>CM073778.1:3458370-3578011 GCA_037158775.1 Hetaerina titia | reverse complement strand
ACCGACTACATACGCATGCACCTACAAATATACCAGATGTCTTTGCAATGTTTAATTTTGTTCCGACTTGTAAATTAAATGTTTTAATATTTCTAGAGGGACTTCGGATTCTTACTATTATGATTTCTGAATGTTCTGGGGAAGAACGAATATTTGAATCTATCTGTATTGGAATCTATCTTTCTTATTTTATTTTTTGTGGTCTGATCTACCTAAGTAGTGTGGGGCCATTATAATTCCTTTTGTGTCGTCGTCAAACTCGCTGGTTCTGATCTTTCTAAAAGTTTAAGTCTCGTTTGTTCTCTTCGTATTTCAAGTGGCTCCCAGCCTAAATCCCCTAAGAGACCTATTATACTTGTGTTCTTGCCATATAGATTTTTCACGAATCTGGCGGATTTTCCCTGGACTTTATCTAGTACTTTTTGCCATATTTTCCCCCCAAGGAATCCCAAAGACTTGTGGCATATTCCAAATGTGGTTTAACTAGAGCAAAATAACACCTCTCTTTAACTTTCTCATTACATTTGCCCACCACCCGTTTAATGAAGCTCATTTTCTTTAAAGCGGATCCGCATATTGTACTGATATGTGCTCCCCATGAAAGGCGTGGCGCTAGAACTACCCCCAAATATTTTACTTGTTTGGCCGCAGTTAGTACTGAACCCTCTATTTCGTAGTTAATGTCCTGTTCGCCACTTCCTTTGTGCCAAAATTTCAAAACTGCACATTTGTCTATGTTAAGGCATTAATCCCCATTATTTGCACCAATCCGAGATTGTGTCTAAGGTCTCTAGAGAGTAGCTCGCGATCTAGTTGGCTCCTTATTTCCCTGTATACCACCGCGTCGTCAGCAAATAACCTGAGATTGCAAAATCTCAGTGGTTATGGTAATATGAAGTGTCTGAGAATATGTTGAGCCATATTGGGCATGGAGTGACATTAATTAGAGGCGAATGGAGGGGGGCTGCAGTAAACCAATCCTAGGATTGAAATACTGTGATGATTGGGCATGGCCATATTGGGTTTGCAGCCAGCATCCAACAAAAACTCACCATATCTTGGTAAACTACTGCAAATACTTTTAATAAAAACAATGATGATAATAATAAAAGTCAGGTGCTAATGCTCCTCGTTCTGTTTCCAGGGTGCTCATGGAGATGACGAAGCTGCAGACGATCGAGCCTGGATATTTCGGCACATGAAGCACCTTCGCACCATGTGAGTACCTCTGCTCATTCCTTCCTTCCGCCGGACACACTTCCGAAAGAATCGATGCCCCCATACACAGCGTCTCTACGTACTTCCCCCTGACGGCGCAAGAAGGCGGAGCGACCGCATTCGTACGCAATCGGAACGATCCGCTCGCGGTCCGTTCAAGGGTCGAGGCATTCATTAAAAGGTTCATGGTCTTAACGGACTTGCTTTCGATTCATTGGAAATATCGATCCTACAGATTTCTGATGAATCGAATGCATTGACCTCTGCGATAATTTTTCACAAATTGAAAAACGTCGCACTTACTAATAGCTTCAATGGTATGGAATGAGAAGGGTCCTCAGAGGACGCATCTGTCTCCGATTCCCCGCTCGCCCTCTTGGGAAATGCACTGACTTTGGTTCCCTTTTTGGATGTTTTTACACATCGTGAAATGGATTTTGTCAGTGAAATGTTTTTCCGATCGTCGATATCTTGTCCTGCCCTCATCCGATCGAATCATCATCACCCGTTTAGTTTAGAGGTTTCATGTCATCGGCGAGATTTCGGGAGTTAGTTCACACCGTCAATACATTTCGTACTGATATCGACTGTTTGAACCATGTGGACCTATCGTCTGTTCGATTCATTTCGACTATCTCGTTTCTAAGATGCACATTGAATGTATCCATATCATCGACTCTCTCGTTTATATTGACTATGTCGTCCAAGTCGATTGCATATTCGATATCGACTGTATCTTTCAGTTGGACCATATATTTTCATATAGTAGGAGAAAAGTTGTGGCGCCCAATCCGATGATTAGTAAAATGAGAAAATGTCACGTGACATTTTTATGTTAACGCATAAATTTAAAAAATACTTAGCATTGAGAAGTGTTTTCTCCGCAAAATGGCGCTCATGTCCATGTCACCCTTTATTTTCCATCCCGACTGTATCGCATGCCTCGACAAAACAAAGACAAAGCCGCGCGGACAACAGCCATACGAGTCACTCGTATGGTCATGGAGTGGGCACAATATAAGTGCATATATTTGGGAGGAGGGGGGGACGCATCCAAGGAATGCGGGAGGGGGGGGAGGGTTGGTCGCCCGCCCCCAACGGAGAGGGCGCCTGGGGAGGCGACGAATAAATATATTCCCCCTCCTCACTCGCTCCCGACGAGGGAAGGAATTCTTTACGACTGGAGCTGGGCCGTAAATCGGTAATGGCGTCTCGGTCGCCTCCGACAATAATTCGAGGCAGCGGTCAAGGGGTGGGGGCAAGAGAGGGCTGGCGGGGAATGGGGCCCGCGGGGGTCACTCCGCCCCTCCTGGCTTAAAGGCGGCCACCGAGGCGGGAGGTAAGTGACGCGATGGGACCCGGAGGAATTCGCCAACACCGGTCCATATTGTGCCACGGATATTGGTCTTCTTCCCATGGGAGAAACGCCCCTCTTGCTACTGCCCACGTGATGGAATTCGGACACTTGGCTCCAAATAAAATAGGCATTCTGGATAACCGTGATCTCAAAACTTGAATATATTCGCGTGTACCGACAATTGGGGTTCACTAATACTACAATTATGTATAAAAAACCATAAACACGGTAATCAACCCGAAGGACGGTTTGGTAGTTGATGGCAGAGATCACCCAGTACTATAAGCCCTATTTATGGCGTGTGAATATTCACACATCAGGTTGGGGACCGTTGTGGTTTCCAAGGAGGATCTGGTACCCGAAAAATCAAATAGCTTGGCTGCAGGTGCCCAGAGTGACTTGCCGGGACCGCAGGGTCCCGGGTACGATTCATCGATACATAGGGTCTCGGGATATGATAAGCGGTTCGGTATGGATGATAACCTGGCTCCTCTACGCTGCACGCGATCCAATTCGGCAATCGATCCAACTTCAGATCAGAACTTCTCCCTTTTATTTCTTCCCCTCGGACGCCTCCCGCGAGAGAGAACCGAAAAATGGCGGCCGTGGACTTGGTGAGGATAAATGAAAGTATCGAGGCTTAAATGAGCGCAGAGCAAGGGAGGTCCTCTCAGGAGGCGAGAGGGAAGGCGACTCGGCAGAGGGACCTCTTGTCCCGGCCGGAGGCGCCTCCCTTTGTGGCGCCGCCGCGGGGAGAGAAGGGTCCTAACCTGGGAGGATGGGCTGCAGGGTTGATGAATGGTGATTCTAACACCCGATTGCATCCCTCTGAGGCCGTTGGTAATTTCACCTCCGTCCTCCCTAATGCCGCAGTCCTGTTTCTTGTCCACCCCCACTCACCGCCCACTCCCGAAAATACGTGTTATTTTACATGGCTGCCATTTAAAAAATGGCCGGCTGTTTTTTCGATTTTCGCAAAACTCTCCAGGTCTTATTTTTTCCAAATGGGCCAAAAGCTTCCGGCAATTTTCTTCTAGCTCCTGGAGGTCAAAGGTCGAACTCGAGTCGAAGTGACGTGGAATGACCCAGTCGCTTCTTCTGATGGAGAGAATTCCTCCCCACTCTTCTCCTGCTTCCTGCGCATCTTTCCCTTCCTTTCCTCATTACCATTCATCCTGCTGGAAGTAAATAATGTCCTAAAGGAGTACAAATGGAAAATATGTTTCTTTTTTAAAAGGTGATTTTTTCGCCCGCGTCCACGGTTCAGAGGGAAGGCCTTTTTAATGAATTCCTGCTACAGATATATAAGATGCAATACTACAACTAGTAATCGGTATTATCTGCATATAATGATACCTTTCTTCAAAGGAGACTTCATGAAAGAGATGCATCTTTATGGAAGACAAAGCAAGTAGAGCCCTCTATCGTAGAGGACGATAAAACGAAAAGCGTCTCTGAAATGCTTACAGAGTTGGGATGGGAATCATTGGAAGAAAGACGACTCAATGCTAGGTTAAACTTACTAAATAAATTCGGATCCGCATGTTTCAGCACCGGGGTCTCGCAAATTATTGCACTCCAACATACATTGGTCGCTTGGATCATGTAGTATACATGTATAAAATTTGGGAAATAGATTTACTAGCAGCCTCAAGGACTCCTTCTTCCCACGGACAATACGTGATCGCAACTGTAGGGGCATAGACAGAAAAAATGCCACTTGCCACCCTCAGTGTCTAGGGAACAATTAGTTCCACTGAATTGCATGCACTTTCTCTAACCTCTTGTGTATCAAAACCCTACCCGCGTTACCGAATTAGAATGCCATTAAATACTGTAGTGCTCTTTACAGTATTGTTTGGTCCGCTTTTGTTCGTTTTTAAATTTCCTCTTCCATCCCTCGTTCCTCTCCGTAGGGGTACCCCTCTCGCTACCTGCAGCGTTGGGTCAAATTCTCTACCTGTCCCCTTGGGGAGGAGAGCGTTTTATGTTGCATGCTCATGTGGCAGTGGAATTTCGTCTTCATACTTACCAAATTCTAGCTTGCACGGTATTGGGTAAATTTCTTATTGCATCCTAAGGTGCAATTATTTGTTAGCTAATATCATATGTAATTGCATGCATGTAGAATGAAAGTAGGTTTATGTATTTGCATGCGTGTAAAAAGATAGGATTTTTGCATGAATCTATGCATCACCGTGGGCATGGGTTTGCATGTATATGTGGGTTTTGAATGCGTTTTTTCCTTTTACGGGTGATGACCTGACACCCCCCGCCACACGCCCTTGCGGCGGCTTGCGGGGCATTATGTGGCCGTAGAGATCTAATCAGTTAATCGGAGAAGGAATTTTCAGGCAACGCAAAAGGCTACTCGAAAAGGCTACTCGGCTACTCTTATTCTATGTCCTATTTTCTGCATGGCAATTCAAAAACCTAAAATTTAATTTGAAATGTGATCACGCCGAACATGAAAATAATAAAAGCGATGTGAGTCGTTTCCAAGTCCTCATTCGCGGTTATTCGATAGAACGCATTCGTCCGCTCGCACTCTGTCAAAGGTGAGAGGTTATTGCAATCGACATCGGTTGGAAATCCCCGAAAGGGGAGTACAAAGCGGTTGGGTTTTCTTTTCATTTGTCCAGATTTTTCCGAGCTCTCTGCTGGGGTAAACTTGTACGGGGAATATGTGGACAAGCGTTAATTGAAAAATGTGTTACCGAGGACACTCGCGTACTATGTAGTACGTGGCAGAATAATATCTTTTGAAGCGTACTGGGGAAAATGACGAGACGATAAAAGAGTCCATGTTGTATTCTGTTGACTACTGTAATGTAATGTACAATATGTTGCTAATATAGAGCATCCTGGTGAAGTGGGCTTGGTCGTTTGAAATGAAGAGGAGCTAGTTTGTGAACGATTGTTATGAATATACGTCTTAGAATGCCAAGTGTATCGGAGGGACTAGATTGGTAATCAGCCTGAAAGCGAAGGCTAAAGTAGGGGGGGTTATATCTCTTGTGAAAATTGGAAACCGGTCTCTCAATGGAATGGTCTTGTAAATGCATTACTCCCCCGCTCGCACGCCGGGAGGAGACTTGATCTTGAGAATAAGATCATCCATTTGTAGAAGGAATAGCCTTTTCACGCCATTTTTATTGCAAACGATATTTTTTTATATGAAATGTTTAGCAGACTAATTTATGGTCAATTATTTAACCTAACCCTTACTTCATTGTCCCTCTTGCCTCGGATGCGTGGAGACGTATTTTGCACTTGGAAACCATGTTTCATGTTTGCCGTTTCCAATCTGTTTTCGATGTTAAAATTCGTATTATGAGAACAACAATTTGTGTTCTTACAATGACGAACTTCCAATACATCTCACCTGAATCTGTTGAATATTTTAAAATCAGTATTCATTCAACTCTATTAGTGATCAGTATTTGCCCAACGTTCAATTTTGATGAATCATGTCCCGTTCGGTGCGTCGTTTGTGCCAATTATTTGTAAAAACACAATCTTTGTCCTTGCTCAAAAAGGTTGATTTTCGATGAGCGATGAGCATGTAAAACGAGTCGCGACAAAAGAGGAGCGACATTTGGACTGATTGACGGACGCTATCTACGGTAGCCGTTTAAGGTCGATTTTGGATCGACAGCGATGAATGTATTTACCCCTCCTTTCGAAATCCACCCTGAAACCCGACTCTGCGACAAACCCTCGTTCAATCCCACACTCCTCCTCGCTTCATTTCCCTTTGACTGTCCAGGGAGGTCGTTGCATTTATATAGAAACCTGATAATTTGAAAAGAGAAGGCGGGCACTCATGGCCCTATCATTGGAAACGCTTCTTTAACCATAAAAGAGTAGAGACGCATTAATGGTGGCCAATGGTTGGGGAAGAGAATACTAGTGGGTCACTGAGGTCACGCCTGGCCCTGAACCTATAAACACAGCATTCCAGGTGAAGTAGGGAGGGCACGGAGCTTTCTATAGTAGACAGATAAGAGGAGGGGAAGATGCTGGTGAAGTGGGAGGAGGAAGGGAAACTGGCGTGTGGGAGGGAAGGAGGGGGCGGTAGGGTTTGGAATCAGGAGGGGAGAGGGACAGAGGGGGGGGCGGGAGGAATATATCAGGTAATTAACCAATGTACCCTTATTATGAGTGTTCTTAGAAATTTCCAAACGTTTCAAAGAATCTAATCTTAACCCCTTCCTCTCCAAATGTAAAATCTAAGGAACAAAGTCACTTGTGTGCTTATTGTCCAATAGGTGCTTGGCATGATGGGAGGAAGGATTTCAGTTTTTGAAACAGGCGTAGTGTTCTTTCACACGTTCACGGAATGTCTTCCCGGTTTGTCCGAAGTAAAGTAAGTCGCAAGTCGAAGCCTAGATCGTGCATAATAAAATGTGCGTGGAAGAACAAAGTATTTTCTTTTCCGATATGAATCGCTTCCAGAGTGACGCCTAAAACCATTCTACACAGCACTCAAACCGAAGATCGGTGAGTTGACCTCGTGCTGAGGCGCGTGGAAATCACGCATCAACACAATGAGGGTTCCTCGTGTGCCTGGCTGTGGGCCACCTCTGGTTTCCCTGGAGGGAGACCTGGAACGTACGGTGCTGCTCGGGTGGAGCGGCTGAGGATGTACACCGAGGCAACACCCGGAATCGAACCCGAGGCCACTCGTCAATACCCTAGCACGACGCCCACTGGACTCCCGCGTCCCCAACCCGAACCTACGTAAGGTGGAAGAAAATAATGCATTCCCCTTCACCTTTGTAATATATTCCCGGAAATCATTCTGCGACAGATTTAAAACACTGTTAAATTTAAGTTTGTCTGTCCGGAGTGGATACGCCCCTGACACTGCCCCTGGCGGCGGCACTGCTCAAATGTAGATGTAAAAACGCCTGGGGACCCTTACTCCACGGTTGTATAGGGCGGGCGACGTCCTGATTCCACCCCTTATTCTTTCGGCGAGGAGGAAGGGGGTTGGGGGTGAGAGGGTGCGCGGGGGTTGGGCAGATCGATTGCGTCGACGCCCTTCCGCGACACACAAACACGGGAGAGGGGATGAGAGAGAGACAATGGAATTAAAGTGGTCACGGGACGACCGGGAGTTCCTTCCGCCTCCAGAGAAGAGTGCCCCCGCGGCAAAAAATCCAGTCTCCATGAACGGCCATGTTATTTTTAAATTGAATGCGCACGTTGGGCGAGGGAAGCCTGCACATCCCAACATTCATTCTGTTGAGAGAGAGAGAGAGAGAGTTGGATGGAGCGTTAAGGTCGAGGGTGGATGTTCCTTTGTTAAGGGGGCCGCGGGGAATGAAAGGTGGTTGCGATGGGGGCGAGAGAGGGGAAATGGTTCGTGTCAAAATTTGGACACATATTACTGATATTTAGACAAATATGAAAGAGCGCTCGTGTTACCGGAACGTGGAGAGAACATGGATAGGGAGAGAGGGAAAGGATGAAGAGGATATGGATATATATATGATTTCTTCGAAGTAACACGGAAGTGTTGAATAATCAGTCATATCTTATCTTCCGAAGAAGACGGAGCTCGAGTCCGTCGAAATTATCAAGATATTATTGTGAGTGTTCTTTTTATGTGTTCTCGTGCTGTGTGTTACTGTCTAAGTTATATATATATATATATTGATATAGATTAGTTTGCTAGGTGGGGAGTCACAAAATGTTTATTTGATAGTTGTGTCCATCCAAAAACCTACCTTAACCGGTAGATTACCTAATAATAATAATATATATATATATATATAACACTTTTGTGAAAGTCTCACGGACATGAATAATAATGTAAATCGAATTAGCACGTGTTTATTTTCTACACGGTATATATATATATATATATATATATATATATATATATATATATATATATATATATATATATATATATATATATATATATATATATATGCAGGTCGCGGTGGTCTAGCGGGTAGAGCGTTGGACTACTGACCGGAGGGTCCCGGGTTCGATTCCCGGGCAAGGCACTTTGGGCACCTGCAGCTCCACCCAAGCTAGTTGATTTTTCGGGTACCAGATCTTCCTGGGAAACCATAACCAGCACAGGGAAAGGAACTGGCCCCCCTACCCTGATGTGTGAATATTCACACGCCGTCGGGCTTGGTACATGGGTGAGCTCTACCATCACCTACTAAACCGACCTTCGGGTTGATTACTGTGTTTATGGTTTATATATATATATATAGAACGTAACAGGTAATAGAACAAAATGCAATCCAGCAACGTACCTTATATCAGGTCCCTCTTCATCTCTGTGTACTTCCTTCCTCCCTTCATCCCGTCCAACATCCCTATCCTGTTGCTGCCCGTTCCTCGTTTGCCTAACATTTTCCCCTCTATCACACTCTTCAACGTCCCACTGCCGCTAAATACGCCCTTCATCCATTTGTCCTGCCTCCATAGGATTTCTCCCAGCAAACCCCTCTCCTCACCCACCATATCCAGTACTTCCGCATTTGTTTTTCTTCTTTCGGTCCATTTTACCTTCTCCATTCTTCTCCACACCCACATTTCAAAAGCCTCCAATCTACGTCTATCCTCTCGCTTCAGTGACCACATTTCCGCACCATACATAGCTAGGCTCTATACCAAAGAATCTTTTCTTGACATCTTTACGTGACGTCCCTGTAATCAACTCCTCCTTGTGAAAGCCTCTTTGCCTGGCGCAATTTTTCTTCTTACGTCCCTAATACTTTGACCGCGTCTGTCCAAAACACTTCCGAGATACGTAAACTGTTCTACCTGCTCTAGTTTTTGCCCTCCTAATTTAAGTTCAACTTAAGCTTTTTCTGTCAGGATAATCGCATAACCTTCGTTTTAATAATAGTGATACTAATCCCATAACTATTGCACTGAACCTCCAATTCACTTAGCAATGCTTGCAATCCCTTTACTTACTGACAAACTAAAGCTTGTAACACACACGCATCGTACACAGACACGCAAACATAAAACCCAGCCAGTTGGTGGACAATTCATTCACATGGGTATTGCATCTTCAGCTACATAAATACCCTGCGAGCCACTAAAAGGTGTGTGGCAGGGGTGTAGCAACAGGAGGGAAGGGTAAGGGATGAGGGAGGTTTGGGTTTTTCAAATGGGTGGGAGATAGTGGGGGGAACCTGTAGCAACAAAAATATAATATATATACGAGGCATCCGTTAAAATTCGCCTTGTCGAATAAGTATATTTTCCGCTTTTCTTTGTTAATTTTCACAAACTTAGTTTTTAACTCTAAAAAATAGTCTTATGGTCACTGATTCCGTCCATTGTTTCAATGTTTGTTACGATTTCGGGTCTAGAAGTCGCGAAGATATCAAGGATGCTCTGGCCCCGTGTGGGCGAGTTAACAATTTGTTCTAAAGAGTATTTTGCGAAAATATACGGATTTTCCCACGCAATATGTGTCCCAATCAATTGACGGTAGGTTTGTGTCACCATCGATTATAATAATACCGTTTCTATGCTTGTTACTAAGAGAGGATATTTGGTCGTCGAGCTTGTGTAGAATATCTGCACCAGAATCTGGGGGTCTATACAATGAGCACACGAATAGGCTTCTGTCGTCGTAGTCCTTTATGTTGCACCAAACGCTTTCTATACTATTTTCATCGCATTCGTATCTTTTGATATTGAAACGTGACCTTGCAGCTATGAATACTCCCCCACCCAATCTATTAGGTCTGCCTCTTCTGTAAATTGTGAAACCGCTTGGAAAAACCGTTTTATGTATGCTAAGGAAACTGTTTCGCGACGATTCTTGGTTAACAGAGGCATAAGTAATTCGCTCTCGTTACTATGTTTTATGTATTTCGAAGCACCAATTTTATTGACTTCACGTGGGTTTTATTTTGTTTTAACGCAAGTGTTTGTTCTATTAATTTTGGGATCCGTGAGGCGTAACCTGATCTCAAGTGACAAAAAGCGCTGGATTCTACTTTATTTATCCCAATACATACCCTGTGATCTAGCCTACCAACTATGCTTAACCCTCAAAATGTGTTCGTGTAACCTACGCGGTACAAACTGTGATGCCACGGCAGTATAATGGACCCCAGAGTGATTTAGGGGTACCCGATACGATGAGAGGACAGGCCTCACATCAGCAAGGTCCGCTCCGATTTCCCGACAAAATCTCAACAATCTCTCTTCCCTCCCTTCCCGAGCGCTGATGTCTTACTCCAGGCAGTGCCCTCGGAGTAGGGGTAGGAGCCGCAGGTACGGTGGTACTGTCATCCGACAGCACCTGGTACCTGTTGGAGACGGGGATGGTATCTGCCTCCGCAGAGTCCATTCCTCGCCGCAGCGTTACCTTCCCCTTGCCCCGAGATACGACCCTCCAACCGTCCGACCGACGGACAAGAGATACTCCCTCGTTGAGAGATGGGACACGAGGCAGGTCTCTAATCGCCCAGCCACGTGTAGCATTCGGACGAATCCGTGCATCCCTATGGACGTGGCGGATTTTCGTATTCCCACACCGAGTACCATCTCTCCCGAGGGGGGCCCTCCCGCCGGAGATCTCCGAACGAAGTTCCTGCACCATCCTCTCTAACATGACGATACGAGCCCTTAGAGCTGCGCATTCGCCAGTGCTATCCAGCGTGGCAACAGGGGACCTAGGTGAAGCCATCCTATTTAACAACCGAGTGCCCAACAAAAGTTAACCTGTATACACTATATTAAATTTCTGAGAGGGGTTAGCTAAATTATGTTACACTTTGGAATGGAATATGAAGCCTAAGCGGTAAAAACGATGCTTAAATGAGGTCTCATCTAGCGCTCCCGCCGGCGCTCTCCGATCAAAGCTCCCGCACCATCCACTCACGATGCAATGTTCACGACGAGGCCCGCAGTGGTCGGCCCAGCCTTGTGGCAGATGAACTGACGGAGACAATCAACGGAAAAATTCGTGAAAAACGTCGATCTACGATATCTCGCCTATCTAGACGTGGCTTGCAACACATCTACATAATACCCCGCAAGTCGCCGCAAGAGCGTATGGCGGGGGGTGTTAGGTCACCACCCAAAAAAGGAAAAAAGAAATACCGCATTCAAGCCCAACACACACTTGCAAACCCCAATCCACAGCAGTGCACATTCATAGAAACATTCCATCATTCCACGCGCATGCAAACACACATCTACCTCCCTTCAGTCCACAAGCATGCAAGTACATACGCTTAACTACAACAAGTAATTGTACCCCAGGATGCAGCAAAAAATTTATCAGGAACGTGCAAGCTAAATTTTAGTGAGTAGCTAGGCGAAATACCACCACCACAAGAATGTACTACGTAAAGATTATACGGGATAGTAGTAGATTTAGTAAGTAGCAAGGCGAAATTCCACCACCACTAGAACGTGCTACATAAAACTCTCTCCTACCCAAGTTGAGGAATCTGGCTCAACGCTGCAGGTAGGAGGAGGGCTAACCCACGGAGTGGGACAAGGGATGGAAGGGGAAATTTAAGGTACCAAAAGCAGAGCAAACAAGACTGTAAACAGAAATACATTACTTAATGGCATTCCAATGCGGGCATGCGGGAAGGGTTTTGACACAACACACAGGAGGTTAGTGAAAGTGCATGCAATTGAGTTTAACTAATTGTTACCTAGACGCCGAGGGTAGCAAGTGACATTTTTGTTATCTCCGAGTATGATCCTACAGTTGTTATCCCGTATTGTCCGTGGGAAGGAGTCCTTGAGTCTGCTAGTTTTGGCATCTATTTCCCGAATTTTGTACACATGATCCAAGCGACCAATGTATGTTGGAGCGCGAATAATTTTCGAGACCTCGGTGCTGAAACATGCGGGTCTGAATTTATTTAGTAAGTTTAACCTAGCATTGAGTCGTCTTTCTTCCAATGATTCCCATCCCAACTCCATAAGCATTTTAGTGACGCTTTTCGTTTTATCGTAACAGTTTTCCACGAAACGAGCGGACATTCTCAATTTCCCGAGTGAGGCCTTTTTCACACGGATCCCATACGCTACATGCATATTCTAAATGGGGCCTTACAAGAGCGTGATAACAACGTTCCTTGACCTTGGAGTCACTTCTGCCGACAATGCGTCAAATAAATCCTAATTTTTTATATGCTTGCCCGCAGACTTTACGTATATGGGTCCCCCAAGTTAAGTCTTTAGTGCATGAAACACCTAGGTATTTCACCGTATCAACTGCTTCAAGGTCAACTCCAGCTAATTTGTAAACGAATCCCGTGGATCTTTTAAAGAAATCTACCACCGAACATTTACTAAGATTTAAAGGCAATCCCCATTTTTGAACACCATTCATTAATGCTATCTAAATCACGTGCTAGAATTAAACGTTCCTCATCCCTAAATATCTTCCGATAAATCACTGTGCCATCTGCGAACATCCTTATCTTACTATTCACTTCGGTTCAAATCGTTAACAAAAATCAAGAATAGTAATGGCCCGATAACACTTCCCTGAGGAACCCCCGAGGTGACTCGTACGCTGATAGAACTAGCGCCGTCAAGGACTACCCTCTGTTCCCTGTCTGAAAGGAAGTCTTAAACCCAATTATATCCCCCTTGAACACAGCGCTGCTTTGACGGTGACGCAGAATTGCATGCTGGTGTTAAAACAAGTTAAAACAAATATAAGGTGGCAGACTTCTTCAGGGATGGAATGGAAAAGATTGTGTATCCTCATTATAAATGGCTCAAATTGAATGGCGACTATGCAGAAAAATATTTAAGGAATACATATTTCAATTGAAAATGATAAAACTTTTTACTGTCCCTCGGTTCATATTTTATATCGAAACTTTAAGGACTTTTGGGACAGCCCCTTAATTTCGATCAAATACTCTTAAACTCACTCTAGTTAAGGAAGGTGTTCATAAAAAAGGAGCTGTCTAGGGGCACGGAATATTTGCTAGCATACAGGATTTTAGAATTTTTTGTGTGCTTTCAAGTTTTTTGTTTGTCCTTTTTTGTAAGTTCGCCATTTAATTTTGAAATTAATGGTGAATCAGAATATTTGTGTCGAAGTGAACGGGCACAATATTTTCGTCCAATTGCACCCTCGGGCGCTTTCGTCGTGTGGAAGCGGAGGGCGATCGGCCGGTGGACGAGTGCCCACCCCCGACTCGGCCGACCCCTTGTCACTCTGCCCGGCCCCTTGTCACTCTGCCCGGCCCCGTGTTTGTTTGAGGAGAACAGGTGAGGTGTGCGCGCGAATGTCCCTTTTAACGAGCGCCCTCTTCGCGTGGACGGAAGGGGGCGCTGAAGGGAGCAGTTGTGCACATATTGACCCCGCCGTGGTGGCTCGATGTAGGGCAGGAGCTCGTTTGGTGCACCCCGGGTGTGTGGAAAAGTGGTGCGGGTCATGAGCGCAAAATTTTTCCCAGACCGGAACTTCAACCACTAACCCACCCACGACTTCCTGGGCCGATTCCCAACCTATTGATCCCCCTGTGGATTTCTGTGGAAATTGCGTTTCCTCCTTTTGAGTATACGAAGATTTTAAAAACATGTATTCGCCATTTATCGAGTTTTCTTGCTTGAATGTGTGTTTAGGTGCACGCGTGCGCACGTGTAAATAACTGTTTGTATGTGTATATTTTGTGTAGATATAGTATATCCAAGGGTGGTCTGAAAAATTTCCGACCTAATAAAGATAGAAAACATTTTTTCTGAGTCGGAAACTTTTCAGGCCACCCACGTGTACACGCACACGCACGCACGCACGCATGCACGCACGCACGCGCACGCATAAACACGCACGCACAAACACGTGTGTGCGACATGTAGATACATGCATATGGTCTGCATAAAAAGTAAGCATCTGGAAATTTTCAACATTCAAAGTTCCTCAACATTCTTCAAAGTACATCCCTTGAGCGTCGTAAAACTATTGCCAACGGCTTTTCCGATCGACTCGAAGACTCGTTTGTTGACGGAATCCAGAAGATCATTTGGTGTAATGGTGCCAAGTCCGGGCTCTCCAAAATGTCGGGGTATTTTTCAACTCGTTGGCCATATATTTGCCGAAGAATCGGGGCACTTGGCCACATATAAGACCAGAAAATCTCAGTGTAAAATTACGTTTCCTCGATAGCTAAAATGGTTAGAGTATCCGCCCAGCATGTGGAAAGATCCAGTGTTCAAGATCCGAAGTAAATATTTTTGCGCTTGTGATTTTCTTGATTCCGCCTTCCCCACCTCTCCTGTGTTTGTCCTTTACATGTGTTCCTATCCCATTTCCTTATATCTATATCCATGTGAATGAATCTTTGTACGCCATATGGCGGGATTTCGTGTTTGAATGAATATGTATACTTAAAACTTTTGTGAGTCTCACGGACGTGAATAATTATGTGTATGAAGTTAGCCCTAGTGGACAAAGACACAAACACAGAAACACTCACAAAAAAGAAAATAAGCTCACTAGATTTCGCATTTTCGGTGGTCTAAGCCGAAGCCTTTCTCAAGGAAGAGAAGGGCAGGACTGAGTTGAATACGCTCCGACTATGTTGTTTTACTTTGTCAAAGCGTAATGAAACGTCAGGGATTTAATCTGAGAATGTTTCCACAGACGTAAAGGATGCCTTTTAGTTGAGAAGTAGGAATGGGGACTTTGGAGAAACGAAATCATTTGCAAGAGGGATGTTTGCTCTTCCCGTTCGATCGCTCCTTTGCGGGGATCAAGCCGTCTTGGAATACGACTCTCTTAGTGATAATATTTCGATTAAAATATGGGACGAAATTCCTGTTCGTGAGGAGAGGATGGTCGAACGATTGGTACGATATATGATTGGTTGGCGGGAATCGTATTCGTGGCATTCGACCCACCGAAGAGGGCACAGCGGTCGAGGAGAATCCTTCTCGAGAGGCTCTCCCTAAAATCGCCCCCCGAATGCAAACCTAGAGAGCAACGCGAAGGTCTCCGGAAGGGCAGCAGTTCTTCTCGTCTTGTCTACGGGCGCCTAGGTTAATTCCCTCCACGTCTGGGATTCAACTTTCCGTGGCTTCTTCATTCCTTCACATGCACGTATTTATAGATTTGGGTGGTGGCGCTGTCCCCCATCGTCGACTGCATTTCGCGCTTCGGCACTCTTTTGTTTACCCACTTGGCGCCTTTGGGTAAAGCCCACTTCCCATCGGAGGAGAACTGAAGCCCTTCGGAAGGAGATGCCTGGCTCCAGAGGGGGCACCCTCATCCCAGGCACAGCCAAACACGCGCATTTCATTTCCCGTGAGCATCATGATTGGCCTCTTGAAGCGCGAAAACGGTTGCCGGGCGTGTGTGCCGTGCACAACTTCGAAATAACATACGAGTTCGGAAATGTTGGAATATCATCTCTGATGGCGTAGGCGTTGCTATGGCTTTCTACTTCAATTTAATATCTCTATCCAACATTTCGCGCGAGTAATGCTGTTGCTAAAAAATCATAATTACAGATAGAAGATGTCAATGTAAAATAAATATTCTTTTTATCATCGGTCACCGACATTGTGACACGGGCATTGGGTTGGGTTGAAGCAGCAGTGGCCAAGTCTTCATCGACTCACTGACGGCGCGTAGGTCACCGTGGAATCAATTTCCTCATACATATCAACCACTTTTTATGACTGAAACTATAAAAATGAACTATTATATAAGTCTTTTGGCTCTCGATAATAATTTCAACATTATCTTTATTATTTCAAATGTTTGTGAAGATAGCATGGTGACTATTGCATTCACAACGACTCTGTTTTAAATGTGCCCAAGAGAAACCACGTTCTATAAGTAATCATCTGCATAACATCGCCAAAAAGAGCAATCAGGCGATGAATACGGGGAATGTTTAATACTATATGTTAGTTGGAAAAATAGAAAATCAAATTAGTTTTGGTAGATTTTATTATGTTTCAATAATCTGCCTATGCTCAATGCATTTTTTCGCAGATGCATTAGCTTGATTTTCGCAACCTGAGCATGGCAGGCTTGATGGAAGAGAATAGTTTTCTCTGCGAAATGAGAACGCTTTTTCCTGATTTATTTGCTCAAAAGGTACAATAGAAGCACATACGTATCACTCTCTTATACTCGTATTTATCGTTTTGGCAGGTGACCAACCTGGTCCGTGAATCGACTACGCGATTGCGTCCACCGAGAGCCAACGTGGCCCATCTTGCCGAGATTTATTTCGGCCCAGATTTTTCGTGCAACATTGAAAACGTTGCACCTTGTGAAATACCTGTGGTAAAAATTATTTCGCGAACTTTGATTCGCCGAACACTCAAAGTAATATTGTGCATTTTTTCATCATTTCGAAAGAAGTAATTTCCACTGGACGTCTCAAACGAAGTTCGGGACGTCAAGAGGATATATTTAGGGGATGTACGGCCACGTTCCAACACATCATTTGTTAACAGTCGCAAACACCGGACAAGTTGACCCATGAATTTCTTCCAACTTCGCTCTGATCCGTTTCGTTGTTAAGCCTTTTAAAGGCAAGTGTTTGATCACCGCACCGCGCTCATTTTTTCCCTTTTCCTAAAATAAGCAAAATACGTTGCTTCAATCGAAAGTGAAAATGAAATATCGCGATGGATATACTAGTTGAGACTTTAACGGCCGTCTAGTGAGAGATGATGAATCTTACTAAAAGCAAACCTCTTTTCGATACTGCGAGCGCAAACTTTTGGATTTTCTAAGACCTTACAGAATGAACGACTTATTTCAGGATCCGTGTAATATCAATATGAACTGGGGTTCCTCGAGAGACTCAGTACGACCTAAGTTTCGCGATGAGCCTCAGTTCACACACTGCCCCCAATAGTGTTCATTTTATGACTGGATTCCTTTAAGCGCTCGTTTCCACTTAAACTCCTTTTCGCTCAACTCCTTACAATTACAATTCGCATAAGATGCATGTCCGATCACATCAATCGGTGTTTGCGCGCCTCCCCGATATACTCACGTCTCCCTTTCTGTGTGAGTGTGCGACATATTTACGAGACGCAAGGATTTCAAAAGAGAAACCTAAGCGTCGGCTACGAGAGAATCTTTTCAATATGACAAGCGAGCGTCGAGGAGCGCACGGGGATGATAATTCACTCCCATCCGCTAGCACAGCAGCCGGAGCTTCTGCGTATTCCGAGATCCTTGTTAATGATTGTGACGAATAGCCCGCGATTTGTTCGCGTGTTTCCCCCCCCCTCCAAGGGGGATGGGGTGCGTGGGCCCTCATTAGGGCTCCTCCTTCCTTCCCCCTTCTCCTTTCTCGGGCCTCGGGGCTGAACGTGAGCATTTTATTGGGTGAACGTTTTTATAACACGGTGAGGATGGAGTGTGCAGTGGATTTTTTCCCGGTTCCAGAGGTGGAGCTTAAATTTGAAGGATGTGTTTTGAAAGAGAATCGCCTGTTCGTGCCCAAGGGCCGGCCGGAATCCAGGGGCTTACTTCCAGACCCGGGGGTTGTGAGTTTCCATTCTAATTAAGGGGAAACAGAGCCGTGCTTTTTCCAAAACTGAATTCGTGAAATATGGGTTTTATCGAGTTCCATTTAAAAATATACCGTCGGACGGTTTTCATGCGGGACACGTAAAAACATTGAACAACCCACCGAAAATTAGGATTTATTAGAAGAGTGAATGTGATGAAAAACTCAAAGATAAATTTTATCTTTCGCTGGTTAGGTCTCATTTAGAGTATGCTGCTAGTACGAGATACGTGATCCTCACGAAGTTAGATCGATTGCCGAATTGCGAATAGTGTGCAGTGTAGATAGGAGTTAGATTTGTAAAACGCAGTTTTGATAAACTAAGTAGCGTATCCAAAATATTAGATCAGCTAGGCTGGGAATCACTCAAGGGGGGAAGGTTAAATTGCAGATTGAATCTCTTCCATGAATTGGAACGACAGTGATGTTGAAAATGAATTATTACCGCCATCGGACTTCGATAGGAGGGATCATGTCAGTAAGATTAGAGAGATTTAGTGTAGAACAGATGGATTTAAGACGTTATTATTCCCACGAACGATGAGGGATGAGAATAACATTGTCCGACCGCGGTAAAGGTCATGTTCGATTGGTCTGGTGTGTATTCACCCCCTGCCACACATCGCAGCGGTGGCTTGAAATGTACTAAAATACTATTAGAAAGAACAGTACTAATCATTACTGTTTCAAGATGAACAATAATTCAAAGACAGAACAACTGCGGTCGAATTGAGCAACTCAGAGCAGGTAAAACTCTTTGACTGTTAAACGAGTGTGACGTACTTGGCTGAGACTAGGGTGGTGCCCTAACACCCCCCGCCACACGCCCTTGCAGCGGCTTGCGGGGTATTAAGTAGATGTAGATGTCTAAAATAAAGCGGCTTTCATCTGACGGGTTGCAATGAAATGAAATTAACATTTTAAAGAAGGGATTGCGCCCGCTTTGGTTTCACCACATTCGGAATGCGCGAAATCGAGTACTTGCTAATTAATCGAGGCATTATTTGGGGATGAAATGTCGAATTAGGAATCAAAAGACGTTCAAAGATAATTTGTTAGGTTTACTTTAAGTTGGCAATGCGAGTTTAATGTATGAGAGGCGTGACATAAGCGGGTGTGCTGGTGCTATTGCCAGGAAAGCAAGCCCCTGGAGTCACGAGCAAAGAGAGGCCTGTTGGAGCGGCGTGCAGCACTCTCGAATTGACTCCGACGTGCTATGCCTCCCTGAATTACGTTCCCGGTTTGGTGCACCGAGATAAAGAAAATACATGGAGGGTATAAATAAGATGGGTCCCAGTGCTGGTTAAAGATTCACGCACCTGTTCCTTAAAAAGATACGCAATCGATCCATGCACTCCAACATTTTTCATGTAAAAAGCATAAGTTAAAGCTTCTCTCGAACCCACCAATAATGGCTTGGCGGAGCGTCACCTTGGCATATGAATGTGTGTTTGCGCATATGTTTGCAAATATGTAAAGATATAGAATGTTAAAGAAAGGGTTTGATCAGCCCATGGGCGTGCGTGGCGAGGTAAGATACTACAACGCGCACCGTGGGAATCCAGAATGCTTGGACGTGCGAAGAGGCATTCCTTTGCCAAGGGTACTCCTATTCGGCAGGAATAACGTGTGTCTCACCCCCTGGGGCCGCCGCCACTCACCGGGGGCCCCCGAGGGCCTTGCCAGGTGCCATTCCGTCGTCCTCCCGGCGAATACCGCCCCCGGCTCCAAACCACCCGTACACTCCACGAACGGACCCGGACGGAACGAGGCGGCCACTGCATTATTCCTCGATGGATTCCTTGAGGGACCCGGGGAGAGCCAGCCACCGATAAGGCGAAAGGGGGATACCATTCGCGGATGTATTTTATTTCTTCATATGGTATCCTAAAAGCCACCTCTAGGGAGTGTGGCAGGGGATGATCACACACCAGGCTACTTATGATCCGAACTACTTTACCCCCTAGAGCGATCTTCTTATTCCTCATCGTTTATGGGAAAAATGACACGTTAAACCTATCTGCTTCACACATAATCTCTCTCTTTTTATTTACACTCCTATTTCTGACGCACTCATTTCTCATACCGTAATACGATGGGGGTAGCAATACGTGTTCAGCATCATCGTCAGTGAGACATCCGATTTATTCAAGAGATATAATCTCTTGAATCCGTGATTCCCAGCCTAGATGCTCTAATATTTTGGATACCCCACTAAAGTTTATAAGAACAACGTTTTACAAATCTAGCTCCTCTACCCTGCACACGATCCAATCCAGCAATAAATCCATCTTCACAAGGTCCCCATACATGTACTAGCAAGCATATTCTAAATGAGACCTAACCAGAGATAGAAACACTTCTCTCTAATATTCTCGCCACATTTCCCAAAGACTTTTCTAATAAATCCTAATTTTTTGTTAGCTTGTCCACATATGTTTCATAAGTGTTACACCCATAGAGGGGTTGTGAATAAAGGTAAACCGTAAGTATTTCATCGAGTCACTTTCTATTACTTCACTATTTCACAATTCCAAAATCTCCGTCGTACCCACGGACTCTTTGTCAGACTCCTCTTGTGACTGAGAACTGCAACACCCTAACTTTGATTTGCTAGTCTCTGTTAAGACGTTTTTGATTTCAGATTCCTTTCTCAAACCTAAAAAACATTTTAAACGTTCGGTGTAACGAGGAAAGCGCCCTGAGAGTCAGCTGTGATTTATAAAAAATCAAAATCAAAAAGATAACATTGTTTTCGAATGTGCACTTGGATGCCTTTTTATTTCAGCAAAATAAAATTACCTTGAAATATTAAGTCTACTGATACCTTGGAAAACCACGTCATTAGCAAATAATTGTGACTATTACCTCCAAGCAAAACATAACTTCGAATATATTTTATAATAACCTCAAGGTCAACTTCAAATATCAACACTGGGGGTAATCATTATGCAGTCAGTTTCGCACTCGCGAACTTTATACGATATGTATCTCAGAAAAACTTGATTTGCCCTTCGGAATGGGACTAACGGGAAAATTTTGCATACCAGGTAAAGTAAGAACAAAACGGCAACTCACGGCTTGCAGAAATATGATGACCCTCTGAAAATTATGGGTTCCGAGCGATGATTCAACGTTTGTAACTGTGGCGACAGAAATCAGTTGCGTCAACAAAAGGTTTTATTGGTTCCCGAAGCCCACGGTAGAGATGAGACGACGACGAGGAAATTGACACGCATGCCACTGGAGGCAGCACTGTTTCGGTACTTCTACTCCCATCTATACTCATTCGAGAGTACTTTGAGTCATTCCCGTTTTTTCTCCCATCATCACCTTGTGTTCTAACGCCCTGCTCTCTCTCTTCTGATCCCGGTCCGGAATGGATAATTCCCTCCCACGAAGGTTGGAGGAAAATGGCTCCGTGCAGCTTGAAAAGAACATGTCATTGATTTTTTTGCTGAGAGAGAAGTGTATAAAGCGTTATTACCGTTTGTGAAAGATAGAAGAATAGAAGACCCCTAGTGGCGGTGTAAAATGTTAATTTCGGGCGATTCGGGATTCTGATTTTGCAATATCTGACGGAAGGCCATAATATTGGAAATAAATAAAAAAAGTGAAGCGTAGTTATTATTCGGATAAAATCATTCCAGTCATTTCTCCGACAGTGCTAACATGATGCACGCACGCATTACATTGATCTGTTCTACAATAAAAAGTTCGCCCTCCGCTGACATTGGACCTTTCTCAATGGAGATGCTTCTTCTCATGCGTTTTTTCACTCCCTGCAAAGTTTTTAGAGCGTAATAGAACCGATGAAATATTATTCCTAACCTCGACGAGTGGCATCCAACACACTGGGTTCCCCTAGGAACACGAAAATAAATAAAGAAGAGAGAGAGAATGGTGGAAAGCCAGGACACCTGCTAAGTTCTCCCCAATGGTGCTAATTCTTCATCCCGTAGTTGTCGTTTATCGTATGGCTCTCTCTTCCTTAAATTGCGTTCGCGAAATGCCATTAGTTTTGAAATCTCTCTCTTTGATTTTGAGCGCGTGGTCTCCGCTCTTCTGAAATTCAATAGCGTTTAATAAATGTGTAAATTATTAACCAATGCAACAGATTTACTTCCACCAAAGAAGAGACGAGAGCGAATCGTTAGACGTCTTCAACCTCGCCTTGCCGCGATGAGCTACGATTGAGTCGGCCGTAAATCCGCCACTCTTCGGCCCTCGGATGTTTAATTCGGCCCACAGTGCCATTGGCGATCCTCGACTGTCATCCGGTCGTATTTTCTTTTCCGGTGGGAGGAACTTCCGCGATATGCAGCTGAGAGGGCGCTGGTGAGGCGCCGGCGGCTTCCCACGCGCCTGCATGTACGTGCTGTTTCGTCGGTCTGTGGTTGCGTGGGGCAATTTGCAATCGCGTGGTCCGCGATTGCAAATTGTTAGTACCCAGCAAGGCGCGACTGAGATTTGTGGCAGGGGGTGAATGAACATTTTGACTCAACAAACTCATTTTGACCCGAATATTTTTACCCCTACCACGGTCCGACGACTTTGTTGTGAACCCCAATCGTTCGTAGGAAAATAAAATCTTAAATCTACCTGTCCTACGCTTAATCTCTCACATTTAATTAACATGATCTCTCCTACCGTAGTACGGAGGTGGAAATAACACATTTTCTACATCACTGCTGGAGACACAGCCTTCCCATACAAAAAAAACCATAAACGCAGGTAATTATAGTTCACCCCGCAATAAGCCTGACGGCGTGTGAAATTCAAACATCAGCTCCTTTCCATGTGCCGGTTAAGGTTTCCCAGGAAGACCTGGTACTCGAAAAATCATTTAGCTTGAGTGGAACTGCAGGTGCTCAGAGAGACTTGCCCGGGAAGTGAACCCGGGACCCACCGCTAGGCAGATCAACGATCTACCCCTGGACTACCGTGACCCTGCTTCCCACATATATATATATATATATATATATATATATATATATATATATATATATATATATATATATATATATATATATATATATATATATATATATATATATATATATATATATATATATATATATATATATATATATATATATATATATATATATATATATATATATATATATATATATAGAGAGAGAGAGAGAGAGAGAGAGAGAGAATATATATAGACAGCAACACACAGCACGAGAATACATAAAAAGAACACTCACAATAATATCATTATTGATATTATTTGAGTGTTCTTTTTATGTGCATAGCGGAGGGTTAGGAAATGGAATGTAGAAGCATTAAGTGGATTAGCGAGAAAGGAGTATCAGCAGGCTGTAGAGAAAATGATGGTAAAGAACTCAGTACTATCGAAGAAAAATGGGAATATATCAAGAAAGGGATATTGGAAGCCGCGAAATACACTATAGGAACCGTTGACGGGAAAAGGATAAGGAAACCATGGGTAACGGATGTGATGATTGCAAAGATGGATGAGAGAAGAAGATGGAAGAATGTAAACACAGAGTTGGGCAAAATAAAGCACAAAGAGTTAAAAGATAACTTGAGAAGGGTCACTAATAAGGCAAAAGAAGAATGGTGGAAAACGCAATGCGAGGATATTGAAAGTGTACAGAAGAAGGGTGAAATTGGTGCTCTATACAGCAAGGTTAAGTTATTATCGGGAAGTAAGAAGGCAAGATCTGTGCTAACAGTTAAAGATAAATGGGGTAAGTTAATAGTTGAGCCAGGAAAAATCTAAGAGAGATGGAAGGAATATATAGAAACACTGTATGGTAAAGAACTTAGGCCGACAAGGTTAGACATAGAAAAGGAACATGACGTAGAAGAAGATAGCTTAGGTCCAGGCATACTCGACGATGAAATAGAAAGGGCATTTAAGGAGATAAAAGCAAATAAGGCCGTGGGAGTGGACAACATTCCTGTAGAACTGTTGAAATGCTTAGGATATTGCGGGAAGAAGGCCCTATATGGACTGATTCGTAGTATCTATGAGGAAGGAATCTGGCCGGAAGATTTTGTGAGATCGGTGTTAGTTCCTATTCCAAAAAAGGCAAAGTCTACGTCATGTGAGGATTACAGAACAATAAGTTTGATATCCCACGCAGCTAAAGTTATTCTCAGGATCATCAACAAAACGATAGAGAGTAAGGTAAATGATTACTCAGGGGATGATCAGTTTGGGTTTAGGAAGGGAAGAGGTACGCGTGATGCCATTGCAGTAATGAGATCACTAATTGAGGGGAGTATAGAATACAATCAGGACGTTTTGCCTATAGATTTCGTACAAGCGTTTGATAGAGTGAATTGGGAAAACCTAATGCGTGTATTGCAGAAAATAGGAATGGATTGGAGGGACAGGAGACTGATCCGCAACCTGTACATGTCTAAGACTGCTGAGGTGCGAGTGGGGAACGTTCGACGTATTTATGGAGGAAATAATTAAAGAGGCATGGGAAGAACTGGAGGTATGAATGAAAGTCGGAGGGGAATTCGTAAAATCGGTTAGGTTTGCTGATGACCAAGCATTAATTGCTCAGTCAGCCAAGGGGCTGCAAGCATTGCTGAGTGAATTGGAGGTTCAGTGCGATAAATATAGGATGAGAATCAATATTAATAAAACAAAGGTTATTCGTATTCCTTATCCGGGATTTAATCCCGGATAAGGAAATATTTTTACATTTGTGATATACTCAAATCCGCCTTCCCCACCTTTCCTGTGTTTTCCTATCCTCTTTCCTTATATATCTATTTCTGTGTGAAAATAATATATATATATATACACTAGGTTAATAAATATTAAACACACAGAAACATAAAAGAAGGACACTTACAGTAGATATTTACGTTTCGACGGCACGGCCGTCGTCATCAGAATGCCGTTGTCGGGGAAGAGCGGAGAGGGCATGTGCAGGAGAAGGGTGACGGGAGGAGAGGTAAGGGGCCAATGGGAAGCGGACAAGGTGGGGGAGGGGGAAATGGCAGGGGGCGGTAGAGTTGCCGCGGTAGGGGAAGAGCTGGAAGGACCCGGTCGGGAAGCGGCCGGGCCTTTAGGGGGGGACTCGGTGACCGATTCGTTCAGAAGAGTGAAGCGGTTCTAGGCACCATTGGATAAAATCCTTATATATACATATATACACATATATATATAATATATATATATATACATACACATATATACACGTGTGTGTATATATATATATATATATATATATATATATATATACATATACACATACATACATATATATATATACATATACATACACATACATATGTGTATGTGTGTGTATGTATGTGTATGTATATGTGTATGTATGTATATATATATATATGCGGGTCGCGGTGGTCTAGCGGGTAGAGCGTTGGACTGCTGACCGGAGGGTCCCGGGTTCGATTCCCGGGCAAGGCACTTTGGGCACCTGCAGCTCCACCCAAGCTAGTTGATTTTTCGGGTACCAGATCTTCCTGGGAAACCATAACCGGCACAGGGAAAGGAACTGGCCCCCCTACCCTGATGTGTGAATTTTCACACGCCGTCGGGCTTGGTACATGGGTGAGCTCTACCATCACCTACTAAACCGACCTTCGGGTTGATTACTGTGTTTATGGTTTTATATATATATATATATATATATGATAGCGGGGATTACTGGAGTGACAATTATAGAGTATTATACAGCGGCGGGGACGAGAGTCAACGAGGGGTTGCCGTAATTTTAAATAAAGGGGTAGGAAGAAGCGTAGTCAACATAGAGCAAGCGACAGATAGAATTTTACTCGTAGAGATTAAAGCAGAGCCGACGAACTTGGTCATTATTCAGGTATACATGCCACCGAGCAACCACAAGGAGGAAGAAGTCGATAGGATGTATGATGAGTTAGAGGATATCATCGCGAGTGTTCCTGCAGGGAAACATTTAATAGTGATGGGGGATTGGAATGCGACGGTAGGCGAAGGAAGAGATGGTGGTGAGGTGGGGGACTATGGGTTAGGCACAAGGAATGAACGCGGAGAGAAAGCAATTGAATTCTGCGGGAGACTGGGGTTAGTCATCACCAACACATGGTTTAGACACCACAAAAGGCGTAGGTATACATGGAAAATGCCAGGTGACTCAGAAAGGTATCAGTTAGATTATATTATGGTTAGGCACAGGTTTAGGAACAGTGTGATAAATTCGCACAGTTTCCCAGGAGCGGATGCGGACTCTGACCTCAATTTAGTTGTTATGAAATATAATGTTCGTTTCAAGAAGATAAGGCAAGGGCGGCGGGTTAAAAAATGGAATTTAGAAGCAGTAAATGAATTAACGAAGAAGGAGTATCAGGAGGCTGTAGAGAAAATGATGGATGACGGTAAAGAACTGAGTGCTATCGAAGAAAAATGGGAATGTATCAAGAAAGGGATATTGGAAGCCGCTAAAGACACTATAGGAACCGTTAAAGGGAAAAGGATAAGGAAACCATGGGTAACGGATGAGATGATTGCAAAGATGGATGAGAGAAGAAGATGGAAAAATGTAAACACAGAGTTAGGCAAAATGAAGTACAAAGAGTTAAACAATAAATTGAGAAGGGCCACAAATAAAGCAAAAGAAGAATGGTGGAAAACGCAATGCGAGGATATTGAAAGTGTACAGAAGAAGGGTGAAATTGGTGCTCTATACAGCAAGGTTAAGTTATTATCGGGAAGTAAGAAGGCAAGATCTGTGCTAACAGTTAAAGATAAATGGGGTAAGATAATAGTTGAACCAGGAAAAATCCAAGAGAGATGGAAGGAATATATAGAAACACTGTATGGTAAAGAACTTAGGCCGACAAGGTTAGACATAGAAAAGGAACATGAGGTAGAAGAAGATAGCTTAGGTCCAGGCATACTCGACGATGAAAGAGAAAGGGCATTAAAGGAGATGAAAGCAAACAAGGCTGTGGGGGTGGACAATATTCCTGTAGAAATGTTGAAATGGTTAGGGAAAGGTGGGAAGAAGGCCATATATGGACTGATTCGTAGTATCTATGAGGAAGGAATCTGGCCGGAAGATTTTGTGAGATCGGTGTTAGTTCCTATTCCAAAAAAGGCAAAGTCTACGTCATGTGAGGATTACAGAACAATAAGTTTGATATCCCACGCAGCTAAAGTTATTCTCAGGATCATCAACAAAAGGATAGAGAGTAAGGCAAATGATTACTTAGGGGATGATCAGTTTGGGTTCAGGAAAGGAAGAGGTACGCGTGATGCCATTGCAGAAATGAGATCACTAGTCGAGAGAAATATAGAATACAATCAGGACGTTTTTGCCTGTTTTGTAGATTTCGAAAAAGCGTTTGATAGAGTGAATTGGGAAAAATTAATGCGTGTATTGCAGAAAATAGGAATGGATTGGAGGGACAGGAGACTGATCCGCAACCTGTACATGTCTCAGACTGCTCAGGTGCGAGTGGGGAACGGAGAGTCCGGATGGGCAGTGTTAGGAAGAGGTGTAAGGCAGGGTTGCCCATTGTCACCGGTGCTGTTCAACGTATATGTGGAGGAAATGATTAAAGAGGCATGGGAAGAACTGGAGGTAGGAATGAAAGTCGGAGGGGAATTCATAAAATCAGTTAGGTTTGCTGATGACCAAGCATTAGTTGCTCAGTCAGCCAAGGGGTTGCAAGCATTGTTGAGTGAATTGGAGGTTCAGTGCGATAAATATGGGATGAGAATCAATATTAATAAAACAAAGGTTATGCGATTTTCTAGAAAGAAAAAGGCTAAGCTAAATATTAAAATAGGCGGGGAAAGAATAGAGCAGGTAGAGCAGTTTACATATCTCGGAAGTGTTTTGGACCAACACGGTCAAAGTGGTAGGGACGTAAGGAGAAGAATTGCGCTAGGCAAGGAGGCTTTCTCAAAGAGGAGGGAGTTGATGACGGGGACGTTGAGTAGGGATGTTAAGACAAGACTCGTAAAAACTCTGATATGGAGCGTAGCTATGCACGGCGCGGAAACGTGGTCGCTGAAGCAGGAGGATAGACGTAGATTGGAGGCTTTTGAAATGTGGGTATGGAGAAGAATGGAGAAGGTGAAATGGTCCGAAAGGAAAACAAATGAGGAAGTACTAGAAATGGTGGGGGAGGAGAGGGGTTTGTTGAGAGAAATCCTATGGAGGCAGGAAAAATGGATGAAAGGCGTATTGAGCGGTAGTGGAATGTTGAAGAGAGTAATAGAGGGGAGAATGTTGGGCAAGCGTGGTAAGGGTAGGAACAGGATAGGGATGTTGGACGGGATGAAGGGAGGAAAGAAGTACACCGAGATGAAGAGGGACCTGATATAGATTAGTTTGCTAGGTGGGGAGTTACAAAATGTTTATTTGATAGTTGTGTCCATCCAAAAACCTACCTTAACCGGTAGATTACCTAAATAATAATATATATATATATATATATATATATATATATATATATATATATATATATATATATATATATATATATATATATATATATATAAGGAGGAGGAGAGGTAAGGCAAATGGAACTTCTTGAATGTCATTAATCATTAATTTGCAATTACTCTAATGTTAGACATCCCCTGCCACGCACCATCGCGGTGGGTTGCAGCGTACGATGCAAGGAGAAGCGCCGTTTCCATTCGCTGGATGCCCGCGGGTGATTCAACTACCCCTCGCCATAAACACTCGACTCCTCTCTGACCCGTCGACATTTAGGTTTCCCCGTCCCCTGGGGGCCCTCGAGGACCCACCCCTCCCACGCCTCCCTCCGAAGCGGGATAGGAGAGGGGGATGTGCGCAGGCGAACACGAAAGGTTCCGAAACGAGGCGGCGGCCTGGTTGGCTCGGCTCACGTTTTATTGCCGGGCCCTTCTTAATCGTTAAGGCCCCGAGGGGTGTTATGCATGATGCACCATGGCCCGAGAGAATTCCTGAACTCATGATTCACTCAAGGTGGTTGTCGTCTGACTTAGTGATGGATCGATTGTGAATCTGAATGTGGGAGATAGTAGACCTTCCTAAACAATTGGTCCATTAATCCTACTCGGATGTTTCTTGAGATCATATCAATAAAATGAGACAGATTAAGTGCAGAACAGATGGATTTAAGGCGTCATTTTCCCCACGAACGACAAGGGATCAGAATGAAATAACGTTTGTCCGAGGGACCGCACTTGGAGGGAAAGGTGTTTTCGGTCGAAGGTAGTCTGGTGCATGGTCACCCCCTTGCTACACACACACACACACCAGTGGTGGCTCGCAAGGTACTAAATGAAACTACAAATAATTTTTAGAATACTACAAGCCACCGCTAGGGTGTGTGGCGGGGGGGAAAGATACACACCCCAGACTAATTTTGACCCCAACATTTTTCTCCTCAGCACGTTGGACAACTTCATTCTGATCCCTTGTAATTCGTGGAAAAAAATGATACCCTAAATTTCTCTGATTCGCACTTAATCTCTCTGATTTTCTTAATCTCCCTTTTCTCTGATTTCAGACTGCAGGCACACGACTCGACATTCTTAGCTTAAGACTTGTGGGGAGATGAGATATGCATGCCGATGCAATGCCTCCTTAGGAACTAGACTCATTTCAAGGAGTTCTCCAAGAACCTTCCCATTTTCTAATCCTCGTAGGCTGAATAGAGGGGAGGTGGTAACAGGTGGGGCTCTCACCCATTGTCTGACTACACTACACGCTCATCAATTGAAATAAAACCAAATATAGATAGAATTTGAAATCACATGCGTAAACCTGCAAGTCATAACCGCGAGGTAAAATCAAAGAAAGTATTCTGTGTGCATACAGAATGCTTGGGTCGGGACAAAAGATTTGGAAAGGATTCTTTTATTGTGAACAATAGTTCTCATTGGCAGTTCTTCATACTCCTGCCGTGGAGGGAATGTTTCGGGTACTTTATACGTGAATACCAAAGCAGAAATTGACGACTCCGTTCAACTTCAGCCGAACTAATGCGTCGGATTCACCGATTCGATGAAAATCGCCTTGGACAAGGGCGCCATCTCGGTGACCTTGTGCCTCGACCATAAATCCTTGAAACCAACCCTGAAATGGAGATTTCGAATCTAGATAGACCAGCTATTTTCAGGCACAGCCTTTGGGGCTCGTCATTTCATGAGTGAGAAAAACTTTGTTCAAAGTCCAAACAGAACTTTTTTATTTTCCAACGCCAGTCGCGATTTATACAAAAGCCATCTTCGAGGAGACTTCTTACCTTTGAAATGGCCCACGGTACGCTGCATCGCCAGCCTGGGTCGGGACATATAAACATTTCTATGGGCCTAGCCGAAATTGCCTCTCTCTGATTTATCGGGTAATCCAGTGGACAAGAGAGGGCTTAAAATGCAACAATTTCAAAGTTTGCAAATCATTCGCCTTGACCAGGATTTTGAACTCCGACTCTTCGATCTCGGTCGAGACGAATTATTTTTACGCTTTGAAATCGTTGCATTTTAATTAAACACGTTAGCGGATGTGTCGCTTTAAAAGTTACTGTCGCGACATCCGCCGCGGTTCTTTGGATGGATTCTTTGTTAAACACACGCTCAGCAGAATTCCTCGCACTTTCTCTGGGGGGGGGGGAGTCCATCTTATAATGTGGAGAGAATTGAAAACTGTATTCGCATTTTGTCGTGTTAAACGACATTAGATCGTCTCTTGTATTAATTTGGGATGAAAACATATATTTTAGTTATTCTACCGTTAAAAATAGGTTTCGGATAGGAACACTAAAGGGACAACGATGCACTCACTTGCATCTCTTCAAACAAAACATGACCTGGCATCCGGCAACATCCTTGCGGCATCTTCAACTGCACATGGCTCCCTCCTCCCCTTCATTTCCTGACGCTTTTCCCCCATTCACAATTTCCAACGTTCATCGAACCGTCCTGTATTTCCAGCCTCATTTGGGTTTCTCCCAGTCCTCTCTCCTCCTCCATCTTGCCTCTGGCACTCCACTTGTACAAGGGGGATATGACATTAGTCCGTCACTTTTTTTACTTTGGAGATATAATATTTTTCCGTTAATAAGATCTGTCCTGAAATGCAACTCTTATAGTCGGTCGTAAATCTTTCACATAGAATCTTTATTGTCCATTTATGCGCATAAATACACTTGTCGAGTCGTTCCACCTCCTGTGGAAGATTAATAATCTTTGCATAGAGACCACACTGTCTTGTACCAATTGATAACTTTGGTAAACCTGCCTTAATTGAGGCAATGGGAATTTTTTATGATATCATCCAATTGAATAAGGAATGAAGAGTCTCTATCATATCTTAGTTTTCAATTCTTCGAAATGCATAAATTAGAAGCTACTTCTGCTTGCTACTGCACGACTTTTCCACTAAAAAACTTAGCTTATTTAAAATTAGCCAGCGTTTTCTCTCCTAACCGCCAGAGGGGTTAACGATTATTTCACTTCTCTCGGCTGCTAAACCCTTCAAGTCCCTTGTACGCGATTAAATGAAAATATGACGAGAGGTACTCCGCACGACGTTTCCGTAAACTACGCACGCATTCTTCGAGCAACTGCAAATCGTAAGCCACAGCTTTGGCGATATTTTCACAAGGTCAAAGGATCTTTTATGAGATTGCATACTTTTACCATATTGAGTACTGGAGCAGCATACATTAAATTAATATCTCTTGGACGGTTTTCTTATTTCTGAAACATTATATGCTCGCCTTAAGCGACTTGGAACTCCGCGGGGAATGAATTTCGATATAGTAATAATAATAATGGTTCGCGGTAGTCCAGTGGGTAGAGCGTTGGACTACTGACCGGAGGGTCCCGGGTTCGATTCCCGGCTGCACCTGCAGCTCCACCCAAGCAAGCTATGTGATTTTTCGGGCACCAGATCTTCCTGGGAAACCATAACCGGCACGGGGAAAGGAACTGGCCCCCCTACCCTGATGTGTGAACACGTCGTTAATAGGGCTAAGTACTGGGTGCACTCTGCCATCACCCATGCCAAACCGACCTTATTAGTGTTGATTACTACTGTGTTGATGGCGTAATAATAATAATCAAAAAAAGGCATTTAAGTTTGTAAACAACTGACCGAACCATATTGAAATGACTTTCCGATAGTTGCGTATCGCTTCGTCTTTTGTTTTTTTATTAAATTGTAAAAATATTGGCGTTAAATGTCAATACTTTTGCATGTATTATAGTTTGCTGAAATATCCGAACCAATGTAACCACTTACTCATAATCATCGAAATCTAACTTCATCTGCTCTCATGTAATTTCATGATTGACGGATTCTTCTGTTTTCAGGCTATGTGATAGGCTTAACTATTAGTAAGTAAGTGGTGGCTTGCAATTCACGTCACATCTATGTAATGCCCTGCAAACCGCCGCAAGTGTGTGTGGCGGGGGGTGTTAGATCATCCGGCATGGCAATGCAAAATCCCGATAATGACACCTCTACACAAATATTAGTTTCATCATGTGCTGAAACACAGTTATTCATAGGAAAGACGGTGCTTCCATGCGAATAGATATGCTGTGAAATGTGACCATTTATAAAGTGAATATTTTCAACTCATCACGTTCGGGCCAACTAGCTACGTAATATAAAATCGGAACTCACCATTTTATGCGTCTAAGTTATTTCTGCTTTATTCCTTGCACGATGCAAAAATGGCATATTGTGTGCTAATTTGAATTTCATTCGGGGCACATTTGTTTCAGCCTGCCCCCAAATACGAAATCTGTTACAATGAAAGAGGACACTTTGCTTTTACACGCAGAATATATTTTATTGCAAACCAGGTTTCGTTACGGCATAACATCTTCAGGGGGAGGTGAAGATGCCACGCTGTAACGAAATATAGGTCGTAATAAAATAATTTCGCGTCGAAAAGCAGTGTCTTTTTTCATCATCGGCAACCAACAAAACTTTCTACGCATGTTTGGGACCACAGATTTGGGACACAGACAACAACCACCACTATACCCAAAGACAAAACAGCAGCCAAAGCAATGGGAGCGTGTAGATTCGCCCCCGCCAATGAAACCAATGGCAATACGGTCGGGTTGAAAGAAAAAAGCGAAAGAGAAATAGTACTTACCGTTCAGTAAGATGTCAAACATCAAATGCGAGACTACCAAATTTTCGTCACCGTCAATCGCGGTGAAGATGCAAGATAGCATAAAAAACCGTGTTATCAACGTAGAAAAAAAAGAACTTGAGTATGAAGGAGGACTCGAGGGTATTCAATAGAAAAATATAACATGAAATGTAAAATTATGGCGCTGTATATGTTGTGACAATAAGCTCATCGAACAATAGCTAATTTAATAATTGCGTTCCGCAGTGCAGATGATCCGCTCCCTGGAGCCAAACGCTCCTCGACCGACTCGATCGGTGCATTTCTCGACACGACAAGCAACGGAAGATTGGTGCTGGAAGACGCGAGCCGGAGCCGAAGCCCGGAAAATAACTCTAAATTCGTAAATTTGCGAGGATAATACAATTGCAACAAGACCTCTTCAGAGGGATATTTGGAATCAACTCGTAGAAAAAGTTAAATACAGCATATGGATACCAAGTTGTAATTACCACAAGTGGTAAAAAAGAGCAGAAATTAATATTTCTTGGACCGTACGTGGTCCGAAGATTATTTTTTAACTCTAAATTCCGTTTCCCTTGAATGTTTAAGCGCGAGAACGAGTTGAACATACTAATTAAAAGTAATATTATTATTGAAATGTATCTCTATAATTACACCTTCATGTAAGGTTCAATGGCAAACTACAGAAGATTGTACCAAAAAACGTAAAAATACTGAAATAGACCGCATTTAATTTGTTTGCATTGGTGTAGACGCGAGGACTCGAGGCGCCTCCCTTGCCTTCATGTCGACAATCGAGGGAAAACATAAGCGTGTAGAAATCCGGAAATGGCACGAATACCACCTTGAAAGTAATTAAGAAAACGATAGAGGTAATGAGAAAACTTAACTGTGAAAAAAATGATGAAATTGCGTTTGAAACGGCAATAAACGAAGATATTACGCATGTCAAACTGCCTCGCAAATGAAGTACTAAACGTTATAAATAACCAAGCAGAGCAAAATTATTCTTTATTCATGGTTAAAGATGAGGAATATAACAGAAGTAAGTGACTCGGTTGTATTAAATGAAGGATAGCGGTTTTAAATCATATCCTCAATCGACCTGAACATCGTTGAAAATGTTCACTTTATCGATAATCGCATAGTCTCGTGAATCACATGCCGTAATTAGCGTAAAACTAGACACGATTGTTACGGATAAATCAACCAACTTCACACAGGCACAGAACAGATAAACATTTACTGATTAATGCACCCTGCTGAATTGCTAGGGTGTGTGGCAGGGGTGAATACAGACTTGACCCCACTAATATTGACCCGAATATGACCCTACCGCGGTCGGAAAATGTTATTCGGATCCCTGACTGGATCTGGAGAAATGACATCTTAAATCTGTATCTGTTTTACACAATCTCTCTTATTTCAATAGCATGATCTCTCCTATCGTAGTGCGATGGGGGTAATAATACATTTTCAACATCACTGCCAAAGAGACCCCCTTCCAATTTATGCAAGAGATTTACCCTTCCCTCCGTGAGTGATTCCCAGCCTAGGTCGGTTAATAATTTAAATACGCTACTAAGTTCATCATAACAACGATTTACAAATCTGGCTCCTCTACGCTGCACGCGATCCAATTCGACAATTTGAAAACAAATAATAATAATTTTCAATAATTATAGGGGTAATTAGTAGTTACTCCAATCGTGTAACACATAAACAAAAATTCTGCGAATCATGGAAAAACAATAGAAGTAATAGAAGTTACATTTTTTATAAGTACGAGTAAGTGACATTTGTTGGGAGACTTTTGAAGAGTATAATATGTCCAAGAAATTTCGTTCGTCGTCCATGACGGGAGAACTTTGATTGAAAATGAACGAACGCTCGATTCGAGGTGAACATGGCCATGACTTTTGCTGTGAGTTTTTTCGCTGGATTGGTTGAGCAAGGTGCGGAGAGCCCGTGGGTTTATAGCTCTCTGTATTATCCGGCACTATTATTTACATTCAACTTTCCGCAGAATCTAAAATGCTCCCTCCTGATAGCATTCGAGGAGATCCTTTATGGGAGGGGCCTCGTGTCTTGTCGGCATCCGACCAACCGTCGACTGGTTTCGGATTATGTACTCGAAATCGATGAACGTGGGCCTCGCTTTATTGCATTCGACGACCTTTATGTTGTGACATTTGACTGATGTTGACGTCCTCTCTCCCCGCAGATATATATCCCAGGCTCCAGCGCTGAAGGCTCTCTCCCCAGGGATATTCAGAGGCATCAGCAGCAGCCTCTACACGCTGTGAGTTTTCTCGCCGGAATTAAGAAAGCATGCACTAACCTTAAATAGTTTTCATTGCTTCCTTTCACGAGAAACACTTTCACCAGATTCAAAGAGTTCAGAACGTCGGCAAATGGCGTAGCCATGGGGACGGGATCGAGGATGGGGGGGCAATCAAAATAACGTTTATCAACCAACGAAACATGTAATTTCCGCTATTCCACCATTAACCTACCAGCCTTCCTAAAACCCCTTATGGAATAGCCGATGACGCTTTTTAAGGAGTGATCGCATAGAATTCCAATGGTTAAAGGAAAAGGAACATTGTTTGAATAGCATACTGAATTTAAAAAACCGGAATCTAAGGCGTCGTGTCTGAAGATATGTTGTGCTGCGTCGGTTAACGTGTGGTAGCAAAGCCCTCCAAAAGCTTACACTTGGCCCGTTGGCTAATTATTCGGGTCAATGGAGTAAAACTCAGTGAAGTTTAAAATAGTCATAAATATTTCAAAAATACTAATTTGTTTCATATTACTTAGTTTTAATTCCTGTGCAGTCGCCAAATAAAAAGTTTGCACGAACTAAAATGTGTCTGCGTGGTCATCATAAATTACAATGGCTTTAATATTTTGTAAATACCCAACATAACTAAGTGCAAAGGAATTTATTAGATTGTATTTTTGAAATTCGGCGGAAGATTATTCCGTCAAAACCCCTCGAAGTATGGACGTCAAGGTCACTGGAGCGGGTCAGGTGGCAAGTAAGACGAGGGAGGGGAGGGTTGATGGCTGTCGGGAGGAGCAAGAGGGAGATTAATATAATCCTGCTCTAAATATAAAATATAGTATTTCTCTCGGAGTGGGAAGAATTATTGGCTGAGAATATTTCCACTCCCTCGCACCCGAGGTTCTTCTGCTCTGAGGTGTTGGATGGAAGAGACGTTTTCAAAAAATAATTCAAATCCCTCCCCGCAATTTATTTCGAAAATCAACCGTTCTCGGCCGTATGCGTCGGCTCAAAGTGAAGCGACGACGACTGACCCCTCTTGACCCCCCCCCTCCATGCCTATAGCATAGAGTTATGAAACTCACGCACCGGCAAACTAAATCAACACGAATCCAAGTTTATCGCGGTGACGGGTGGGTCTGCTTTAATAATTGCCTTAGAACCTTGAGATCTCGTGTTCCGTATTGGAAAAGTCTCTTTTCCCTAGCATAACGTGGCTAAGGTGACAGATTAGACCACAAAGATTATATAAGGGAGATAGAATCCAGTACAGATAGATACAAATACTCGTTCTTTCCCGGAACAATCAGGAATTATGATGGTAAGAAACCGAAGGCAACATTAAAAACATTTAATTCACAAGTCGGGACAGAATTAAACATTGGAAAGACCTCGGGCATATTTGTAGGTGCATGTGTATGTTAGACGGTAGTTTGTGTGTTTGCATGTGTGAGGGTTTTAAGGATTTTCGCAAGAATGTATACCATGTTTTGCTTAGGGACTGTATACATTTGTGGCTTTTGCATGAGGAGATAACTCCAGGCGTCACTTTGTGGAAACGATACATATTTGCTGAAGAAACACTTGGTTTTTCCACATAAATTTTTTTCATACGCTGAGCGTCGAAACCTAGATAGTGATTTTTAAAAATTTTATGTGGAAAAACCAAGCGTTTCTTTTGCAAATTTTGCATGAGGTTTTTTCTTAATTACGGGCGGTGCCCTAACAACCCCCGCCACACACCCTTGCGGGGCACTAAGTAGATGTAGATGAGTTGATAAAAATCCTGTGTGAGGGCTTCTGTTTCTTGGCATTCAAAATCTTCCAGTAGTTTTAACGACGCCCTCCGTCGCCATCGGCGATTGGTCACACTAAACGGATGAACCTTGTCCTTTCCAGGCGCATAGCACACACTGGCTTGGAAGAAGTGCCCGACCTGCGTGGAATTGGCTCCGGAATCATGAAGATGGTGTGAGTGCTCTTATTTGCTTCCTTGTATTAATTTCCTTTAAATGCATTTGGCGAGTAAGCGTGTAAGCCATTTATTGAAATTGAAACATGGGGGATATCATTAATGTCTTTCCCTATTGTGAGCCCAAAACACCACGTGGAAACGCGTGAATTTCCCGCAGTTTTCAGAAGTATTAGGACGATTGAAAACTGATGGCCATTTGAACGATTCCCTGCATTTATTGCAAGGCTTTGGTTGTCTTGCTGCGTCCTCAAGTTAGAGATTGATTTGTTTAAGCGAACGGCATAATATATGAGTCAATTTTCCGAAAAAACATAATTTTCGAATGCTATATTTTCCACTGCATCTACAATTTGGCTATTTGCTACTTTTTCCACGGATTTTCGGAGCAACGGGAAGATATCGATCGAGTCTTCCTTCAAATGATTTTCGTGCTTCGTTTTAACTTTGTTACCCATCATTAAGAAAAATAATTGGTTTGAGCAATTAACTGTACGAATGTAGTCCTACTAATTTCTCTCTCAACTCCCAGGAATTTTCCATGTTTACCTTTTGCGTTGATTAAACAAAGTGTTCGTTATGATTGACCCCTGTCTCCTGCAAAACTCTTTCCCTTTCTCCCCACGGTCATTTCGCGACCCTAAACCGTAATCCCTTAACTCCCTTCCTACGCCTACCATCGAGTACCAATCGCCTACCACCATTAGTTTTTTCCATCCAGAAACACCCTCAAATTATTTTCTCTAATTATTCTTTCAGCATGGATATATTTATTCCTCACTATGCTTGTTTGTTGGCATATACACGTTCTTGAAAAATTATCATGTTCGCTGGTTCAACTTTTACTTCTACTAATAATATTACATCAGTGACTTTCTCTATATTTACGTACCACGCTACCGTTTTATTTAACCACATTGCCACCCATGGCTGGCTTTCTTCCCTTCCGCTGTATATTACTCTCTATGACTTTCACTACTTCTTCCTCGCTTTCTTTTTGTCTCACCTCGCATAGTCCCAAAACATCTCAATTTCCTTTCTCCATATCTGACTTTATATTTTATCATTTTCCTGTCCTCATCAACATTCCAAGTCACAATTCCAACTAGTTCTGTCCTGCTGCTGTCGGTTTTCTTTTGCAAGGATTTCGATCGATGTAGGCCGCGGAAGCCTTGCCTCTCCCGTTGCCGGGCACTACACACGGCCGATTGGGCCGTGTCCCGCAGTTGCCAGGACTCAATTTCTCTCTTTTGTCCATCATTTATTAGGGTATAATGATTGCGGTGGTTTCCAGTTGCCTTCCTCAATAGTGTTTTTAACGTGACACCATCACTCAATGGCCGCCCCACTGGGCTCAGATGCCTTATGCAGCCGCTTCACCGAGGAACAGACGATACGTGGACTACCTTTCGTCTGGCACCTAACCTTCGACCTATCTGGAATGGGTGACCCTACCGGGAGCAATTATTCTCAAACTCGCCAGCACAGCCCTAGGGGTCATCGGAATGCCCTTCCACCACATCACGGTTGTAGTCCATGGAAGGGTGAAATTTGCATAACATATTGAAATGAAATTAATCACCTGGTAATTTCACACACTTCGTTTAAAAACACGACGAAGGTTTCGACGTTGAACGTCCTTCCACCACTTCAAGGTTGTAGTCCATGGGAGGGAGATAGGATATAGCACTTAAGCAGTCGATAAGATATGCGTGGAAGCAATTAAATAATTTATATTAACGAACAATGAATTAAATAAATAAAATGTGCCCTTTTGCCTCCCGCGTTTGTTGTGGACTCCGTTTTGCTTCAATCGATCATTTCGTGAGAGGCGAGACTTCCGACCCCTCCGCCGTCGACGCCAAGCCGTCCAAATGTCCCTCCTGACCGTTGAAAACTGTTAACCGAATGTCTTCGAAGCGATCTCGCACGAGATGCTTTCTTGAATTAATGGATCATAATTGTGTTAAATTTGATTCGCCTCGGTCATTCCAATTTCCGCTCTAATTCTCGCTCAGGGAAACTTTATCGCCAGAAAATGTATCGGAAGCGTAACATCATTATCCAGGGAAAACTCGCGTCCGTGCGTTAAACACGAACGACGACGTGAATCTGTCAGTCACGATAATGGTGTTGATAACCGTCAATCCTGTTCATGATATTTACACATGTCTATTTGTTTATATTTTCCCTTTCCCCTTTAAAAACCTGAGCATCGCGTTACTTTTCACGAAGTGGAATATCGATCTCAAGTGCGTGGACGTGGCGTAGGTATAGACGGGTTTACGTTCGACCGTTGCTGGCGCATGAAATATAATATTTTGCGCATAATGGCAACCCATGAATAGCGCGACCCTTATCTCTCTGTGTCGGTCATAATCAACATTAATTTTTGATGGCGTATGTATGCAGTGAGCTTCATATTCGTCAAAAAAGGAAAAGGAATACAAACTGCTTCTTATTTTTATTCTCTCCCTGTTTTTGGCGCCTTTACTTTGAGAATATCCGCTAGAGGGCGATGGCCCGAATGTGTTGGAGTGGAATTTTCAGTCAGAAGCTTCTCTCGTTTATAGTACGAGACCACATTGGACAAATGACATAAATTATAATGACAATGATAATTTAATATCCTACTATATATAGAAAAAATGAACCGGTTTTTGGCTTCAGCTAAGGTTTTGATTCTATTTTTGCGTTTCCGTTTCGTTGGGATTTGAGATCCTATATTGATAAATTGCGGGTCGCGGTGGTCTAGTGGGTAGAGCGCTGGACTACTGACCGGAGGGTCCCGGGTTTGATTCCCGGGCAAGGCACTTTGGGCACCTGCAGCTCCACCCAAGCTAGTTGATTTTTCGGGTACCAGGTCTTCCTGGGAAACCATAAGCGGCACAGGGAAAGGAACTGGCCCCCCTACCCTGATGTGTGATTATTCACACGCCGTCGGGCTTGGTACAAGGGTGAGCTCTACCATCACCTACTAAACCGACCTTCGGGTTGATTACTGTGTTTTTTTTATTGATAAATTAGGCAACACGCTGCAATGAGTGGCAACTTATATTGAAAACGAGCGTTTATTCAATAGATGTAAAAATCTGCCCTTTAATGGTGATATTAATGGGACATATGGCACCGTTTACGACGAGAGGACTTCATCAGTCATCTCCCGAGACACTAACCGCCCTTCCACGAACAAAATTTTAAATCCATCCATCCATTTTACATATTTAATCGTAATAGCATTGTTGAGTGAATTGGAGGTTTCCATATGGGATGAGGATCATTATTAATAAAACAAAGGTTATGCGGTTTTCCAGAAAGGAAAAGGTTAGGCTAAACATTAAAATAGGAGAGGAAAAAATAGAGCAGGTAGATCAGTTTACGTATCTCGGAAGTGTTTTGGATCAATACGGTCTAAGTAGTAGGGACGTAAGGAGAAGAATTGCGCCAGGCAAGGAGACTTTCACACGGAGGAGGGAGTTGATGACGGGGACATTGGTAGGGAGGTTAAGAATAGACTAAAAACTTTGACTTTTAATAATCAAACCACTTTACTTTTCCACATACAACTTTTTAATTTTTACAACCCAGATTTCGTTATAGCATAACATCATCAGGTAAAAATGACTGACTGATGCTTAAGTACTGCGCTGTTTGGCGCATTTTCAAGCACCGTATATATACATATCTCTGGGCGGAGGGGAAGAGGAGGGAGGAAAGAAAGGATTGGTTGAGCTATGAAGAGGGGTGTAAAAGTCTATGGTTTGAGGCGGAGAAGGAGGGTTGGTAATATTGACAAATTAGCAATAATTGGATAATTAGATTAGATAAAAACCAATTAGATAATTAGCAGGCTGGAAGGATATGGTCAATACAAAGTTGCAAAAAGCCCACCTGACATCAGATTAGATGGCAGAGGATTAGGGAAATGATTATTATGAACTCGGAGAACGGCACTTAGTAATTAGTTAGGTAACTCAGTAGCGGGTTGGGAGGAGTCACTACATTGTTGAAAAAGTCTCACTTGGTTTCAGGTGAGCTCGCAGGGGGTGAGGGAGAAAGCAATAACAGGGAATGTGAAGGGTAAAGAAAATCGTTGGTCAAAACATCTTCCCCGTAATTCGTGTGTTGAAGGATTTCCAACTGCTCCAGCGCATCAAGACGGTACCCTTTCTTCTCAAAATGTAAAAATTCGGGATTGAAATCGCTGGTGTGGCCACAATCTCTCAAGTGCTTGGCGAATAGTGATGCGGAGATGTTATTTTTAAAACAAGCTCGGTGTTCCTTTATTCTTGTTTCAAATCTCCTCCCCGTCTGGCCTATGTATATCCGGTTGCAGTCTTTGCAGCGGAGTTTGTATACTCCACTTTTGTGTAGTGGTTCAACGTGGTCTTTCGTGTGACATAACATGTTGCTTAAATTAGTTTTATTGTAAAAGGCCGGTCTCACTTTTTCCTTTCGAAGAATTCTTTGTACTTTTAACGATAAGTGACCAAGAAAAGGGAATCTCCGCCACTTTGGCTGGTTTTCTGTATATGTGGGTGAACTACGAGGGTCATCCGGAAAGTAGTACCCGTTCGTGAAATAAAGACACAAAAGTAAATATTAACAAACATAAAAAATTTTATTTGAAAGAGGATACTTTAAACTCCTTCTCAACATAATCTCCAAGCAAATTAAGGCATTTGTCATAACGTGTGACAAGTTTCTGTATTCCTGCTGCATAGTCCTTCGCCGCCAGCTCATTGAGATACAGGGTCACTCCTTCTTTAAGTTCTTCATCGCTGTCAAATCTTTTTCCTGCCAAAAAGTCTTTAAGCTTTGTAAAGAGATGAAAATCTGAAGGGGCCAAGTCCGGGCTATACGGTGGATGGTCGAAAGTTTCCCATTTGAATTGCTGCAAAAGTTTTTGTGTTATCCCAGCTGCATGAGGCCTGGCATTGTCATGAACGAGAATGACACCAGTAGACAATAGACCTCGCCGCCGATTTTGTATTGCCCGCCGTAATTTCTTTAATGTTTCACAATACGCATTGGCATTAATAGTGTCTCCACGGGCCATAAAATCAATAAGCAATACACCTCGTCGATCCCAGAAAATGGTTGCCATGATTTTCCTGGTGGACAGAACTGTCTTGAATTTTTTTGGTTTGTTTGGTGAATGAGCATGATGCCACTCCATTGACTGTCGTTTACTCTCAGGTGAAGCATAACAAACCCATGTTTCGTCACCAGTAATTATGCGAGTCAAGAAAGAGTCTCCTTCATCAGAATAACGTCCCAAAAACGTCAGTGCTGCAGCCATACGCTTGGTTTTGTGCTCATCTGTAAGCATGCGAGGGACCCATCTTGCACAAATTTTTGCATAATGCAGATGGTGTTTAACAATTTCATGAACAATTGTTCGAGAAACATTGGGAAAATGCTCACAGATGTCATCAATTGTGACGCGCCGATCGTTCCTCACGAATTCGTCAACTGAGCTCACCAGTTGGTCTGTAATGACAGACGGTCTCCCCGAACGCCCATCGTCGGTTGTGTTCCCCCTCCCCATGTTGAAGTTGCGACACCACCGCCGAACAGACGACTCGTCCATTACATTGTCTCCATACACCTCCTTTAATTGGCGATGAATATCACATGGGCGAACGTTTCTTGCATTGAGGAATTTAATCACTGCCCTCACTTCACAACTGGCGGCGTTCTCAATTTTTTTAAACATTGTAAACAATCACAGAAACAACACAGGCAATGCTATCGTCACGCAACTTGGCTCAGAGAAGGCAGACAAGCCACTGAAGCTATCTGACCTCGTCCAGCGGCTACTCGCGTCGTCAGCACTTCATGCGGCACGAACGGGTACTACTTTCCGGATGACCCTCGTATATATGGATAACATTGCTAAATGGGATAGTTCCTTACGGTAAAGGATATCAATTAAATCTTCTCTATACCCATTGTTCAATGTAATTTGTTTAATGATCTTTAGTTCTTTAAGAGTGTTTTCTTTGGACAATGGGATAGAACATACTCTGTGTATCATGGTGTCAAAGGCTGATAATTTTTGAGCGAAATAGTGCCTAGAATTACAGTGTATGACATGGTCCGTATAACACTGTTTTCTGAAAATAGAAAAGTTAAAACTATTGTTTTTAATGGTAGTATTCAAGTCCAGAAAGTTGAGGCATCCATCCACTTCTAATTCCTTGGTAAAATTTATATGTTTTTCTCTGGAATTGAGGAAATTGAAAAAAATTTCCAACTGTCTTTCGGAACCCGTCCAGACGCAGAAAATGTCATCAACATATCTATACCAACAGAGGATATTTTTGATCAGATCATTCCCTTATCAAAAATATCGTCTGTCCTGGATGGATCCCTCAACTCAACTTCTCCCAGTTCACAATAATCATTTCCCTAATCCTCTGCCAACTAATCTGATGTCAGGTGGGCTTTTTGCAACTTTGTATTGACCATATCCTTCCAGCCTGCTAATTATCTAATTGGTTTTTATCTAATCTAATTATCCAATTATTGCTAATTTGTCAATATTACCAACCCTCCTTCTCCGCCTCAAACCATAGACTTTTAGCCCCCCTCTTCATAGCTCAACCAATCCTTTCTTTCCTCCCTCCTCTTCCCCTCCGCCCAGAGATATGTATATATACGGTGCTTGACTGGTAATTATCCTCTTTCCAAAACCTGATAAAAACCCTTCTGATATCCTTAACTACAGACCCATTAGCCTGCTCCCCTGCATGGGAAAACTCCTAGAAAAATGTATTTTAAACAGGCTGCAAGAAGAAATCTCGGCCTTAGACCTGATCAGACCTGAGCAAACTGGTTTCCGTCGTCACCATTCCACGACCCAGTAAATTACAAGATTGGTTGAACAGATCACTTTCGGCTTCAACATTCACAAGCACACCCAAGTAGCCTTCCTTGATCTCCAAAGAGCCTTTGACAAGGTCTGGCACGCTGGTCTGATACATAAACTGCTCAAAACTGATATATCAATGTATCTAACTAAGATCATCCACTCTTTTCTTGCTAACCGCACCTTCTTTGTAGCTGTTAACAATGCCAGATCAACTACCCGATCCATCACAGCAGGCGTCCCTCAAGGAGCCATTCTATCACCCGTTCTTTTTAACTTTTTCATTAACGATCTCCCCTCACACCCAAAAACTGAAAGCTACCTCTATGCGGATGACACTGCTATAGCATCAACTTCCTTCAACCCAAATCATGCTACAGAAAATATCCAAGAACACTTAGACAGCATAGAAAACTGGATGAGCGAGTGGAAACTTACCTTAAACCCAACAAAATGCATCAACGTCAATTACGCCAGAAAATGGAAGAAACCTAACAACACCCCCATTTACTACGGAAAGGAAAAGATCCCCCAGGCATCATCTGCCAAATTTCTTGGTGTACAACTGGACCAGAAACTCACTTGGCAAGCACACACCCAATATGCACTTAACAAGGCCAACGTGGCCTTTTTCTCGATCTATCCCCTCATAAAGCGCACGAGTCCCCTCCGTCTTCTTACTAAGGTACTTCTTTTTAAATCCATGATACGACCTATCTTAACCTATGGTTATCCAGCCTGGGGATCAGTAGCTGCAAAAAACCTGAACAAACTGACACGCTTTCAAAATAAAATCTTGCGAACTCTTACTAACGCCCCTTGGTTCGTCCGAAACTCAGACATTCACAAGGACCTCAAAATACCAAACCTACCAACCTATCTAAGAGACCTAGCCCTGTCATTTCAGCAAGCAATAGGAAATACTGGTAACCCTCTCATAGAACCTTTATGGGACTATTCTGATAATCCCCATTTTAAATACAAACGTGCAAAAACAAGTCTAAATGAATCCTAATAATCACCAAATAGTATACTCGTTAGCTTAATTTCGCCCTTAAGCCACCTATATCACACAACCGTTTATCAGCATAGCTGGGTATCGGTATAAAATGCGCCAAGCGGCGCAGTACTTAAGCTTCAGTCAGTCAGTCAAAATGGATGAAAGGCGTATTGATCGGCAATAGTGGGATGTTGAAGAAGGTAATAGATGGGAGAATGTTGGGCATGCGAGGAAAGGGCAGGGACAGGATTGGGATGTTGGACGGGATGAAGGGAGGAAAGAAGTACACAGAGATGAAAAGGGACCTGATGAAGAGGTGGTTGCTGGATTGTGTTTTGTTAGGAGTCACAAAATATTTATTTGGTAGTTGTGTCCATCCAAACCTTCCTTGACCGGTAGATTACTTAACAATAAATGCACATAGGCACGCATGCACTTACGGCGATGCCTGATACATTGAGTGTGCTCGACTAAAACCTCAAATTTAGCGTCTTTAAGTAGGAAATTGGGAGTGGTGGTTACGTCTGAATTAGCTATTATTGTGTGACGTGGGAGGGTGGGAGTAGAGGATGACTTTCATCAGAAATGTCAACCTCTCTTATTATTAATCCTGGTATTCCAATCTGAGAATTTAGACGTGGGACGCCATTAATAATCTCCCGATCGCAGTGAGAATATTCACATTTCTGATTCTTCGCGCGCCAAAAGGCAGAGGGCCCGCAAACATGGCGATTCGCATAGTGCGCTCCGTGTTCCCATGACAGCGAACCCCTGGCAACCTCCTACCCCCTTGTCGAGCTCACGAGGGCGAGAGGGGGATGATTCCATCCTACGAAAGGGGGAGGGAGGCTGGAATTGGATGTTCGCTCTCGTGGACCAAATCAAGATATAGCATAGGGTCCGTCGCCAAGCGCTGCATGTAAAACGAGTCATTTCCGGTCCTTGGGGGATCGGGAGGGAGATAGCACGTGTGGGGTCCGAAGTGGGAGAGGAGGGAATAATGCGAGGCAGAGGAGGAGGGGGTTGGCGCCACCCTTCATTCTATCGAAGAGCCATGGAGTCCCCTTTGAAGTGCCGAACCGACTTCTTTGAGACGGGGAGAGAAGATGCGCGAGGAGTGTAGCGGTACTGATTCAAGGTAGAAACACTGAACTAATGGAATTTCATGAAGTGGAAACTAGTATGAAAGATGTCGAACGTAATGAAGTCAAGTAGGTCGCTTTACTTATTTGGGAGATGAAAAGGAAATGCAATGCCGAAAAAATAAATTCCCACACAAAATGTGCGAGCACTCTGTGATATGTGGAATGATTGATACGACCGTGAGGAATGGAGGTTGCAATTTAATGTTAAATTTTCAATAATATGTAATGTTGGCCCTTATTTTCTCGAAGAAAAATATGAGTGCTGACCAAGGCGGATGAAAGAAGAAAGGAGTGGCATCAGAGGAAGCCACACGCCTGCATCAACCGCGTGCGGTTCCGAGAGAACCACCTGTCGATTTGCCGAAGCAAAGCCTCAGACCTTGCGACGGAAGCAATAAACGAAACCCTTTAGACGCGCGCCTCCTCCAACGCCGAAGTCAAATCGTTTAGGCTAGTACGCACTGGGATTCTTTGGTCGGACTTTACGTCGCAGGCGACGCTCGGATTCATGTCACAGACTGTTCGCCCCGCAACATTGTCGCTCTGGAAATCTTGTACGCATCTGGTTTGAATCTGAGGCGTGTCGAACGAGGCCGCGCTTTCGGGGATTGCGGTAGCACTGTACATCACTCTACGGTTTGAAAAACAGGCAAAATAAAAGCCACTACGTTGGAGGATACGTGGTTTATTCAATAAGCGTGGGCAAAATCTTCTTGGCACTCTTGGATTGGAGGATGAAATGGGATTCAGAAGTTTTGTTCGTAGAAGTCCAGTCGATTTTGAATGTCTTCTGGAAATGGTCGGACCCCGTATTTCGAAAAAGGAGACGAATTTTAGGGTGGCAGTTTCTGCGATCAACAGGCTTTCAGTCACTCACTTCGCAAGTGGAGACTCATATGCACACCTCATGTACACTTTCGAAATTTCTAAACGGATAGTATCCGAGTCTGCACAGCCACAGCTTCTGTTTTTTCACCCTGTTTTCATATTCACTAGCGGAAACATCCCACAAGCATCGCTGCATTTGCAAATTCTCAATAAACTGTAACGTGGGAAAATTAAAAAAATCTAATTAAGAAAATTTGTCCAAATGATCACTGTTATCGCCAGAAAAGCGAAAACAGCAATCGGGAAAGTGCGTAAATGGGAGAGAGGTTCACTCCGCTTGAGATGGACGCACTCCCTGTTGTGCCACATTGAGTAAAGAATCCCACTTCGGATGGGATTCGAAAAATACTATAACGCATCACGCGAGATGCAAGATTCATTGTTGCGGAGCGTGCCGGTTGCTAGAATTGAATCACGGACGCAGGTCGCGCGACAAAGAGTCTGAGCAAAGAATCCCAGTGCGTCCTAGCCTCGGACCGACGCGACGCGACGGTGGGACGGGCGGTCTGAAACATGGGTAGAGGCGGATGGAAAGAGACCGTCAAAGATGAAAATTTGGTGATGGAACCCCTGACCCGGTTGAAGACCCGAGAAAACTTCACCAAGCTCATACGCCGGGAAAGCACCAGATCTTAAAAAGATGAAAATCTTGGGAAAATTAGGAGGATGCACAAGGGCATGCGAAATGATGACGTGATGTAGAGGAACTTAATAATGACGTCATAAATGGCTGAGAGTACGCGAATGTCGAGCGAATGGATGGTGAAATCCCGAATGGCAAAACAAACTGCATGCAGCCAAGAGGACGGATCACGGTCCACACTGAGACTGCGCTTCGATCGGTTGCCAGGTGATGTACCGAAAGAGAGGTTTTACTTCGCTATGCTTGGGTCGTATTTTGAAAACGCCTTTGTTAGCTGGGTTCCATGGGGTTAAACGTCAGTTAAGAAATCGGTAAGAGTAGCGAGGGCATCCTTTGGAACTGAAGTGGGAAGGGGTCTCGAGGGGAGGGGGAGTTCCAGGTGTGAGCGCGGGGGGTGTGCTGGAGGGATAGCGACTGCGGTCACAAGCGAGTCTGGGGAGACGTTTAGAAGAGGCGGAAGCCCTCGGAGTGGTGTGCGGAACACCCGAGTTGAGGGACTCGTGGAAAAAATAAGAGAGGACAAATATTATATTGGCTCCCCACATCACATTAGCAGAATTTTCACCGTGATAGATGAAGTGAGAGCCACCAGAGAGCAGATTCAAGATGCCCCCCCTGCTTCTGGTATCTCCGCCCACTGACGCCCTCACGACACACAATCTCACCTTAGCAATTCCTAGTTTCCTAAATACGACGTTCCCGATTCATAATTTCGGTGTCCATCGTTTGAAGTAGGTTTGGAATAAACTTTGGAACATTTTTCATCGTCTCCTACAGAGCACAATCTAACACCCCCACTGCAATGCAAACCCCTCTTCTCTTCCAAACCCTTCATCGTTTGCCTGACATTGTTCTCCCCTCTGTCACGGTATTCGACATTTTTCCCAATGAAAATGCTCTGCATCAATTTTCCCTGGCTCCTTTGGATGTGGCTTTCCCTCACACACCAAGCCTTGCGCTTTTTCGTTTGTTTCATGTTCACTTGCTCCACCGTTCCCCACACTCCCAACATTTGAAAAGTCTCCAATTTACACCAATCATCTTGCTTCAACGATCGTTCAAAACCAATGTCCATATCAACATTTTGACTAATTTTTAACTAAACCTCCTTACCCAGCTCAGTCACTCTCATAAATTCATTTCTCTTTTTGCAAGATTTTTGCCCATCGCAAATCTGCTTCTTGTTTCCGTACAGCTCCTGACTATCTTGGTCCCAAACACCTACAAGACACGTTAACTGTAGCTTCTAAAATCAGAAATCGGAATTCCAGCAGGATGTAAGAAGAAGGAATGCACCGGTAGAGGTGCTTACTGCTTAACACGAAACCTAATCGTTTATGCCGCTTGAATTTCTATTTAAAGATCTGTTCTAATTATATCTGTGTGCTACGGCATGGCCATGCACACAGATAGATCTCATACAATTCACACGATGGTTCAACCCATGCATATGTTACGCACAAATCACATTATTCTAGTCCGGTCATTGAATTAAAGCATTGCAAATTATTTTGCACAGAATTAAAATGTTTTTATTCCATCTTTGGCCTTACAACATAAACACAGTAATCAACCCGAAGGTCGGTTTGGTAGGTGATGTTAAAGTTCACCCAGTACTAAGCCCGACGGCGTGTGAAATTCACACATCAGGGTAGGGGGGCCAATTCCTTTCCCTGTGCCGGTTATGGTTTCCCAGGGAGATCTGGTACCCGAAAAATCACATAGCTTGGGTGGAGCCGCAGGTGTCCTGAGAGGCTTGCTCGGGAATCGAATCCGGGACCCTCGGGTCAGTAGTCCAACCCCTGAATTACCGTGGCCCACTATATTTTACCCACTCCATGCATTAAAATGCAAAAGTGTAATAATTATTCGCCTTGAGTGGGATTCGAATGCGGATCCCTCTGTGTCCGGCCTAGTGCTTTAGCTAGATAAGTAAACGAGGTGTCCTCTTTCACTCCGAGATTTAGCGGACTCTAAAGGAACAAGATTTGACGAAATACCGTGCGTACAATGTCAACGACATTCGTTGGAGGTTACTCTCGTGCCATCTCCCAAAGTACTTTGAACTGTCAAATGCATATGAATGTAGTTTGTTTGTGTTATGTAACAGTTATTGTATTTTGCACGCATCAATGTTTACATTAAACAGAATGGAAACCATGTTTTACTTCAGGAAAGATGCGAAATGTGAAATTAATGATCATATCTTCAATGTAACGGGAAAACGGTTTCAGTGGCAGCATGATATATTTTGATGACTGAGAATGTGCTGCATTAATATAATTCATTGCTTGTCGTATTGCTCTCAGAAATATCGAATGGAATTTCTTAAAAACACTTCTAATATCATATAACTAATCCACTATGGTAAAATAACAAAGAAAGGTCCTCTTCCAAATTTTCAAAATGAAGAAATGAAATAAATATCACATTGATGAGTGGGCATATGATAGCAACCTTCAACATTGGTACAGTGTCTGTCCAAATTATTATAACTACGCATTTTAATTCAGGTACGAACCTACCTTTTTGAAATAACTGCATTACTTGTGTGAATGTGTGGGTGTTGGAGGGAGTGTCTACGTAAGCATATCTCTTAGAAGAGCAATAGTAGAGTATCAGGAACTGGGATAAGGCTGCCAAGTCGGTGGTGTGGTAAGTTTAAGTCTTCGTAATACAGGTGCAGCTGGTGTTTGATGATCCTTGCAGGGGAGATGAATTTCCGCCGTGGACGCTACCCCAGGACTGCTGTGGTACAGTGCATTATTTCCCCTAGGAGTGTCTCGTTGTAGCTTGCTATTCGGTTTGCAGCGCGTGCACGAAGGCGCCATAATCTGTGGAGAATGGGTTCTGAATTAGAAATGGTGTAAACCTCCGAGCTAGGATGCGTGGGTTTTAAAAGATGCAGCCGTCTGAGTATCCTCCTTTCTACGGCGGCCCATATGTTCATATGGTCGTTATTATAGGGAAGGATCGCTAGTTCGGCGTACTCCATAACAGGGCGTATGAAGGCCCTGTATAGGAGCAGATCACACTCCACGGAGACCCCCTTCCCTCTCGCCTGGACTGCTCTTAGTAGTCCGACGGCTGCATCTTGACCACACATCCCTGTTATGTGTGCTGAAGGTGAAGTGGTTGTCCAAAGTGACCCCCAGGTATTTCACGGAGTCGAACGTCGGGATCCGTTGCTGCCAGGGCCCAATTGTGGGTTGGCGCAGTCCCACCATCCTGTGGTCCAGGTGCCTCCTAAACAAAACGAGGGTGGACTTCTTTGGGTTGGGTGCAGGCGCCCAGATGGCCGTGTCGTCTGTGTGTTGGGCAGTTGTCCTCTTCGCCTTCGTGTCAGTTGGTATGTCCCAGCAGTACACGGCGAACAGCAGCGGGGACAGGACGGTCCCCTGAGGCACTCCAGCTGTAGGAAAAAAGGGAAAAGAGAAAGATTTTTCCACTTTGACTTTGGCAACCCTGTCGCAGAGAAAGGTATTAATTATCCTCATGAGCGTGGGAGAGAGTTCCAGCATTTTTAATAGTTTGTAGAGGAGCCCGTTGTGCCATGCATGGTCGAACGCCCTTTCTATGTCCAGAGAAAGGGCTGCCATGAATTTTATTTTGTTGATCGCCTCCGCAGTTTCCGTGGTTAGGAGTGCCAAGGGGTCCACCGTGCATCTCCCGCCCGGGCGGAAACCATACTGATGTGGCGGTAGTGTTCCCTTATTCTCAAATGCTGTTTTCATCCTTCCAACCAGTATCTTCTCGAACCACTTGCCGAGGTTGCTAGTGAGGCAAATAGGCCTATAGTTTTCTGCTTTTTTGCTGTCCTTTCCTGGTTTGGGAAGCATAACTCTGGTCATCTTCCGCCATTGTCTTGGATAGTGGCCGAATTTCAACATGGCGTTAAAAATTTTCAGCATGGTTTTATGGCATGATGGTGCATTCTTCGCCTGGGGCAGTGTTCTTCAATGGACGGGCATACAGCAGGTCGTCGTCATCAATCATTCCCGTTATGCCATCATCCTGTGGGTTGGCGACGAAGGTAGGTTCCAAGGAGTATAGCAGGTTGGATAGATGCGCCTCCACTTCTTGTACATTATCTTCGTGGAACAAGCCATCCTCCATGGGACGATATATGCCGTCGAGCACCCGACGGAATTCTTCTGCCTTCTCCCCAGGCAGGGCGATGGGTTCTCCGTCAGGTCCGATGAGGCTGGCCTTTGCTTTCCTTCTTTGGTCGGTTAGTATTTTAAACTTATTCCAGAACTTGCCGCCGACCCTGGGATCCAACTTGTTGCACGCGTTCTCCCAGGCCGTTTCCCTGTATTGTCTGGTATCTCTCCGTATGATTGCGTCTGTTCTGTTCCACTCTGTTTTTAGTGTAGGGTCCTTTGTTCTGACCAAATCCCGGTATAGTTTTCTCTTCCCTTTGATTAGGGAAAGTATAGTATGTGTTGTGGCAGTGGAGGTCGTGTGGGATTGATTGTTTTGGTGGGGAAGTTCTTCCTCGCGTCCCGAAATGCATCCGCACCGTTTCGACGGCAGCGTCGATTTCCTCCGTTGATGGTAGATTCTTGATGTTATCTGAATCACGGCCAATGCTTTCTTTGAAGGACTTCCAATCTACTTTGGAATAGTCTGTTCTGGTGTATGTGTTTCGGTGTGTCCTTTTGGTTAGTAGAAACGGGAATGAGAACGGCATGTGGTCTGATGTGAGGCAATCATCTACCGAGACGTCGCCCAGGAGGTGGAGAATGTCAATAACATACTAATGTCGTGTTTTGAAAGACCAAAGTTACACCTAAACTCATAGCGAAGAGTACTGAATTTACTTTGCATTAAAAACCATTGCTCGTATTCAGATAGTCACACTATGAGTAACATTGAAAAATAATGGACAGTGTTTAAATCTTTTTTAAGTCGACGAAATACGTGCTGAAGTAAGAATTCCCCGGATGAAAGGAGTACGGTGCCGATTCCAAAACAAAACTTAAACCGAGCAAATACAGGAGCGTGTGTGTGTGTTTGTGTGTGTGCAAGTGCTCGTATGTACGTGCTTGGCGAATTGCGACATCACCGAAATGGTCGTTGTATAACTTCCAAGATATCCGCGATTGCATATTGACCCGTATTTTCAATTTCTGATTACTTAGCATGATATGCCATATCTCACGGAATACTGGATAATATTTATTGCCCAGTGATTATTTAGAGGCCGTTATGATAGCCTATCTTCATCCCGATACCTATCATCGATTATCTATCATCGCTTTCCGATAATTGTTCGGGTGATGCAATAATTATGAATCTACAGGCCTCCAAAATGGCACCTAATGGCAAGGAAGACCAAAAAAGGGTACTCTTTCAAATTTTAACGTTTGAAAATGTTTGTCGAGTTGGTTAAAATTTTCAGTTTCATTTGCTTCAGGGAAACTAGAACAGTGTTAAAAATAATCTGAGGCTTTCCTGGCGAATACTGTGGATGAAGGCTTCTCGGGTTTCGCACCAGGTCAGGTCGGGTAGCACCAACGTTTCGACGGCTAACTCCGCCATCGTCTTCAGGGTGAAGTGACATTGCCGGGATTGTGCCCAGTATTTATATGTTTGGCGTGGAGTCCGCTGTCTCGTGATTGGTCGAGACGCTTTTTCTCTCGATTCCGTGATTCCGCGATCTTTTTGAGTACGGGTTTCCATGCGTTACTAATCTGGAATCCGTTGTCTCGATTTACCAGGTTCTTATTCAATCTTATGTGGACTCCTTCTTTGATAATCCGGTCCCAGTATCCATTGGGCTGACAAAGGACCTTTGTCTTGGAGAATTCTATTCTATGTTCCTTTTCAATGCAATGTTCTGCCACCACCGATTTCTCGGGGTAGTACAGTCGGATACATCTCTCGTGTTCGATGAGTCGCTTTTCCACTATTCTCCCGGTTTCCCCAATGTATGATTTCCCACACTCGCAGGGGATTTCGTAAACTCCAGCTCTTTTAAGATTCCGGTCGTCCTTCACGGTGGATAAGAAGGATTTCAACTTGCTCTGAGGTTTATGTATTGTCTCCACCTTATGTTTCTTAAGGAGCCTGCCAATCTTATTCGATATGGTGGACACGAACGGGATGCAGGCTCTGGCGATGGGTTTTTCTCCTTCATCCTTCATCCTCCCCGGCTTCTCGAAGGTCCTTTTTAGGGCCAAGTTGATGTCACGCTCTCTATGGCCATTTCTCCGGAAAGTGGTCTTGAGGTGTTCCAATTCCTTTTCTAGGTTTTCTGCGTCGGATATGGTTTTGGCTCGATGGAGGAGTGTGGACAATACACTCCTCTTCTCTGATGGGTGGTGGTGGCTTTCTCCGTTTAGGTATAGGTCCGTGTGGGTAGGTTTCCTGTACACGCTGTGGCTCAAGGTTCCGTCCTCCCTCTTCTTGATAAGGATGTCCAGGAAGGGTAGTTGGCCGTTGTCCTCCTTCTCCATGGTGAAGCGGATGTTGGGGTGGACATTATTCATATGTTCCAGAAATTCATTCAGAGCGGCCGGTCCATGGGGCCAGACGATGAAGGTGTCGTCCACATACCGGAAGAAGTACCTCGGTCGGAGTTTGGCCGTCCTCAGAGCTTTCTCCTCAAAATCTTCCATGAAGAAGTTGGCAATGACCGGCGACAATGGAGATCCCATGGGCACCCCTTCCACTTGCTCGTAAAACGTCCCTTGGTATTGAAAGTAAGTGGACGTAAGGACATGTCGGAACAACTCTATGATGTTTTTGTCGAACCGTGTCCCCAGGAGTTCTAACGTGTCCTTCACTGGTATTTTTGTGAATAGTGACACCACATCGAAACTGGCCAAGATGTCCTGTTTGTGCACTTTGATAGTTTTCAGGGTCTGCACGAATTCACTGGAGTTTTTGACATGATGCTCACATAAACCCACGAAGGGGGTTAGTACGCTGGTGAGGTTTTTGGCCAGGTTTGGTTTGGTTAGTTTTCTGATGGCTTGCTCTACGCCTCCTAGGATGTCCAGATATGGGATCAGTGCTGGCCAAAGGACTAAATTTTGCCCCACCCCTAGAAGCATCCAATATAAGGAAAATACACCTCTGAGACCGATCGTAAGTGCCATAGGGGCACCTACGTACAACCTGGCCAAAAACCTCACCAGCGTACTAACCCCCTCACTCACTCAATACATTACTTACTCATGTTTTTTCTCAAAAAGTGAATTAAAAAATGCACGCCCTGTCGTTCACCACTCAAAGTGGTCGCGCCATCGGGCAGGCCTGTTCGCCTGCTGCCAGCCACCTGACTCCGTTCTCTTCCGACGACCCGTGTCCTCCATTTTGCTGGGACGCGAACAGCTTCGAGGCGATGCCGCGGTTGGCGCCTCTCCATCATCATCTTCCCCGGAGACTTCGAGATCATCAGAAGAGCCGCGGCACCCTTCACTGGGAGTGGTCGTCGTCCTTTAGTCACAACATTCCTAAGAAATGGGTATTCATTGACCGCCTGAGTGGAATGGACTAGGATTCCGGATTTCGAGGGAAAGTCGTGAGTTCCAAACGTTTTTGGGTGACTGGAACGCGATTGAAGCGAAAGGAACGGTTGGGCATCATGAACTTGGAGAAAGAGGCGGTAGCCAGGTAGAGCTCTGCGGGGGAAAATATTTAATAGTTTTAAATACTATGCTTTCAATTCCAAAGGGAAGAATGAACACGTGGAAATTACCGAGTGATGTGAATAACAAACAGATTAGAGTTGACGTATACTGTCATAAAATTAATAGAGAAATGGGGTGAAGGGTTAATGGTGTTTCTGGTGCAGGTATGTACAGCGACCGTGCATTACTCAGTGCGGAAGTTTATATAAGACTGGACGCGACAGGCAAAAAGTGGGATAAACCAATGAAACTGGGCAGGGAGGACTCGGATGCGAAGATGCGAGGGGAGAATGGAAAAGACTGGCCTGAGGAGAGTGGAGAGGAGCAAGTGGGAGCGAATAAAGAGAGGGAGAGATGGAAGAGGCCAGCTACGAATCGGTGGATAAAAAGAAAAAAGTAACGGATAACGCCAGCGATGAACGACAAAATGGAGGAGAGAAGGAATTGAAAAAGTCGATTGAGAGAAAAAAGTAAGAAAGGAAACTGATTATTGCTCTAAGAAGAGGAATGGATAAAGGTAGTGAAGAATGGTTGTTAAGCAATGAATGTGAAGGATCATAAGAGCTGGGGTGAATGGGAATCGATGTGTTTAGGTCGTTTCGTGTACTTTTCAATTTCAGGTTTTCTCTGAAATGGGTCCCTTTTCGGTTTCTCTGAGGTCATCTGAGCCACGGCCTCTTTCGGGAGCGGAGGGCCGGTGGATGGCGATCCCGCTGCGTTCCATCGCCATCTCTCCGTTCGTTGCCATGGCGCCGGTGGGGGCCGAGGGAAACCCGGCCGGGGAGTGGGGATGGTTTCCTCCGTGGGCCTTCCGCGTGTCCCGAGTGGGGCGGGGGGAGGGAGTGGGCGCGGGGCTCATCGCGAGCCCGTTCCTTCTTTCTCGGGAATTCGACGTCGGGATGGAGTCGTTCCATTTCTTCCCCCCTCTGCTTCGCGCTTTCGCCTCCGCGGCATCACACGTCTCTTGCCATGGAATTCCGCTGACGACATCTTGGACCCACACAAATGAAACTAGCGCCAAATACGGTATACATGAAACATGATGCTTACAAAATATCTTTCAAATAATTTTTTGTACTGCCTATTATTGGAGTAAAACAAAGTGTGATCGTTCTATGTTGAACACCCCTGGTATTTATCAAAATTGCACTTACTTATCATTGGCAGGAATAGACATCAGTCCTTGAAATAAATGATTGCGGTGAAAAAATTAAGTCACATTTTAACATTAAAAGGGTCACTCTTACAGCCCAAGAATAACAGTTATTCCTAAGCACTCTTCAGGACTAATGCGAGAAATGGGCCTTTTATATTTAATCTCAATAATTCGGGAATATAGAAATCCACCTGATTTAGGAATGCGAGGTTAAGAAATAATATGAATAATAATAACAAGAAACCTCATTATGTTGCTGACAATAATGTGTTCTAATATTTTACAGGAGATCGATGTTAAGGAAGTGGGTCGGTAATTGGTTGGTTTATCCCTATACCCACCTTTATAGATGGGAGTTATATAGGCTAGCTTCCATTCGCGAGGTACTGAGCCATCTTCTATCGATTTTAGGAAAACAATTTCTAAAAACGGGGCAATGTCTTTAGTAAATTTATTTAATCTGCTAACAGGTATTTCTTCCGGACCAGGTGCTTGGTTTGATTTGATACTACGCGGCAGATGTTCCATTCCCTTCTTGGTCTGTGTTATACCGCTCATGTTTTCCCCGGGTGAGTGGAGAGGAGCGTTTGGTGCGTTTGTGTGTTTATTGTGGAAGCTCTGGAAAAACTTGTTTAAAATGTTTGCTTGTTTCACCCTATCTGTAATAATTTATCCGTTTCCCGTCTTCAAAGAATGTACAGCTGGACGTTTACCCTGAATGTCCCTAACATAGGACCAGAATGACTTTGGATTTTCCTCCAGATGTTCGCTTAGCAATTTAGATTTAAAAGAGCGTAAGGCTGTGCGCATGATACTTTTTGTTTTACTACGACATTCTTTAAGTTTCTGTTTTGATGTATTCACATAAGTAATATCGTCACTTGTTAAACTCTTTTAAAAATTTGACTGTAGCCCTCTTTGCCTCCTTAACGCCGATCTTGCTTCCCCGTTGTACCATATAGGTTCCCTATTGTCGCATTTAAGTTTGGATGGGATCATCCAAACTTATTACGTCTGTATACGTCTTCATTCCTTCGCGTAAAATATTTAAGAAATAATTGCAGCCGTTCTCTATATCGGTTGTCAGTGTTTTTGTCTTGTATTCTGGAAATTCTTTTTTAAATATTCTCGTAGTCCGTTAAAATTCGCCTTGTCGAATAAGTATATTTTATGCTTTTCTTTGTTAATTTTCACAAACTTAGTTTTTAACTCTAAAAAATAGCCTTATGGTCACTGATTCCGTCCATTGTTTCAATGTTTGTTACGATTTCGGGCCTAGAAGTCGCGAAGATATCAAGGATGCTGTGGCTCCGCGTTGGTGATTTAATAATTTGTTCTAAAGTGTTTTGTGAATACATGAAGGAGTTCTTGGCATGAATCTCTTCCTGAATCTGTTTTTGGTGGATTTTCTCACGCAATACGTGTTCCAGTCAATTGACGGGAGATTTGTGCCACCAGCGATTATAATAATACTGTTGCTATGCTTGTTACTAAGAAAGGATATTTGGTCGTCGAGCTTGTGTAGAATATCTGTACCAGAATCTGGGGGTCTATACAATGAGCACACGAATAGGCGTCTGTCGTTGTAGTCCTTTATGTTGCACCAAACGCTTTCTATACTATTTTCATCGCATTCGTATCTTTTGATATTGAGACGTGACTTTACACCTATGAATACTCCCCCACCCAATCTGTTAGGTCTGTCCCTTCTGTAAATCGTGAAACAGCTTGGAAAAACTTCGCTGTTTGCTATATCTCCCGTGAGCCAACTCTCCGTTCCAACTACTATGCCTGCGTTTGTATTTGCAAAGATGTGATCAATATCCGATGTTTTGTTTCTAATGCTGCGGCAGTTGAATGTTATCATTTTTATTTGTGTCATCACTTTTTCTTTTACCGTTTTATGTATGCTAAGGAAACTGTTTCGCGACGATTCTTGGTTAACAGAGGCATAAGTATTACATTCGCTCTCATTACTATGTTTTATGTATTTCGAAGCACCAATTTTATTGACTTCACGTGGGTTTTATTTTGTTTTAACGCAAGTGTTTGTTTGTTCTATTATTTTTGGGATCTGTGAGGCGTAACCTGATCTGAAGTGACGCAATGTAATCTAAGATAGGATTCTAGTTTATTTATCCCATTATATGACCTTGCGTATTTACGATACACTGATTTTGCCTAAATTCTGAGGCCGAAATAGGTGCCTAAATTTTCCGCCTCCTCGCCACCTTACGACTTTGATAACTATTCATCAGCGAGTACACCCTAAATCGGGCGGTTTTGGCTCCTAAATGACGAGTCTGGACACGACTCTGATCTTTGAGGCAAGGGAATGACCGCGGAGATTGAAGGCTTTTGACATACGAGGCTCTGTGGAGGAGAATGAAGAAAATAAGCTGGCCAGAGAGAAATACGCCAACTAATTGCTACTTGTAAACAGTAATTCCTTATCTACTAGAACTGACCTTCTTTCTAGTGTTAATTTCTTTCGGTAAAGATGAAATCGATTCTTATTTTTAACCTTTATCCTCGCATTCATTCTTTACCTTTGATTCCCTATTGGATACCCCTTAATCTACAGGTTAATTGGAAGAAGGGGCCATTTGGTCTAAATTTTCCCTTAATATGCCAAAGACTTCTATCTATCCCTCTTGATTCAGCATTATTCTCCTATGTCACAAAGATGGAAACAATAAGGTTCGGAAAACTGGTCCGGAAAATATAAGGATGATTATTGGTTCGTGTGTCCGCTCTTCTTCGATACGTCACCGAAGATTACAGTCTTCCTGGAGAAGAACACGCCCCTGGATCGCCGAGATGGAGACAAATAAACGGTCGCCACGCCCTCAAAGGGCGGTCTTGGATATGCTAGTGACCAACTGTACATGCGTATCTGTTTATGGGTACATTGGCGCTGGAAGCCTCTCTTTAATAAGTGCTCGAACCTCGACTTTGCAATTTCGTCCGTAACCCACTAAAATTCTGCATTTTAAAAGGCTTAATATATGTTAAAGGACCTTGTTAATTTCATGGAATATTGCGGGAACAGCGGTAACAGATGATGGTCAACAAACATGTTTAATCAAATTGTTTATAAATGTTTCGGCCGATGTGTTTCCGGTTTTGTTCTCGTGTAACCCTCCTCTCACGACCTGATTGCTGTTTGTTTTGCAGTGACCTCGAAAACAACGGCATCAAAGAAGTGAGGAGCAACTCCATCAGGGTGAAGGCGGAACATGTGTGAGTCCCACTTTTTGACCTCGTTAACCCCCACCCCTCCACTACCCACCTCCAACAAATCACTATATTCGAATGGGAATCGACATCAGTGGCCATTAGAGTGAATTAATGCTCATGGGGAGGATCTCTTGATTTGATTTAAAATTTTCTGATCAATATGCTAGTACACATGACGTGGAATATATTTCCAAGCTTGTGTTTTCTCCTGCAGATTTCAAACGGGAGCTGTTGTGACTGCAGTTGTCACTCTTCCGTGAATCGACGTTCACTGTATGCAGCTATCAAGTATTTTTGAGAAATTATATCAGTTTTTTAAGTGCGCACACACAATCTTCCATCCGCAAACATCTTCGATCTACAAACTTTCATAAAATTGAATTGTATTGGTATTTATTTGGAAAGATGCCATAATGCCGCGACTCAACAAACGCCGTAATTACTGACTTGACCTTACTGAATTACGGACTTGATCTGGCCGGATGTTTGATGTGATGGAAAGCGTCACGTGATGGAGATTCATCGTGATGGCCCTGAAAGTGCGGAAGCGTCGGTTGATGGCGGGGGACAGTGCGAGTGAATAACTCGAACACGAGGCTTCGGATGTTGTGGATGCCTCCAGTGGAACACGTTTCCGGGGATGTAGTACAGGTTCACTACCCCAACTACTTGGGGTTGGGTGGGTGGCTTCCTCCGATCCGATTGAACATTCAACGTTCTCCTCCCAGCCTCTCCATCCCGTCCTATCCGATGCTCCTGTTTCTTCAAATGAGGGAAACTCGATCGTTTAATCACCATGGGAATTTTAAAAACCAAAAAAGGCGGGAGGATTTTCTGTCGTTTTTATTCCAATAGTCTTACTGCACTGGCGCTGTCTTGTTATTCACGTCATTCTTTTTGAAGCAGATCGATTGAAGGTCGATTTTCAGGCGAAGCGGAGGTCATTTGCTCTACTTAGGGGATGGATGGGGTCAGGGGTCGGATGATCGAGGAAGGATGCGTGTGGGGAGAGAAACCCGGCGTATTTCCCCTCTCTCAATAAATGAAGGTGCGTGCCCAAGGGTCACACAGTTTCAGCGTCCCATCCGACGGACGGAGCACTCCGCTTGTGACGTGCTCTCTCCGCACAGAGTACGATCATGCCAATTAGAGATCGGGACACCAGCGACGAAACCCGCAAACGGATACGGACCCAGGATTCACCGAAACGAGGGAAAATGAAAGAATGACAATATACCCGTAACTATGCAGCTGAATTAAAATATTTTTCCACGGCGCCGTCATTTGCAGTTATCGTGAATCGAACGATCGACCTGGCGTTTGGCGGGGGTTGTACTTGCATGTGTGATCTTCACACTGCGGTGCGCGTAGAGTGCGGTCACGTACCTCAAGTGAAATATTGATGGTTACAAAAAGGTAGTAACTCGATGAAAAAATAACATGCTGCGCTACGTTGAACATGACAAATAACAAACAATGGAACTATTTGTTGGATCGAAGAATAGTTAACATGTACTCAAAGTTTCAGGAAAATTCAACTCAAATTGAAATCTATATTTTTTAACTGTTTGAACGGAAATGTGTACAATTTATTGTTCTTTTCATCGTGAAAAAGTAAATAATATTTTCTGCTATTATTATACGAGCCAATGACGTACTAATAGTGTTCTCGCCACACCTTTAGATACAGTTTACAATAATCTTATCGTGCTATTCATAATTCAGAGAAAATATTGCGGCAGAGGGTGGTAAAGAGATTGGAAGTGTTGAAGAAGCCATCCCGATTTGTATTCTGGGTGCGAGGGTTGTTGTTTGAATGTGGAGGGGTGAGTCATCGATTGTTTAGGGTGGGGCATTTTCAATTTCAGCACGGGAAAATGTGAAAATCAATGTAATGCAGTCAGACGTCAAGGTAGTTTAACACACATGTTTTTTGATGAAATTCACGTGAAAACATATTTCTATATCCCAAAGAACACGGCGAATAACTCAAGCATGCAGGGTTACATGCGTCGACCGTGGAAATGTGAGTGTTCCTCATTCCTTCCTCCCGCCCTTTTGCCTCGCACTTTTGCCACCACATTATTATTTTTCTAAGGTTTCGTTTCGTCTAAAGGGAAATCTTTCTCCGTTTTTTGTTTTACTTTGGGTTTGTTCTAGAAAATGCTCCGGTTTGAGTGAAAAGGTTCACTAAGGAATAAATTACGAGTTACTGGAAATGTTAACTTTTCCACTGAACGAATTCTACGTTTACCGCGATTCTATCCATATTTGGCGATCCCTTTCGCGCGACCATTTCCCAAATATCCTTTTGTTTTTTTGATTTTGTTTCTTCGTTTTTTTCCAGCCTCCTCAACCACAACGCGATCAAGATGGTCGCCGGCTGGGCCTTCAACGGATCCGAAATCGCCAAACTGTGAGTGTCCACACAGTTCCGGACCATCACGCCCTCTCCTCACTGCCTTTTGTTTCTGCCCGCCGCGGCACGCCTCTTGATATTCGCCTCGCTCTGCGCTCCCTCCTTTGTCTTCACGACGCTCGAGACAGCAAAATACACTCACGCTCGACGTCATCTGTCAACATTTAAATGATCATTCCGCCCATGAACACTAGCCCGAGTCCGTTTACACTCGACGCAATTCCTATTGCTTTTTGAATGCATTTTAATGACTGTGATTCCGTGAGTATTATTCATAAATGGCTGTTGCATTTGGGCTGCTTTGAATCTCAACTTAATTTCTCAACTTCTTAATAGAATTTCAACTGGATTAAACAGTCCTGGTTTGTGACCAAATTGCCACAATTTGGTGTAACTCGCCTGCGGACTAGTTGCACTACTTGGCTGCGACTTACATGTCCGCTATTTCAGTGCTAGCTTCCATTCCTATTGGACGGTGAAACGTTGTCAATAACTCCCTCAGTTAACTATTTCATTAATATTTATGTATCAAATACAAAGTTAATGCGATAATAGAATAATGAAACCCGCGTAGCAATCAGAAAATAGAATATATAAATACGTCAACTCGTTTATCATTTGTCATTGACTGCATAATTGATTTCAGACACGTCACTGACTTTTAGTATACAAAAATACCAGCTAATTGTCCCACCATACTTTTCATCTATTTAGTCTGTTTAGTCTTTTTACCAATGAGCTAGGAGAATTGGAATGATTCAAGCGACGGAATAAGTAAAAAAGTGGAGACTTTCAGGAACAACTCAATTTAAATGGCTGAAAAACCTCATCAAATCATTGAAAAAAAATGAAAGTGTTATACTTCACTCGAAAACGCAAATGGATCGCCCTTACCTCCATCATGCCCTCCATAAATTGCATTCCTCTTTTAGAGCACATCCGGGACATAATCTAAACCTACCCGGTTCAAGGTGTTAGATTTGATCAAACATAACCATCACGGCTAAAAGGTTCTTCGTGATTGGTGAAATCATGTCCCTTAAACACTTCATAATAGGATTTTTAAAATGTGCTCAGTCCCCACTGCCAGTTTATTTAATTTGATACATGAAAGCTTAACAGTGTAATTTAATAAAATAAAAATGGGTACTAAAACCTTTTCAAAATGGAACATAACACTTTTCAACTACATACTCTACCAAAAAGGAATGACTTTGAAATATCAATTAACAAGGAACTTTACCATGCACACTCCTACGCTTTTAGTGAAAATACAACCGGGAACATAATGAAACTAAATGGAATATAATGGGATGCCGTATTAAAAAAAACGAAATACAAAAAAACTAGACAAGCCATTTATGATAAACGCGCAGAGCCAAACGAAATGTAGTCCACGCAGCGTCTGATGCTCAGTAAGGCGGCTGCGAAGGTATCTGACCCCAGTGGGTTGACCAATGAGTGATGGTGTCACGTTAAAAACTCTATTGAGGGATGCAACGGGAAACCACCTCGGTTGTTAATTCAGAAACTAAAATGACGGACAGCGAAATGAATATGAGTCCTGGCAACTGCAGGACTCGGCCCAGTCTGTTGTATGTCATGCCCAGCAGCGGGAGAGGTATCCCCGTTCCTCATCTCTCTAGATTCTTGTAGGGAGAAAGCGACAGAAGCAGCACAGATGATGCCATATGAGTTGAAACAATGACCTGGAATATTATGAAGATACTGAGGACAAAAATTAGAGTGTAAAGTGACGGGTGTAGAGTGGAAATATTGATGCTTTACGGCTCTACGAGGTGAGATGAAAGAATAGGGGGGATTATTAGAGTAATAGTTAGAGATTAATAGTTATAGACTAATATTCAGCGGAGGGGACGAGATCCAGTGAGGGGTAGTTAAAAACAGGTAAAAAGGCACACGGAAGCGACTGATAGAATATTATTAGTAGAAGTAAAAGCTAAACCGACGATGTAATACAGCGAAACCCGGTCGTGCAATAAACCTCATCTAGTGGAAAAATTCTATTATCCGTTCTTTAATGATGTTCCACCACATCACACCTGGAAATCAGTTTGTTCGATAGAAAGTATCAGTTAGAGGACATAATCGCGTGCATGTTCCTGGAGGGAAACATTTGATAGTGATGGGGGATTGGAATACGACGGTAGGCGAAGGAAGAGATGGTGATGAGGTGGGGGACCACGGTTTAGACACGAGGAATGACCATAGGGAGAAAGAAATTGAGTTGTGAACGAGACAGGGGTTATTCATCACCAACACATAGTTTAGACACCACAAAAAGCGTAGGTATACATGTAAAATGTTAGGAAATCGGGAAAATATCAGTTGGGCTAGTTAGGTCGTCACCTCCTTTCTCTATTATTGTCTAATGCATGACTTTTGGGGATGTCACTGCTAATGGCCACTTTTACCGAAGTGTGGAAATGGTGAAGCGGTCCAGGCGATTTGGCCTCTGTGGTCAAACCCGCCGTGGCCGCCCCCTCAACTCCTCCAATGTCCTTTCCCGCAGGAGTCTCAAGGGCAACCGCGCGCTGACGACGCTCGCCCCAGAGGCCTTCGCCGGACTCCAGAGCCTCCGGGAGATGTGAGTACTCAACCCTGCCTCCCTCCTGCCGATTGGTCCTACCAACCCGCCATTACGACTCGCCCAATCGCCGACCATCAGAGCACAATTCCGAGGGGAGGGAATTCGCGAGCGCAGATTCCCAGATGTATTTACTCAGTAGAATGTTTATCGACTTTTCTCCGTTGAATCATGTATTTCTCCAACATGTTGGCTTCCTTAGCGGGGCGCATCTTCGGGAAGATGTGCATGAATGCCTTTGGTTAATTTAGAAACATGCTAGCCGACCCGCGCGGTTGTAGCCTCCTCCCCTTTCTTCCAACTTCTCCCTCCTCCTCGCCTCCCCTTTGCTCTGCCTAAATACCCCTGCAATCCTATTCCCCTCCCTACAATCCCTTCGCCCCCTCCTTCCTCAACCATCTGTTTATGCCCGGCAGGCATCTTATATTTAGCACCTGTTGTTGCCAATAGCTGGACAAAACCGGTCGTTCGTATTGAAAATCACCGGAACAAATAAAGTTCACTTTTTCACAATTCTAAGGCAAAACCCTCGTTATTACCCACTGGCACAAAGGTCACTCGGTGGACTGGAATACTTCTACTTCGCTTTACGTTTGTATCATGCTCCGAGGGCCGCTGCGAGGACTAACGGCGTCGGACGACCACGAGTGGCTGGGGATCTCGCTGTCGGCCGCTGACTGCCAATAAGGCAAACGCCTTTCCGCAAGTCTTGGCGCGCGGGTGACTTATTATAGACTTTGGAAAACTATTCTAACTTTTATACACGTAATAATTAAATACATATCTGCTTGTGTTTACAAATGCGATCTCGAGTGTTTTGTTTACACACTTCCCATCTTTTTCTCCGCTTCTCATGGTAGAGACCTGTCGATGACGTCAATCACACAGCTGCCGACCTCGGGATTGGAGGAGCTGGACGTACTGAGATTGGTGGACACCACCACACTCAAGGTCATCCCATCTGTTTACAGTTTCAAGGTAGGTGTTTCTGAAACTTTTATTCCGATTCAGGATGTAATTCCAGCGGGGGATCCGTTTTTGGATGGAAAATGAATCGACGAAATCCATTAGGGCTGAACACGACCGCCATCATGTCGTCAGTTCATTCAATCAACTTGCGCATGTATGGTGGGTGACCTAACACCCACCGCTACACGCCTTTCCGGCGGATTGCGGGTATTATGTAGATACATGCAAGAGTTGTCAAGCAAGTAACTTACGTTTCGGCGTAGCGTGGCGGTCGGTAGGGCTAAAGCCTTTATCTGGGTGTCCCAACGCTTTGTACCCGTCGTGCTGTGGCAGCAGACTGTGGTTCCTCTACTTTGCTCACATTGCAAACTTTTAAGATGTGCGCTGCAATAAAAAATTCCGGGAGTTGTGAAGTCTGACATATGATCAGGTTATTGCAGGCAAAAAAAACATAGGCCAATTGAAATTCATAGACAACTTTGTGAATTGTGCAAGGAGACGGAATACTGAGTGAAACGAGGCGGTGGTGCATTCAGTTTCAAAATGGCCATCGCACCAATGTTCACGACGAAGGCTGTGCCCTAGCCTTGTGGCAGGTGAACTGACGGATGACCTGCTATTGGACGTCTTTGACATTTGTGTTCACCCTTGAACGAACGACACAACGGACGCACAACTCTCACTGTCACTCATCATTTAGTCGATGCACAGCATTTAATTCCTGATGAACGTCAGCAGCATTGATGCTCGTTGCCAGTGAAGTCCTCACCACTAAACGGATTTTACATTTGGCGGAATAATAATCGTATTCATCATTTTGATTCGCTGCTCTAAGCAAACGGCAGGCATGCCAAAAACTGCAGCTCGAGGCGTACTTCCCTGGTGTATGTGTGTGTGCGTGGACAGCAAAAATTCGCCTCCCCCACTACTTCACTTGATACACGCAATCGTAATTTATATCTGGAAAGCCCTCGTACATTTACAAGATTTATATGGTATTTTTTATTTACTAAGATAACTTTTGAATGTAACTCGCCCATAACCTAAGCCCTAAATCCGGATTCCTTCCCTATAATTCAGCACGATTACCATGACAAACTCTTTGGAGAGAACCCTCAATCTAGCTGTTCATGTGCTCATGTATAAGAAAGACCTAATCTATCTTCTTCTACGTCATTTTCCTTTTCGTCTAACCTTGTCGGCCTAAGTACTTTACCATAGAGTGTTTCTATATATTCCTTCCATCTCTCCTGGATTTTTCCTGGTTCAACTATTATCTTACCCCATTTATCTTTAACTGTTAGCACAGATCTTGCCTTCTTACTTCCCGATAGTAACTTAACCTTGCTGTATAGAGCACCAATTTCACCCTTCTTCTGTAAAGTTTCCATATCCTCGCATTGCGTTTTCCACCATTATTCCTTTGCTTTATTTATGGCCCTTCTCAATTTATTTTTTTAACTCTTTGTACTTCATTTTGCCTAACTCTGTGTTTACATTTTTCCATCTTCTTCTCTCATCCATCTCTGCGATCATCTCATCCGTTACCCATGGTTTCCTTATTCTTTTCCCCTTAACCGTTCCTATAGTGTCTTTTGCTGCTTCCGATATCCCTTGCTTAATACATTCCCATTTTTCTTCGACTGTACTCAGTTCTTTACAGTCATCCATTATTTTCTCTACAGCCTGCTGATACTCCTTCCTCGTTAACCCATGTAATCCTTCTACATTCTATTTGCTAAACCGCCGCCTCTGCCTTATCTTTTTGAAACGGACGTTATAGTTCTTAACAACTAAATTGTGGTCGGAGTCCCCATCCGCTCCTGGGAAACTGTGCGAATTTATCACACTGTGCGTAAACCTGTGCTTAACCATAATATAATTTAACTGATACCTTTCTGAGTCACCTGTCATTTTCCATATATACCTACGCCTTTTGTGGTGTCTAAACCATGTGTTGGTGATGACTAATCTCTGTCTCCTGCAGAATTCAATTGCTTTCTCCCCGCGTTCATTCCTCGTGCCTAACCCATAGTCCCGCGCCTCATCACCATCTCTTCCTTCGCCTACCGTCGCATTCCAATCCCCCAAAGTAACTCTTCTAATCAAATTAAAACCAATCCCGCACTAAACAAATTCCTCCCGGCCTCAACTCACGAGACAAAACCCCTTCCCAGTAATCATCCCGTGGAAATATTCGTACGTCTCCTTCTCCAAAAAGTCTCCGATAAATCCTTCACACAATCTCTAATGCCAAGAAATAACCTTTCCACAAACGAACGTCATGCCCTTAAAATCCTACAGGCCAATCCCAACATCGTGGTCACCACCGCCGATAAAGACCCATCAGTCGTAATTTTAAATACCCAAGACTATATTTCCAAAGGCCTCAGTCACCCCAACGACACATCCACCTATATATATCCACTCTCACCAAAAACCCTACGCCAACCTTCCAAAAGGAAATTCGGTCTTTTCTCCTCCAATTTGGACCAGAAGAAGGCCTCACCTCCCAAGACATATCCCTACTCTCACCCCCAAACCCCAGAACACCTCAGTTTTATATCCTCCCAAAAATGCACAAACCCAAAATCCCCTGTCGCCCTATAGTTTCTAGTTTCAACTCTCCCACCGAAAGAATCTCCGCATTCCTAGACCACCACCTACAACCTATCGTACTCTCCTTGCCCTCCTTCACGAAAGACACGTATCACTTCCTCCACCTTTTAAGCTCTGTCTCCATTCCCTCCACATCCAACCTGCTTATGGGCACCATCGACGTCACCTCCCTCTATACTTCTATTCCCCATGCAGAAGGCCTATCCTCCCTCCGACACTATCTTTCTCTACGCCCCCCACCCCAGTGCCCCTCGACCGAATTTCTCCTCAATCTCGCCACTGTCGTCCTGACTAAAAATGCATTCTCTTTCCAAAACTGTTTTTATCTCCAAACGAAAGGCACAGCGATGGGAACGAGGATGGCGCCATCGTACGCCAATCTCTTCATGGGCCACCTTGAAGAGAATTTCCTTTTACAGCAACCCTTCCAACCTCCTTTCTGGGTCCGCTACATTGACGACTTTTTTATGCTCTGGACACACGGCTCTGAGTCTCTTGACAATTTCTTATCGGCCTTAAATTCTTCTTTCACTGTTAAATTCACTTCTATTTCAGACTCCACCATCACCTTTCTTGACGCAGACATCTCACTTCACAATAAAAAATTCACCACTTCAGTACACATCAAAAGCCACTAATGATCAACAATATTTACACTATACCAGCAGTCATCCTTCTCACACTAAACGCTCAATTCCCAACTCTCTCTCTATCCGCGGACATCGGATTTTCAACACCAGAGCTACCCTCAACAAATACCTTCACAATCTACACCATGCACTCCACAAACGCCGTTACCCAGAAAAGCTCATACAGGATAAAATTTACCGCTCCACCCGACCACACACGCCACAGAATGACAACCCCACATCTGACGCAGGACTCAACCTTTGTACAACCTATTTCCCCGGATCACAAAAACTGAACACCCTTCTGAAAGAACTTTATCCTATTTTACACGAAAATGACGCGACCTCATCCTTACTGCCCCAATGCCCCTCTGTCGCTTACAGACGACCAGCCAATCTCAAAAACCTCCTGAGATCCACCAACCCTTTGGCAACCCGCCCTGACAAATTTCCTCATATTTCCCCTACCTACAATCGCCCCGATATAAAACATGTCTGCTGATCAGATATGCTCCCTTCTTCTCATATCCCCTCTTTGTCCCTTCATCCCGTACCCACGCAAACTGCCTCTCGAAAAATATTATCTATCCCTTGTCGTGAAACAATGAACTTCATTCTACATAGGCAAATGCATTACCCCTTATCCATTCGAATGAATAATCACCACTACTCTGCCACACTGTAATTCTGCCACGCTCTCTTCTCTTCCTATCCCTTCACACGCAAGTTCACACAACCTATCATTCGACGAATGCTTTTCCCTAACAATTCTAGAATCCCTACCCGATTATGCCACCAACATAGAGGAGAGAACTAGCGAACCCGCATACATCCTATATTTCCGATCGTTTGAAATTCCCACCCTTAACCGCCATCTTTAATTCCCTTCCCAGCAGTCTCTAAACCCTCTGCCCCCTTCTTGCCTCCCCAGGCACTCTCCAATCAAAACCTCTCAGTCTGACCTGAAGAAAGTCTCGGAGTAGGCCGAAAGCTCAAATAATCTACAGTGTGAGTGTTCTTTTACATGCTATCTGTTTTATTTTGTGTTCTATTGTGCATTTATATTGATATATATATATATATATATATATATATATTTATTTATTTATTTATTATTAAGTAATATACCAGTTAAGGTAGGTTTTTCGATGGACACAACTAACAAATAACCATTTTGTAACTCCAAACAAAACTCAATCCAGCAACCTCATCTACATCAGGTCCCTCTTCATCTCCGTGTACTTCTTTCCTCCCTTCATCCCGTCCAACATCCCTATCCTGTTCCTGCCCTTACCTCGCTTGCCCAAAATTCTCCGCTCTATTACCTTCTTCAACATTACACTACTCCTTTGTTTTCCTTTCCGTCCATTTCACCTTCTCCATTCTTCTCCACATCCACATTTCAACAGCCTCCATTCTATGTATATCCTCATGCTTCAGCGACCACGTTACCGCGCTGCACATACCTACGATCCATATCAGAGTTTTTACAAGTCTTTTCTTAACCATACAATAATATATATATATTTATTTATACAAAAAAATATATATATACACGTATATTTTTTTCTTCATAAATATAAATATATATATATATATATATATATATATATATATATATATATATTTATATATATATTCATATATATATTCATATATGTATACACATATAAATATGTATATATTATTCAAACACGAGATCCCGCCATACGGTGAACAAATATTCATTCACAGATTTTTGAGAAGATTTTGTGAGATCGTTGTTTGTTCCTATTCCAAAAAAGACGAAGGCTACATCATGTGAGGATTACAGAACAATAAGTTTGATATCCCAAGCAGCTAAAATTATTCTCAGGATCATCAACAAAAGGATAGAGAGTAAGGCAAATGATTACTTAGGGGATGATCAGTTTGGGTTTAGGAAAGAAAGAGGTACGCGGGATGCCATTGCAGTAATGAGATCACTAATTGAGAGGAATATAGAATACAATCAGGAAGTATTAGCCTGTTCAATAGATTTCAAAAAAGCGTTTGATAGAGGGAATTGGGAAAAATTAATGCGTGTATTGCAGAAAATAGGAATGGATTGGAGGGACAGGAGACTGATCCGCAACCTGAACATGTCCCAGACTGCTCAGGTGCGAGTGGGGAACGGAGAGTCCGGATGGGCAGTGTTAGGAAGAGGTGTAAGGCAGGGTTGCCCATTGTCACCGGTGCTGTTCAACGTATATGTGGAGGAAATGATTAAAGAGGCATGGGAAGAACTGGAGGAAGGAATGAAAGTCGGAGAGAAATTCGTAAAATCGGTTACGTTTGCTGATGATCAAGCATTAGTTGGTCAGTCAGCCAGGGGGTTGCAAGCATCACTGAGTGAATTGGATGTTCAGTGCGATAAATATGGGATGAGAATCAATATTAATAAATCAATGGTTATGCGATTTTCCAGAAAAAAGGCTAAGCTAAATATTAAAACGGGCGGGGAAAAAATAGGGCAGGTGGAACACTTTCGTATCTCGGAAATGTTTTGGACCAATACGGTCAAAGTAGTAGGGATGTAAGGAGAAGAATTGCGCTAGGCAAGGAGGCTTTCTCAAGGAGGAGGGAGTTGATGTCGGGGACGTTGAGTAGGAAGGTTAAGACAAGACTCGTAAAAACTCTCATATGGAGCGTAGCTATGTACGGCGCGGAAACGTGGTCGCTGAAGCAGGAGGATAGACGTAGATTGGAGGCTTTTGAAATGTGGGTGTGGAGAAGAATGGAGAAGGTGAAATGGACCGAAAGGAAAACAAATGAGGAAGTACTAGAGATGGTGGGTGAGGAGAGGGGTTTGTTGAGAGAAATCGTATGGAGGCAGGAAAAATGTATGAAAGGTGTATTGAGCGGTAGTGGAATGTTGAAGAAGGTAATAGAGGGGAGAATGTTGGGCAAGCGAGGTAAGGGCAGGAACAGGATAGGGATGTTGGACGGGATGAAGGGAGGGAAGAAGTACACAGAGATGAAGAGAGGCCTGATGTAGAGCAGGTAGCTGGATTGGGTTTTGTTTGGAGTTACAAGATGTTTATTTGATAGTTGCGTCCATCCAAAAACCTACCTTAACCGGTAGATTACCTAATAATATATATATATATATATATATGTGTGTGTGTGTGTGTGTGTGTGTGTGTGTGTGTGTGTGTCACGATAGTCTTCGGGGGGTAGAGCTTTGGACTACTGACCGGGGATTCGGGGTTAGATTCTCGGGCAAGGCACTCTGGACACCTGCAGCTCCACCCAAGCTGTGTGATTTTTCGGGTGCCAGATCTTCCTGGGAAACCATAAGCACCACAGGGAAAGGAACTGGCCCCCCTACCCTGATGTGTGAATTTCACATGCCGTTGGGCGTACTACTGGGTGAACTCTACCTTTACCTACCAAACCGACCTTCGGGTTGATTACTGTGTTTATGTTTATTTCTATATATATATTTATATATATATATATACCTTGTACGACCGTCTCACGGATGTGAATAATAATTTTAAATAAGGAGCAAGATGGAATTAGTAGACATTAAAAATGAATGTAGAAAACATATATGAAAAAGGACTCATGCATATTTCGAATTTTTCGGTGACGAGACCTATCTCTGCGGAAACAGGGAGTAAATGTACACATTAAGTGGAACCCCACAGTTTGCGTTCTCTCTTAGCTGATTGTTCTAATATCTCCCCTTGTTCCTGCATATGTGTCCCCGGGATGACAGCACCTGCAAGAGGCCTGGCTCACCTACTCGTTCCACTGCTGCGCCTTTCAGTTCCCCGCCAGGCACAACCCCAGGAGACACGCCCTCCACCAGGTGAGATCAGCTGAATGGGCCCCCCCTCCTTCCTCTCCAACCCTTTCGGCAACATCAGGGCCAGCAAATCCTAAAGGGAGGATATCGCATCTCTAAACTCACTTACCCCCGCCCTCCTGTTCCCTCAACCCTCCGCTTCCCGTGTCACTCGTTCCACCCTTCCAATCCACGCCTCGCATTCAGATCCCCTCCGTCCCAACTCGTCAGTTAGTTTAACAAATCCCAAAGCTTCGCCCTCCCGATTCCTAAATCTAAATACTCGTAGTTGTTGCCTCAACAGCCGCCTCTCTTAATAGTCCCTGCTTCCAAGGCAACCGGAAGGAAAACAGACTGGGTTTACTTACGGCCATTGTCTCGGTCCCGTCGAGGTCGTCTTGGACAGCGCTCTTCGGGACAAAACGCGTGAAGGGAAAACACGGGCAACCTTAATCCTAACATCACGATTAAAATATTACTTATGGTAATATAAATAAATTCAGGTTTATTGAGATCATATTTAATATATTTTATTTTATTATAGTTAATCAACCTCTAGGTCTAGGTAGGTTTTGGATGGACACAACTATTACATAGATATCTTGTGACTCCAAACAAAACACAACCCAGCAACCTATCCTACATCAGGTCCCTCTTCATCTCTGTGTACTTCTTTCCACCCTTCATCCCGTCCAACATCCCTATCCTATTCCTGCCCTTTCCTCGCTTGCCCAACATTCTCCCCTCTATTACCTTCTTCAACATCCCACTGCCGCTCAATACGCCTTTCATCCATTTTTCCTGCCTCCATAGGATTTCTGTCAACAAGCCCCTCTCCTCACCCACCATCCCTAGTACTTCCTTACTTGTTTCCCTTTCGGTCCATTTCACCTTCTCCATTCTCCAGACCTACATTTCAAAAGCCTCCAATCTACGTCTATCCTCCTTCTTCAGTGACCACGTTTCCGCGCCGTACATAGCGATGTTCAATATCAAAGTTTAGTCTATTCTTAACCTCCCTACTCAGCGTCCCCGTCATCAACTCCCTTCTCCTTGAGAAAGCCTCCTTTTCCTAGCGCAATTCTTCTCAATTAATATAAGGAGAGTTTGCACTTTTCCACAGATTTATTATAGCGTACGACGCGTTTCCACTCACAGAGTCATCATCAGGTACAAGACAAAATTAACAGTGAGGAATCCATTTTTACATGTTGAGTTACGGTTGGGAAGGGAGGGTGAGTAGGGGGGGGTAGGAGGGGGGAAGGAGGGGGAAAGGAGGGCGAAGAGGCGGTGAGGTTACTGAGAGCGAAGAGTGGAGGGTTAATGACAGGAAAAACCGAAAATTGGAAGACGAAGGAGATGGAACGTTGGTAGCAGGTTGTTGCATAGCAAGGGTTTAACGAGGAAGGCTTAGGAACCTCGGGGAAGGAATTTTCCGGTGAAGGAAAAGGGGGGGTGGCAGGAGGAGACGGGTTAAAAGGGTTTTTCTAGGAAGCCGAACATAATGTCTGGTTGTAGTGAAAGGGAGGACCCACGTGTGTCAAGGGGAAGGGGGGGGGGGAGATGAAATATTTGATTAATGGAAAATAAGATGTCCGGTGGTATTGGGAGATAGGAGACCCGTGATTCAAGGGCGGGGAGAGAAGGGAGGAAGGTGAAATCATGAAGGTGGAGGGGAGGTGGGAGTTCGATTTTTGGTTTTATTCCTGAGGAAAGGGATATTAAGGAGGGGTGAATGGTTCACAAAGGTTTGTTCATTTAGCAGAATGTTTTGATCCTCTTGCAGAATTTCTAGCTGCTCCAATGTGTCCAGTTTTGTCCCCTTGTTCTCCAGGTGGAAGATTTCCGGAATGAACTTGCAATCATGCGATGTCCTTATCAGATGCTTGGCTAGGAGAGAAGTTTCATTGCCCGATGTCCAGCATCTCTTATGTTCCTTCACTCTCGTGATGAAAATCCTCCTTCGTCTCCCAATTTTCGGTTTTTCCTCTCATTAACCCTCCACTTTTCGCTCTCAGTAACCTCACCGCCTCTTCCCCCTCCTTCCCCCCCCTACTCACCCTCCCTTCCCAACCGTAACTCAACATGTAAAAATGGATTCCTCACTGTTAATTTTGTCTTGTACCTGATGATGACTCTGTGAGTTGAAACGCGTCGTACGCTATAATAAATCTGTGGAAAAGTGCAAACTCACCTTATATTTATTATGAAGAACTTCCACGACCTTAAGCCTGAATCTGTTGAACTTATTCGCAATTCTTCTCCCTACGTCCCTACTACTTTGACCATTTTGGTCCAAAAACTTCCAACATACGCTAAGCCAGGCGAGCAACTTACGTCAGCCAAGGGGTTGCAAGCATTGCTAAGTGAATTGGAGATTCAGTGCGATAGATGTGAGATCATCATCAGTATTTCAGTCGAAGGATTGGCTTACTGCAGCCCTCCATTCGCCTCTATTTTATGTCAATTCCCTCTGTCCCTGACACCTTTTCTATTTTACGTTTTTCTTAATTTGTCCTATGTGCATGTCCCTTGGTCTTCCTCGTGTGATCTTTCCTTCTATTTTTCCTTCTATTGTATTCCCAATCAATCCAGTATGCCTCAATGTGTGTCCAATCCATCTATTTCTTCTTTGCCGTAGAGTTCTCCATATGGTTCTATCATCTTCTGCTCCTTTATATACTTCCTCGTTTCTCACTTCGTCTGTCCATTTAATCTTCATCATTCTCCTCCAGCTCCACGTTTCAAAGGCTTCCATTCTTCGCTGGTCCACATTTTCCAATGTTCCAAGTCTCGGAGCCATAGAGCGCCATGCTCCACACGAAAGCCCTGACGAATTGTTTCCTTTGTTTCCAGCCTTAGGTTCTTTGAACATAGCAATTGCCCCTTCTTCATGAATGCGTTCTTAGCTTGGGCTATTCTTCGCTTGATATCGGTTGAACTTCTTCCATCCCATGTTATGCTGCTGCCCAGGTAGATGAAGGATTCAACTTGTTCTAGTTTCACCCCTCGAATTGTGATATCTGCATTCAGCTTCTCTCTTTCGCACACAAGGATTTTAGTTTTCTTCTCGTTGATGTTCATATTATGTTCCCCCAGCACTTGATCCATAGCACTTAAGAGTTGCTTGCAGGTCCTCTCGCGTTTCCGCCACTACTGCAAACCGGAGTATGTTGATTTCTTCTCCATTTACCTTGACTCCTTTGACACCCAATCCTTGTGTTTTTTTATTGCCTCTTCCAGGTGTACGTTGAATATTGCTGGCGAGAGGTTGTATCCTTGTCTTACCCCTTTGTTTATTTTGGTTTCTATTTTTCTCCCGTTTTTCGTTTGCATTCTTGTAACCTGATTCTTGTATAGGTTATGGATAATTCTTTTGTCGTTGTAATCCAGTCCAATTGCATCTAGCGCCTTCAACATCTTGTTTCATTCGACGTTGTCGAAGGCCTTCTCCAAGTCCACGAATGCCACGTACAATGCTTATTTACTTGTCTCATTTTTTCCGCCAGATCTCTCAAGCTGAGAATAGCCTCTCTTGCTCCTCGGTTTTTCCTGAACCCGAATTGGTTTTCTGAGAGGTTTCCTTCCATCCTTCCTTCCTATCCTTCCTTCTATTCATCCGAGTAAGTATTTGCGATGTTTGAGTCGCCAGCCTCAATGTTTTATGTTCTTCGTATTTATCTGTTTTCAGTTTCTTCGGCATTGCAATCAATATACTTTTCTCGAAGTCTTCTGGTATCTTTCCGCTGTCGTAGCTCTCTTTGATTATTCCAGAGAGGGCATCCTTCGCTTTGACCCCGAGTGCCTTGATTATTTCTCCATTTATTTTTTTAACTCCTGCTGCCTTGCTGTTTCTCATGTCTGCCACGGCTCGCTCGAATTCACTTCTTAGTATCTGAGGACCTTAGTATCTGAGGCCTTCTTCCTTTGCCTCCTTGCACTCTCGTATTATCTCGTTCCGCAGCTGTTTATAGAGGCCTTCTTCACTCTTATTTCTTGAATTCTTGTATTTCGTCTATAAGATCTCTTATTTGAGCTGTAATCCATGGATTCTTAGGTATTTCCGCCTTATTCACAAGGAGCTCAACTGCAGCTTTGGTAATTATGTTCTTCATTTATTTCCATCGAACGTCAGTGCTGGTAAGTATTTCCATCATCTCCTTCTATTTCTCTTTCGATAGCCGCGGTGAACTTCTCCCTTGAGACCTTTTTTATTCTAGTATTTTTGTGTTCCATCTGGGTTGTTCTCTCTTTCTTCATCTTCTTGCATCGCAATCTGCTGCCCATGATCACCAGGTTGTGATCGCTATTTATATCTGCGCCGGGATAACTCTTAGACTTCTTCACTTGGTTCTTGTATCTCCTCCTCACAAGGATGCAGTCTATTTGATATCGTCCTTTGTCTCCAGGCATCTTCCATATGCCTCTTCTTCTCGGGTGTTGATCGAAGATGGTATTTGTTACTGCCATATTTTTCTCGTTTCAGAATTCTATCAGTCTCTCTCCAGCGGCGTTTCGTTTTCCCAATCCGAAATATCCCACGCTAATTCCCTCTCGCCCCTCGCCGACCACAGCGTTCCAATCTTTCCTTCCCTTTTACTGTTCCTAGAACCTCTTCCAGTTGTTCTCATACATCTTCTATTTCCTCTTCTGAATGGCTGGATGTTGTCATATATATACACCTGCACTATCACTGTGCCTGTAGGGTCTCCATCTGACCTTATCAATAGAATCCTCTCACTGTATTGCCAGCACGATTTGACTCTTCTTCCCCACTCCTTCTTGAATATGATGCCCACTCTTGCAATTCTCCGATCGTCTCCTGAGTATATCCCCCTGTATCCGTCGCTCCAGAAGTCGCCGGCCCATTTCACCTCACTCACTCCTAGGATGTCGATTACCAATACGTCCATCTCCATCTTGGCATTTTCCAACTTTCCGCACACTCCCATTGATCTCACGTTCCATATCCCTAGCCTGCATTTATCCAACTTGACTGTTGTCTCCTCCCAGTAGTCCCCACCCGGAGATCATTGGGGGAATATTTTGCCTCCGGAATATTTTACCGGGAGGAAAGCCATCATGTCACATTTTGAAAGCAAAGCTGCATTGTATTCTAGGGAGAATAATGTGGAGGTTTCCCGTTGCCTTCCACATCGCAGTACTGCGGCCGATACCGTGAACTTCAATCTCGCCCGCAGCTCCTAATGGTGAAACTGCTGCCTTTCACCATGGAGATATGGGATGAGAATCAATATTAATAAAACAAAGGTTATGCGATTTTCCAAAAAGAGAAAGACATTGAAATAGAAGGGCAAAAACTAGAGAAGTTGGAAGCATTTACGTATCTCGAATGTGTTTTTGACCAACCGGAAGGGAGGAAGGAAGTACACAGAGATGAAGAGAGACCTGATGTAGTTTAGGTTGCTGGATTGGGTTTTGTTTGGAGTTTCAAAAATTTATTAGATAGTTGTGTCCATCCAAAAACCTACCTTCGCCGGTAGATTACCTAATAATAGCATGTCGAGCACGTCCACTTCGCCTCTCTCTAAACTTTCCATACCATCGAACTACTCGTTCCACCATGTTTATTGATTGGACTGTATCGTTATATTTCTCAGAAAATTTAATTTCCCCTTTCCGATGGCGGTGATGCCGTTCCCGCAGCATGACATTTCTGACTGATCTGTAAAGTTCCACTCAGCATGGTTAAGCCCAGCATCCTCTGGAAGACGTTTCATTGAGGTCAAGTTTTACTGTATCAATTTGATCGATTTTAAGGCATGATATTATTGAATAATGGCCAAATCTACCGCCTCTCAAAGGAGGTAATCTCCATTAGTCTTCGAAGGCCCTGCGGGAACATGGCCATCAGCATTTCCGAATTGGTCGACACACAGTGAAACAAGACCTAGCTTTCAACAAGTGTCGCTTGCAGATTTGTGGAGAAATCATAATTCCTTCGCTACATTCAAACGAGGCTCATTCAAGTGTTTATGAGGATTGCTTTTGAGGAAAATGTGCTCTACGGATCGAACAATGCATTTCTTCAACATGTCGATTCCTGACCGCCTGGGAATGTTTCCGTTCCCAGTCCAGATTCCGATGCGTGCTGTGGAGGGCTCGTTGTGTGTGTTGTTGAGGGGGAGGGGGGTTCCCGTGGCCCCGGCAACGCGGACCCCAACCCCAACTGGCCCCCAATCCGCGCGCGTCCCCTCCCGCAGGCCTACCTCGCCCGGATCCGGGAGACGTGCAACGAGACGGCGGCGGCGGGGAGTGTGCGGGGCCGCAGAGGGGCCCCCACGGAGCCGCCCCCCGAGGGCCCTCGCCCCGGCGGCGGCTCGTTCGGGCCCCCCTTCCCCATCTTCGAGGTGGGCGGCGGGGCCCTCGGCTGGGGCTTCAACGGCACCGCGTGGGACGCGGCCCCGCGAGGGGAGAGGCCCCGAGAGAAGGCCCGCGAGCCGCAGGACGACGACGGCGGCTTCTTCCACCAGACGACGGCGACCCTGCCGCCCACGCAGCTCGAGGCCATCTGCGGGAACCTCTTTGACAGGTGGGTTGGCGGGAACCTCCTCCACCCATGACCTCCTACCTTTGCAACGAGCGCTTAGGAATGCACAAGGCAATCCATGGTGGATGAATTCGGGCTCAATAAGGACCTACCCTATTCATATTAGTGTGAATGATGTTCACTGATCAATGTTAGATCTATTTGGCAGTGTTATATCGGCATAGTACATTGCGCCAGGATAGAGCAGGAATCGTTGGGAGTGCACTAGTCAGTACTATTTTGACGTAAATTAACATATCTTGAAGTGGACTATTTATGACAAGGAGCTTTCAAAATCCCAGTATGGCCGATCCGGGATTTGAACCACGGACGTCCGTGGTTCAAATCCCGGATAAGGAAATATTTTTACATTTGTGACTTGCTCAAAACCGCCTTCCCCACCTTTCCTGTGTTGGTCTTTTATGTGTTTTCCTATCCCCTTTCCTTATATGTCTATTTCTATGTGCGAAAATAATGTATATATATATATATATATATATATATGATGCGGAAGTACTCACGAGAGCAATATAACTTTTGGACGGCACAATAGAACACAAAATAAAACAGATAGCATGTAAAAGAACACTCACACTGTAGATTATTTGAGCTTTCGGCCTACTCCGAGACTTTCTTCAGGTCAGACTGAGAGGTTTTGATTGGAGAGTGCCTGGGGAGGCAAGAAGGGGGCAGAAGGTTTAGAGACTGCTGGGAAAGAAATTAAAGATGGCGGTTAAGGGTGGGAATTTTAAAGGATCGGAAATATAGGATGTATGCGGATTCGCGAGTTCTCTCCTCTATGTTGGTGGCATAATCGGGTAGGAATTCTAGAATTGTTAGGGAAAAGCATTCGTCGAATGATAGGTTGTGTGAAATTCCGTGTAAAAGAATAGGAAGAGAAGAGACTGCAGGAGAATTACAGGAGTGTATTCTGCTTCAGTATTCCACTCCCATCCACCCCAGGACCCCCCACCCATTTAGTGAACGACATTCAGACCCGGATCCCTTGATTATCCCTTGATTTATAGGGTTATCGGATCCCTTTCCCCACCTGATAACCCTATAAAATTAAAAACAATAGAATTGGCATTTATATGGCTGTGTAAAGCCTATAAACATCCGGGTCTCAATGTCATTCACTAAATGGGTGGGGGGAATGGGGTGGATGGGAGTGGATTTGTTTCTTGCGAGGTGGTGGGACAATTTATTCATCCGCATACAGGTTGTCATCCTTGACCTGCATTTTGACTTGTCGAGCCCTTATGATGACTGTGAGTTGACGCCTTGGTCATGGGTGTTGTGGTATCTGTGGATGAATTGTTAGTTTTCTGTGTTGCTTGTTACTATTTCCGCATCCTCCCTATTCCATCTCCGCTCCCCTTTGGTCTCCCTTTCCCCCTCCATAACCTCCTCCTTCACCCCTCTCCCACCACCTGTTCTCCGCTCCGCTTTCTCCCCCTCCACATACCTCTCCTTCTCTCCTCCCCCACTACCTGTTTTCCCCCCTCCCTCGTCCCCTTCTCTCTCTGCACCACATACCCATATACCTCAGTCGTATCTTAGCTTCCGAAGAAGACGGAGTTCGAGTCCGTCGAAATTATCAAGATATTATTGTGAGTGTTCTTTTTATGTGTTCTCGTGGTGTGTGTTGCTGTCTAAGTTATATATATATATATATATATATATATAATGTATATATATATTGGAGTGATAATAATAGAATAATATACAGCGGCGGGGACAAGAGCCAACGAGGGGTTGCCGTAATATTAAATAAAGGGGTAGGAAGAACCGCAGTCAACATAGAGCAAGTAGCTGATAGAATTTTACTCGAACGTATTAAAGCAGAGCCGACGAACTTGGTCATTGTTCAGGTATACATGCCAACGAGCAATCACAAGGAGGAAGAAGTCGATAGGATGTACGATGAGATAGAGGATATAATCGCGTGTGTTCCTGCCGGGAAACATTTAATAGTGATGGGAAATTGGAATGCGACGGTAGGCGAAGGAAGAGAGGGTGGTGAGGTGGGGGACTATGGGTTAGGCACGAGGCATGAACACGGGGAGAGAGCAATTGAATTTTGCAGAAGACAGGGGTTAGTCATCACGAATGCATTTCTTTTTTCCTTTTTTTGGGTGGTGGCCTAACACCCCCCGCCACACGCCCTTGCGGCGGCTTGCGGGGTATTATGTAGATGTAGATGTAGAATGCATGGTTTCGACACCAAAAGAGGCGTAGGTATACATGGAAAATGCCAGGTGACTCAGAAAGGTATCAGTTAGATTATATTATGATGAGGCACATCTACATAATACCCCGCAAGCCGCCGCAAGGGCGTGTGGCGGGGGGTGTTAGGCCACCACCCAAAAAAAGGAAAAAAGAAAAAGGAAAAAAGAAACACCGCATTCAAAACCAACACACACATGCAAACCCCAATCCACAACAGTGCACACATTCATTGCAACACCCCATCATTCGACGCGCATGCAACCACACATCTACCTATCCTCACTCCAAAAGCATGCAAGTACATACGCTTACCTACAACAAATAATTCCACCCTAGGATGCAGCAAGAAACCTATCACGAACGTGCCAGCTAGTTTATAGCAAGTAGCCAGGCGAAACACCACCACCACAAGAGCGTTCCATACAAAACTCTCTCCCACCCAAGGTGAGGAATCTGGCCCAACGCTGCAGGTGGGAGGAGGGCACACCCGCGGAGAGGGACAAGGGATGGAAGGGTGGAGCATGAAGTTCGTAAAGACGCTCGGGCATGCGGGAAGGGTTCTGACACAACACACAGGAGGCTAGTGAAAGTGCATGCAATTGAGTTCAACTAATTGTTACCTAGACGCGGAGGGTGGCAAGTGGCATTTTTGTTATCTCCGAGTGTAACCCTAGAGTTGTTATCCCGTATTGTCCGTGGGAAGAAGGAGTCCTTGAGTCTGCTAGTCCTGGCATCTATTTCCCGAATTTTGTACACATGATCCAAGCGACCTATATATGTTGGAGAGCGAATAATTTTCGAGACCTCGGTGCTGAAACATGCGGATCCGAATTTATTTAGTAAGTTTAACCTAGCATTGAGTCGTCTTTCTTCCAATGATTCCCATCCCAACTCCATAAGCATTTCAGTGACGCTTTTCGTTTTATCGTAACAGTTTTCCACGAAACGAGCTGCCCGGCGTTGGACCTTCTCAATTTCCCGAATGAGGCCTTTTTCACACGGATCCCATACGCTACATGCATATTCTAAATGGGGCCTTACAAGAGCGTGATAACAACGTTCCTTGACCTTGGAGTCACTTCTACCGACAATGCGTCTAATAAATCCTAATTTTTTATATGCTTGCCCGCAGACTTTACGTATATGGGTCCCCCAAGTTAAGTCTTTAGTGAATGTAACACCTAGGTATTTCACCGAATCAACTACTTCAAGGTCAACTCCAGCTAATTTGTAAACTAATCCCGTGGATCTTTTAACGAAGTATACGAACAGTGTGATAAATTCGCACAGTTTCCTAGGAGCGGATGCGGACTCTGACCACAATTTAGTGGTTATGAAACGTAACGTCCGTTTCAAGAAGAGAAGGCAAGGGCGGCGGGTTAGGAAATGGAATTTAGAAGCAATAAATGGATTAACGAGGACGGAGTATCAGCAGGCTGTAGAGAAAATGATGGATGACGGTAAAGAACTGAGTACTATCGAAGAAAAATGGGAATGTATCAAGCAAGGGATATCGGAAGAAGCAAAAGACACTAAAGGAACCGTTAACGGGAAAAGGATAAGGAAACCATGGGTCACGTATGAGATGATTGCAAAGATGGATGAGAGAAGAAGATGGAAGAATGTAAACACAGAGTTAGGCAAAATGAAGTACAAAGAGCTAAATAATAAATTGAGAAGGGCCACAAATAAAGCAAAAGAAGAATGGTGGAAAACGCAATGCGAGGATATGGAAAGTTTACAGAAGAAGGGTGAAATTGGTGCTCTATACAGCAAGGTTATATTATTATCGGGTAGTAAGATGGCAAGATCTGTGCTAACAGTTAAAGATAAGTGGGGTAAGATAATAGTTAAACCGGGAAAAATCCAATAGAGATGGAAGGAATATATAGAAACACTGTATGGTGAAGAACTTAGGCCGACAAGGTTAGACATAGAAAAGGAACATGACGTAGAAGAAGATAGCTTAGGTCCAGGCATACTCGACGATGAAATAGAAAGGGCATTAAAGGAGATGAAAGGAAATAAGGCTGTGGGGCTGGACAATATTCCTGTAGAAATGTTGTATTGGTTAGGGAAAGGTGGGAAGAAGGCGATATATGGACTGATTCGTAGTATCTATGAGGAAGGAATCTGGCCGGAAGATTTTGTGAGATCGGTGTTCGTTCCTATTCCAAAAAAGGCAAAGGCTTCGTCATGTGAGGATTACAGAACAATAAGTTTGATATCCCACGCAGCTAAAGTTATTCTCAGGATCATCAACAAAAGGATAGAGAGTAAGGCAAATGATTACTTAGAGGATGATCAGTTTAGGTTTAGGAAAGGAAGAGGTACGCGTGATGCCATTGAAGTAATGAGAATGAATATAGAATACAATCAGGACGTATTTGCAGACTTAAGACGACTTAGCAGACTCAAGGACTCCTTCTTCCCACGGACAATACGTGATAACAACTCTAGGGTTACACTCGGAGATAACAAAAATGCCACTTGCCACCCTCCGCGTCTAGGTAACAATTAGTTGAACTCAATTGCATGCACTTTCACTAGCCTCCTGTGTGTTGTGTCAGAACCCTTCCCGCATGCCCGAGCGTCTTTACGAACTTCATGCTCCACCCTTCCATCCCTTGTCCCTCTCCGCGGGTGTGCCCTCCTCCCACCTGCAGCGTTGGGCCAGATACCTCACCTTGGGTGGGAGAGAGTTTTGTATGGAACGCTCTTGTGGTGGTGGTGTTTCGCCTGGCTACTTGCTATAAACTAGCTGGCACGTTCGTGATAGGTTTCTTGCTGCATCCTAGGGTGGAATTATTTGTTGTAGGTAAGCGTATGTACTTGCATGCTTTTGGAGTGAGGATAGGTAGATGTGTGGTTGCATGCGCGTCGAATGATGGGGTGTTGCAATGAATGTGTGCACTGTTGTGGATTGGGGTTTGCATGTGTGTGTTGGTTTTGAATGCGGTGTTTCTTTTTTCCTTTTTCTTTTTTCCTTTTTCTTTTTTCCTTTTTTTGGGTGGTGGCCTAACACCCCCCGCCACACGCCCTTGCGGCGGCTTGCGGGGTATTATGTAGATGTAGATGTAGATGTATTTGCCTGTTTCGTAGATTGATAGAGTGAATTGGGAAAAATTAATGCTTGTATTGCAGAAAATAGGAATGGCTTGGAGGGACAGGAGACTGATCCGCAACCTGTACATATCTCAGACTGCTCGGGTGCGAGTGGGGAACGGAGAGTGCGGATGGGCAGTGTTAGGAAGAGGTGTAAGGCAGGGTTGCCCATTGTCACCGGTGCTGTTCAACGTATATAGTATGTGGGGGAAATGATTAAAGAGGCATGGGCAGAACTGGAGGTAGGAATGAAAGTCGAAGGGGAATTCGTAAAATCGGTTAGGTTTGCTGATGACCAAGCATTAGTTGCTCAGTAAGCCTCAATGCTAGGTTAAAATTACTAAATAAATTCGGATCCGCATGTTTCAGCACCGAGGTCTCGAAAATTATTCGCTCTCCAACATATATAGGTCGCTTGGATCATGTGTACAAAATTCGGGAAATAGATGCCAGGACTAGCAGACTCAAGGACTCCTTCTTCCCACGGACAATACGGGATAACAACTCTAGGGTTACACTCGGAGATAACAAAAATGCCACTTGCCACCCTCCGCGTCTAGGTAACAATTAGTTGAACTCAATTGCATGCACTTTCACTAGCCTCCTGTGTGTTGTGTCAGAACCCTTCCCGCATGCCCGAGCGTCTTTACGAACTTCATGCTCCACCCTTCCATCCCTTGTCCCTCTCCGCGGGTGTGCCCTCCTCCCACCTGCAGCGTTGGGCCAGATTCCTCACCTTGGGTGGGAGAGAGTTTTGTATGGAACGCTCTTGTGGTGGTGGTGTTTCGCCTGGCTACTTGCTATAAACTAGCTGGCACGTTCGTGATAGGTTTCTTGCTGCATCCTAGGGTGGAATTATTTGTTGTAGGTAAGCGTATGTACTTGCATGCTTTTGGAGTGAGGATAGGTAGATGTGTGGTTGCATGCGCGTCGAATGATGGGGTGTTGCAATGAATGTGTGCACTGTTGTGGATTGGGGTTTGCATGTGTGTGTTGGTTTTGAATGCGGTGTTTCTTTTTTCCTTTTTCTTTTTTCCTTTTTTTGGGTGGTGGCCTAACACCCCCCGCCACACGCCCTTGCGGCGGCTTGCGGGGTATTATGTAGATGTAGATGTAGATGTAAGCCAAGGGGTTCCAAGCATTGCTGAGTGAATTGGAGGTTCAGTGCGATAGATATAGGATAAGAATCAACATTAATAAATCAAAGGTTATGCGATTTTCCAGAAAGAGAAAGGCTAAGCTAAACATCAAATTAGGAGGGGAAAAAACAGAGCAGGTAGAGAAGTTTACTTATATATGAAGTACCTCGGACCAATGCGGTCAAAGTAGTAGGGACGTAAGGAGAAGAATTGCGCTACACAAGGAGGCTTTCTCAAGGAAGAGGTAGTTGATGACGGGGACGTTGAGTGGGGAGGTTAAGACAAGACTCGTAAAAACTGTGATATGGAGAGTAGTTTTGTACGGCGCGGAAACGTGGTCGCTGAAGCAGGGAGATAAACGTAGATTGGAGGCTTTTGAAATGTGGGTGTGGAGAAGAATGGAGAAGGTGAAATGGACCGAAAGGAAAACAAATGAGGAAGTACTGGAGATGGTGGGTGAGTAGAGGTGTTTGTTGAGAGAAATCCTATGGAGGCAGGAAAAATGGATGAAAGGCGTATTGAGCGGTAGTGGAATGTTGAAGAAGGTAATAAAGGGGAGAATGTTGGGCAAGCGAGGAAAGGGCAGGAGCAGGATAGTGATGTTGGACGGGATAAAGGGAGGAAAGAAGTACACAGAGATGAAAAGGGACCTGATGTAGATTAGGTTGCTGGATTGGATTTTTTTTGGAGTTACAAAATGTTTATTTGATTAATAGAATTGTCTGAGGCGTCACTTTGTGGAAGCGATTCATATCGGAAAAGAAAGAAATACTTAGTTGTTCCACATATATTTTTATTAATACGACCTAGGTTTCGACTTACAAAGTCATCTTCAGGTAAAGAACAGAAGACACAGAGCTTCTGACCTTGAAGTAGTTGATTCGGTGAAATACCTAGGTGTTACATTCACTAAAGACTTAACTTGGGGGACCCATATACGTAAAGTCTGCGGGCAAGCATATAAAAAATTAGGATTTATTAGACGCATTGTCGGTAGAAGTGACTCCAAGGTCAAGGAACGTTGTTATCACGCTCTTGTAAGGCCCCATTTAGAATATGCATGTAGCGTATGGGATCCGTGTGAAAAAGGCCTCATTCGGGAAATTGAGAAGGTCCAACGCCGGGCAGCTCGTTTCGTGGAAAACTGTTACGATAAAACGAAAAGCGTCACTGAAATGCTTATGGAGTTGGGATGGGAATCATTGGAAGAAAGACGACTCAATGCTAGGTTAAACTTACTAAATAAATTCGGATCCGCATGTTTCAGCACCGAGGTCTCGAAAATTATTCGCTCTCCAACATATATAGGTCGCTTCGATCATGTGTACAAAATTCGGGAAATAGATGCCAGGACTAGCAGACTCAAGGACTCCTTCTTCCCACGGACAATACGGGATAACAACTCTAGGGTTACACTCGGAGATAACAAAAATGCCACTTGCCACCTTCCGCGTCTAGGCAACAATTAGTTGAACTCAATTGCATGCACTTTCACTAGCTTCCTGTGTGTTGTGTCAGAACCCTTCCCGCATGCCCGAGCGTCTTTACGAACTTCATGCTCCACCCTTCCATCCCTTGTCCCTCTCCGCGGGTGTGCCCTCCTCCCACCTGCAGCGTTGGGCCAGATTCCTCACCTTGGGTGGGAGAGAGTTTTGTGTGGGACGCTCTTGTGGTGGTGGTGTTTCGCCTGGCTACTTGCTATAAACTAGCTGGCACGTTCGTGATAGGTTTCTTACTGCATCCTAGGGTGGAATTATTTGTTGTAGGTAAGCGTATGTACTTGCATGCTTTTGGAGTGAGGATAGGTAGATGTGTGGTTGCATGCGCGTAGAATGATGGGGTGTTGCAATGAATGTGTGCACTGTTGTGGATTGGGTTTGCATGTGTGTGTTGGTTTTGAATGCGGTGTTTCTTTTTTCCTTTTTCTTTTTTCCTTTTTTTGGGTGGTGGCCTAACACCCCCCGCCACACGCCCTTGCGGCGGCTTGCGGGGTATTATGTAGATGTAGATGTAGATGTAGCTTTATATAGTGGATAGAGAACTGGAGAGGGGGGGTGTTTCAGAAGAGGGAGGAGGGGAAAGAGAAAGGGAAATGGTGTGTAAGTTTGGGGGGAGGGGGCGAAGACGGTCGTGTATGGCGTCGGGGTGGGAGATTACGGTTGGGTACTGCTTCTGGGGGGGAGAAGGGCTGTGGAACAGAGGGAGGTCCAGGAGGGGGGAACGGGAGGAATAAGTTAGGTCATTAACTAGAATACCTTTAAGGTGACTATTCTTCGAAATTTCCAACCGTTCCAAGGCATCTAATCTTAAGCCTTTTTTCTCTACATGCAGAATTTTGGGGACAAAGTCACTCGAGTGGTTGTTTTCTATAAGGTGCTGGGCAAAATTGGATGAAATATTTCCGTTTTTAAAACAAGCGTAATGTTCCTTGACACGATCACTGAATTTCCTCCCGGTTTGCCGGGATCCGTTCCATTAGATATATAGAATATATCTAATGGAACGGATCATATCATTCATTCTACGTCAAGACATCATTTCCCACAAAAATTAGCGGCGTTCAACTCCATGGTCCACCGTCTGACTAGCATCCCTCTATCGCCACAAAATACGAACTTAAAATCATTAAAACAATAGCTGAAAACAACGGTTTCTGCCCCCAATTAGTCGATAAATTGTATCGGAAAAAACTAGAGAAAATAGCTGTCAAAGCAATATTCGGATCCATCCCCAAGGAAGACGTTTCTAAGTGGAGAATAGTTCTCTTTCTGGGGAATATTTCCCGTATAGTCACCAGATCCCTTGCAGGAAACAATATTAAACCTGCCTTCTATAATAGAGCCAACTTAGGGAACCTTTTATCAAACTGCAAGGACAAAATTCCCGCAATGGAAAGGAGTGGAGTTTATCAATTGTGTTGTGAGTGCTCTGCCTTCTACATTGGGCAAACCGGGAGGAAATTCAGTGATCGTGTCAAGGAACATTACGCTTGTTTTAAAAACGGAAATATTTCATCCAATTTTGCCCAGCACCTTATAGAAAACAACCACTCCAGTGACTTTGTCCCCGAAATTCTGCATGTAGAGAAAAAAGGCTTAAGATTAGATGCCTTGGAACGGTTGGAAATTTCGAAGAATAGTCACCTTAAAGGTATTCTAGTTAATGACCTAACTTATTCCTCCCGTTCCCCCCTCCTGGACCTCCCTCTGTTCCACAGCCCTTCTCCCCCCCAGAAGCAGTACCCAACCGTAATCTCCCACCCCGACGCCATACACGACCGTCTTCGCCCCCTCCCCCCAAACTTACACACCATTTCCCTTTCTCTTTCCCCTCCTCCCTCTTCTGAAACACCCCCCCTCTCCAGTTCTCTATCCACTATATAAAGCTCTGTGTCTTCTGTTCTTTACCTGAAGATGACTTTGTAAGTCGAAACCTAGGTCGTATTAATAAAAATATATGTGGAACAACTAAGTATTTCTTTCTTTTCCGGTTTATTTGATTGTTGTGTCCATTAAAATAAACCTACCTTAACCGGTAGGTTACCGTAAAAAATATATAAATGGGTGTGTGTGTTGGTTGCCGTAAGTCAGGGGTAGATAGCGTAGGACTATTTACCGGAGGGCCCGGGTTCGACTCCCGGGCAAGTCACTCTGGACACCTGCAGCTCCACCCAAGCTGTGTGATTTTTCGTGTACCAGGTCTTCCTGGTAAACCATAACCGGCACAGGGAAAGGAACTGGCCCCCCTACCCTGATGTGTGAATATTCACACGCCGTCGGGCTTGGTACATGGGTGAGCTCTACCATCACCTACTAAACCGACCTTCGGGTTGATTACTGTGTTTATGGTTTATATATATATATATATATATACGATATATGTATATAATATATAATCGTATATAATCTGCCACACACCTTTTTGGTGGTTCGCGGGGTATTTGTGTTGATGTCGAAACGATAATTTCTGAAATACAATAAGTAGATAATAGTGATGTAATAGTAGATCACCTCAAGTACATTCGACAGCTTCTACATTGATCCATTGAACCAAAAGACAGCAGAGCCGCCGCCGCCATGATCCCGCTCCGCGGCCTCCTTATCACAATTGCTCTCATCTGCTCAACTTTCGTTTTCTCTGGCGGGTGACGTCGCTCCTACCCCCTCTCTTCCGTCGTGACCCCTTCGAGCTAAAAAGGGGCGATTGCCGAGTTCGAATGGTGCCGCCCCGCCAAAAGAGCACTCCGCTCACCGCTGATGATTGAGGCTCACGTCCCCCTTCGCACGGCGCCTCAAAGAGGGCGCCCCAGTGGGCGGGGTGCTCCCCCTACCCTCTCAGTCCGGGAGTAAAACACGCTGGCAGACGAGAGAGCAGGGGGGTTCGACCCCGTTGAGGAGGGTCCCAATCCTGGTCCATGCACGCTCCGATTTTACTCTCCAATTCCAGATGTCTCGCCCGCTCTTCTTGACCTGAGTGGAGAAAACTTTGCGTTGCCGTGGAAATCGTATTTCACCTAGGTACTGCATGCATGATGGTTCGGCGCGAAGAGGGACAAACCCGGGAACTTTTGTGCCCCGGAACCCAAATCACTTGCCCGTCCTTGGGCTGTTTGGAAACAAACCGAATCAATCTACTTCATCAGGATGCGGTTTGGAAGGGGGGGAATTCATTTGCATCGCCGTGGACAACGTGCCAACAACTTCAGCAGGCGTCCGTCAACATTGTCTCTCCCTGCTGTCCGCGCAACCGAGAAGACGGACTTCTACGTAAGAATGCCTTCGATGCTGTCACGTGTGATGTTTCGCGTCACGACAAGTTACCCGGGCACTCCCGTACACCGAGTGTTGATTCCTCTCCTCCTTATTTCATAGAACGATCTTTTTTTCAATCGGCTTTGCGGAAAAACTATAGGCATGGCGTGGAACTGTTTGAGCGGTTTTAATAGAACGATCCCAGTGCGATGCGCTCAAAACGAATTGAAAGAAGTTTTTAATCTTCGTAAAATAATATATGGGAGAAAATTGCAGATAAAGGGTTAAATAAATTTTCTGCAAGGTCGCGCTTACGTTGAACAGATTATCGTACTCTTAAACGTAACGAATTCAACGTTCTATTACGTTTAACAGTTCAGATAAAACGTTAAACAAATCTTCATTAGGGTGAAAAAACGGGACGCGCATTAGGGTGAAAAAGGTTGTGTGCATGTAGAAAAAAGACGTGAACCATTTAGTCTTTTGAGATGGATGGGAACTGTGATTTGAGATGATTTGATTTCGTCAGCTCCGATGGAATTTTTAAATTGGGCGCGAGGCGTTCGATACGATCCATTGCGTTTCAAACAAATTAGTGTGTGTGAATGTAATGCACGAAAAGAGAGAGAGGCATTGACTGGTATGTTTAGGGTGAGAGCTGGAAACCTGGCTCCATACGAAAGTTTACATTGCACGTCAAAACTATGTTTTTAAACTCTGAAGTTTCGCCGAAATAAATATTAATTGAAAATTTATTTATTTCTTCGAATTATCAAATTTGCAAAGAAAAAAGTGCTTAAAAATAAATATTTTTCGTGAGAAAACTGCGATAGTGTTTTCACTTGAGTTCCCGTTGGGCTCTGCGGGTATCCTATTTCGTTGATTGCAAACCGGACGCTTTGACGCTGGGATCGAGTATGTGGAAAGTTGTCCATTCCTTCATTCGCCTAGGACTCGTACCGGCTACATTCGAGGCTCCCTGCCATCACGGCAAACGGTAAAATATGTGCATAAAGGAAATCCTTCACATTTTTTCGGAGCCTGGGCGGTGGCATTGATATCCTTCGAATACCATGTGGGCTCGACCTCGGTTGACGCCATGAGCACTTATCATTATTGTAACCCTTTGCGTCATACTATCTTAAATATACTGACTTTAATTGCACTGTTCATTGAATCATTTATTAATATTTCGGTAAACTGCTCCCATTTCCCGATTAAAATTATCTTTCCACTGTTCGACGCTCATCCCTCCCCGTCACCCTTGCAGCTCGTTGGAGGGAGGTTTTGTCGCCACGATTCCTTGACGACCGCGCTTGGGATGTTGTTTCTGAGATACGGAGGTGAAGAGGGCCGGCCATGTTTGTAGAATGGGATCTTTGGTTTTGTTTCGTTGGGAGAGGCAAAATATTTCTTTGGTGGATGTTTCCATCCAAAACCAACCTTAATCGGTAGATTACCCAACAATAATTCCCATTTCAATTCGCGATCGAAGTTCTTTCAGGTCCCATCGTCGCCAAAATAGCCGCCGTTATTGACGATACATTTAAAAGCACGATGCCTGCAAACTAAGATGAATCGAATACGATATTCGATTCGACAAATGATCGATCAGACACTCGAGTCAACTGCCCTGTGCGGGTGTGGTGTCGCTGTCTCTCGCGGCCACAGCCTCCGTCCCCTCCCGTTGAATGGCGTGACTGCAATCGGCCTTGGAGGCGAATGCGGCGATTAATCGGAGGGGGCAGTTGCACAAGGGCTGGCGTGAGATGCGAAGAGGAAAACTTTCCATTGGGGGTCAGTGTCGGGCGAGGGAGGCGTATCAACCGTCGTGCGCATCATCGCCGGGGGGGGGGGGGAGAGAGGCTGGGTGACCCGTGGCTGGTCCAGGGATGTCCGTGCCCAGACGTTCGCCCTCCCGACCGGCATCATTTGAATCTTTTGAAGGCTTCATTGACTGGGATCATTTAAGGCTTTTCATTTGGAATCCCATCTGGGCGCTTGTCTTGAATATTTTTCATTAGCCTGTGCTCCGATTACTAGGCAGGATAAACATCTAATTGACTCAAATAGTCATACTTGAGACATATTCCTAAAAGGCACTCGCTAGTTTGTGTTGCTTGCATCAATGGGCATGCCATTGCACATTTTAAGGATTACTTGGTTGTTAATTCCCAATTACTAAGTTTAACATTTCAAGTAACTTGTGCAATATTTATAAAAGCTGCATCAACATTCTCTTTCGGTACTCCTGATGCAGTAGGTGTTCGGGAGGAAATTGCTGTTTTCCAAAAATCCATCGCTCGTTGTAGTTTAATCATCCAATTATAATTTTCGTGCGTGGCGCCAACTTTGTTTTGGATTAAGGGCGTCTCCTCGTTTTAATTTGCCCTCGTCGCTTCGGACATTTCTGTAAAACGCTGCGTCACCCGCAAACAAACCTATCTTACAATTGCATATTGGCCAGGGCGTTAGCATGACAAATGAATAATTAGTTGCGATGACTTTTCCCTGGGGAGTTGTGACCTCGTCTGCAATACAGCTGATGCCATCTTTGGCTCTCCTTCGCACACAGCTAATTCGAAAGTCTTCCTATCCAACCTAAAATGGCCGCCTATGATTTTTTTATTATGTCAGAGGATTTGCGAGTAGGTTTCCATAAGATACTTTATCGAGAGTTATTTTAAAGTATAGAAATATAGCATCCGCTGTACCGCCATTTCCTCCGGGACCCAAAACACGCATCATGAACAAAAATCCCAAATTGTGTCTCGCCGGATCTTCTCTTTCGGCAGCCGTGCTGGGTTCACATCGGCCACTCTTGACCATCGGAATGCCGCATCTTCAAAATAACAAGTGTGTGTGTCTTCGTGTGATGTGGACGTGAGAAAAATAGGTATGTGATTGCTCGGTTCCTTCGTGTCGCCCTTTTTAACTGTAGGAGTCAAAATTGCTATCTTCTTGTCACTGCAAGTCTTGTGACGTCTTAGCGACTTTCTAATTATGACATCTAGAAATGGCAGTACTTTCAAAGCTATTTCCTTAAAATATGTGAGCTGGTATTTGATCGATTTCGGACGATTGATTTGGGTTAATGTTTTTCAGAAAACCTTGAAGTCCATTACATAAAATTTTAATTTCTGAAATTGAATGAAAAACCGATTAATCAAGCCGCCAACGATATTTGGTGAAACTCCGGTGAAAAAATTGTAAAAGAAGGAATTTAATCTGTTAGCGTATTCCAAAGTGGCGGTTGCTCCACGCTTTTATCGTGAACTCGCGTTTTTGGGTCCAGATGACTAATGTCACTGAACCCTCCCGACATATGACCAAAATGCTTTTGAAATCTCGTTTAAATTTCCATTGGATTATTTTTTAACTAAACGCTTTTCGACATTCTTTCTTCGCATCCACTTTAGTATCCGTCAACAGTGAAAATCGCGAATGATCTCATTCCATGATTTTTTCATCTTGGAATAACTCTCAGGCAGGATATTTTTTGTCAATTCGAGCCCGGGTTCTCTCTTATATAAATTTCGCTGGGGTGAACTGAACTGAGCTGATTGCTGAGTTCGAGGAAGGGATTCCACATATCTTCGGTATTTCAGTATTTCCCAAATTACTAAATAGTAAAAAATGAACTAGGTTCACATATTTTAAGCCATTTTAGTCTCCCTCCTCCGCTTGTAAACAAGTACATTTCTTCCTTTGAAATTTTCTATATTGAAGACCTTTTTGAATACGTTCCTTGCTGACAAATCAGGAAAATGATTTCTGCAAGTTGGCGAAATGTTCTCTACATCTACACAATTCCCCGCAAGCCGCCGCAAGGGCGTGTGGCGGGGGGTGTTAGATCACCACCCAAAAAAGGAAAAAAGAAATACCGCATTCAAAGCCAACACACACATGCAAACCCCAATCCACAGCAGTGCACACATTCATCGTAACATCCCATCATTCCACGCGCATACAACCACACATCTACCTCCCTTCACTCCACAAGCATGCAAGTACATACGCTTAACTACAACAAGTAATTGTACCCCAGGATGCAGCAAGAAATTTATCAGGAACGTGCAAGCTAGATTTTAATAAGTAGCTAGACGAAATACCACCACCACAAGAATGTGCTATGTAAAGATTATACGGGATAGTAGTAGATTTAGTAAGTATCAAGGCGAAATTCCACCACCACTAGAGACCATGGTCGCGTTGTATTAAAAGTGTGTGGAAGTGCAAAGTTATTTCATATCTTTCTTTTACCCTCAACACACTAGAGGCTAGTGAAAGTGCATGCAATTCAGTAGAACTAATTATTCCCTAGACGCCGAGGGTGACAAGTGGCATTTTTGCTATCTGCGAGTGTAACCCTACAATTGTTATCCCTTATGTCAAGGTGATATATTATTATGTATTTATTTGATGATATTCGTTGCAATTAGGCAATTGTCCTGGTGGCAACGGTCAATTCTGGTCAGCTGTCACCTACATCTATATAATAAATAATCTTACAATACATAATAATAATTTCTTAAATGACACGGGCATACATGCATAACAAGAAGAACAGATAGACAAAGCTCTTGAATACGATGACACTTAAAGGATTACCAACTACGTTATTAGATTTACCATACCACCCGTGGGCTAGGTTTACACCATTCGAGAACATACTACGCTCCGTCCATCGCCACACTCCGTCCATTATCACCCACTCTTCAATCTCACACACCGTTCAAAATCGCGTCCCGTTAACACTTCATTCATTTTTGAAATACAACTTGTAATGCCGTTAAAATAACATACAAAAATATTTTAAGAGATACAATAGTATAATAATCATGGAGTTCAACGCAAAAGAATGTAAAAGTGACTCGCAGTCACCGTTGTTTTCCACCCCCGTTTCAAAACTGCATGTGCTCCGATCAGTAAATGCGGTATAAAAATCGCCACCGATGATGGTGCCTTGGCCATTGTTTGGGATGAGAAACTTTTGATTTGCTTGTCCAATTCTAGCGTTGAATCAACTCTCTCGTCTCCGGGGGCTGTCGTACGCGCATGCGCAAAAATTCTTCCTGAGCGAAGACTTCTAAATTGAACGTCAAACACATTCAGAGGCGTTATCTCAGCCCTTGTATCGGGAAAGCTCTTACTTAGGTACAATGAATAAACCGCCTCCGATTCCAAGCCCTCTTTATCATTTCTAAAAACGGGAAACGAGAAGGAGAGAACTTCACTATGTCGGAGATATCAGTCGATAACAAGTTCTCATTTCCAATAATTACAATGATATCTGCGCCTTGCGTTTGGATAAGGTGATAATACTCATCTTCTTCAGTTTTTAATCTTCGGCAGTTACTTACTGATTCAGATATTGCCCACTTGTCATCACGGTTGATTGATTGGCATCAACCCTGAATCCTTTTTTTACCTTTATGGTATCCCTTGTAGAACTTTCCGTTCGATACAATTTGACTCACGTTAAATGACTATTTGCATACGTCTATGATACTGACTCTTACGTCATTGAAACCCATATTAATTGATATGATGCCCACTATTTGACCTACAATCTGATGTAAAAGAGTCCTACAGTTCTCAAATACACGCTGTCGCGCGCACTGGACGTCACAGGCATCTCGAAAATCAGTGCGAAATGCGCAAAGGAGAGAAATGACAAGGGTGCCGTTAGACGCCTCGGGTCACAATACATTTTCAATGTCATCACTGCTAAAGAGATGCCCTTCCAATTTATGCAAGAGCTTCAGTCTGTAATTTAACCTTCGCTCCGTGAGTGACTCCAAGCCTAGCTCCTTTAATATTTTGGATTCGCCAATAAGTTTATCATAACAGCATTTTACAAATCTAGCGCCTCTACGCTGCATGAAATTCAATTCGGCAATCGATCCAACTTCGTGAGGATCGCAGCATATGCTAGCAGCATACTCTAAATGAGGCCTAACCATCGACAGATGACATTTCTCTTTGACCTTTTCATCACATTTACCGAGTACTCTTCTAATAAATCCTACTTTTTTGCTAGTTTGTCCGCATATTCCCCGAATGTTTCACCCAGAATGGATCGTGAGTGAGGATGACACTAAGAAATAGAAATTAGACGTGGCATTCTCTGTGCATCGGATGGCCTTTCAGGATTGGGCAAGCCAAATCACAGCTCGATCTATCCATTTCCACAAATACCAGGCATGTTCAATTATTAACGAATAAACGAACGGCAGAAACAGCGATCTTAGCCCAAACAAAGGTCTCAAGATGAAGTAGGTTGGGTCTCTCTATGCGCAGTGGTGCGAAGTGCACCACTCTTCGTGCGGGTGTGCACCCGACTGGCCAATCAAATTGTTGCCAAGCGGACGTTACTATCACTCCATTCTTATTTTCCACCATTTTCTTGCGGGCCGCTGGAAATCGTTCGAGTTTTTGGGAATGAAGGCCCGGAGAAATCCGTTTGCCACGAAATCCAACTCGAATTTCACGTAACGTATGACATAACTTGTCTAATAGTTGTGAGATTCATTTTTTTGCAGTGTTCCATCGGTGACAAAATAGAAGTAATTTTCGGCATTCCTAGACGTCGCTTCCTTCTTTCGCAAACTTTAGCCGAGACTCTTCTGGCTGCCAGAGAGCGGGCGAGAATGGAAGAGTCAACTTCGTCAATTTCCCTTATAATATGCGAAAATAACGACAGCGAAGTCTTATAACAGTTCCTTTTCAAATGGGCTACCTGTTATTGTTAAGTGTAGGGCGCCGCTCCTTAGCCTCAGTGCCATATCCATCTGCGTTGATTTTCCGTCCGTTGCATAAATGGTGGGAGGAAATATCTTGGTGGTGCGGACAATTAAACAAAAGAGCGCGTGAGAGGAAGGAACCCGAGGGCCGAAGCAGGATTTCGCCTTTTTCTATTTAAAAGAACCTCAGAAACTGGGGACAAATATCCACGTAAAAGTAATTAGTACTTTCAGATTTGGGTTCTAGAAAATCTCCCTGGTTTAGGGTGTATTCTATTTTTAGAATTAGGCCGTAGTGTCGAAAGGAAACGAGACGCGTCGAGAGTGCTGACGCATAATGTGTACGCACTGCTTGGGTCACGCGGCGGAGGTTCCCCGACGAAAGAATTGATGACAAAGACATTGAGCATAAGTGCTAAGAAATGGCTCGTCTAATCATTGACATGGAACGTGGTTTTATTTTATTCATATTCACCCTCTAAGTCACCCCTAGGGTGTGTGACAGGGGGTGAGTACACACCAGAATAATATTTACCGAACGTGACCCTACCGCGGTCGATCCGGTTATTATGATTCCCTATCGTTCACGGAAAAAATGACATCTTAAATCTATCTGTTCTAAAGTTAATCTCTCTAATTGTATCAACATGATCTCAAAATAAAAGAGCAGCTAAGCTGGGAATCACTCACGGAGCGAAGGAGTAAATTACAGATTGAAGGATTGATTGCATAGATTGGAAGGGTATCTCTTTAGCAACGATGTTGAAAATGTATTAATACCCCAACCGTAGGAGCAATAATGTTAATAAAATTAGAGAGAATATAAAAATAAAATAAAAAATAAACATAAATAAATATTTGGATACGCTGCTAAGTTTATCATAGCAACGTTTTACAAATCTAGCTCCTATCTACTCTGCACGCGATCCAATCGGGCAATTAATCCAACATCATGAAGATCCCATATCCTTTCAGCATATTCGAAATGAGGCTTAAACAGCGATAATAACATTTCTCTTTGACCTTTTCATCACATTTACCAAGTACTCTTCAAATAAATCCTATTTTGCTTTTAGCTTGGCCACATGCGTGTTTCGCCCAGGAGAGGTCGTGAGCGAGGGTAAAGTCTAATTATTTAATCGAGCCTAAACATTCCATTTCGGTGTTCCCGATACAGTAGGCGATAGGGAGGGAATTTCTCTTTTCCCAAATATTTATAACTACGCACTTTTTTAAGTCTAATTTTAATGGAACTTATACCATATATATCTACGCCATACAAGAATATGGAGCTTTCCGGAACCAGAGTCCGCGTAAATGCATTGAAAAATTGACCGATTTTCGCGAATAAAACTTCACTTTTCTTATTGAATAAGAAGAGATATTTTTCTCTACACTCATTTTTCTTCAAGAATTATTTTTCTCGTATAAGGTAATTTTTGTAAATTACATAGATGCAGATTCAACTAGTCATTAGTTTAAAGTGTTTCTCATTGTAATTTCAGATAAATCACATTTTATTTTTATTTAAATACTCTTTCCGTGTGACGAAAACTATAAGTTTTAATCATTATTAAGTCAATTCGCACAATAATTTAATAAAAGGCCGTTCGGGCGAGATTTTCTCAAGATCCTGACGCTCCCTCAAGGAATTTTTTCGCAACATTCCTGTGCAAACTGAGGAAGTCATGATCTACACACCCTTTAATAATCATTTCTCTAATACACAAAAAGATACTGGCATAGATCTGCCAGTCTCAATTCCGACTGTGGCAACTCGGCTTCGAACGAAGGCCGTCGCCCGAATTTAATGCATCCGCTCCGGAGCTTGGAGATAAGATTCGGAGAGTCTGTCGCCGAGATACGCCCATCGATAAAAGGGAGCCGCATGTCAAACATGGGCGCGGTAGGGAACACACGAAATCGCAAAAGAAACAAAATGTTCGCTACGCCTGCTTGTACTTCGGGTGGAGGGCATGTCCTCCAGATAGTGCGTTTTTTGGCTCGGCCTTCTCTCCGCATTTGACGAACGCCGTATCTGAGCACACATTTCATTCGGTTCATTTTTGCATTGGCCGAGTTATGTCAGTGACTAGATTATTTGGGAGTTGACTTTTTATGGAACGACCCGATCGCATTTTCATTTTGGCGATTGACAGAAGGTAACAGCCGCCTAATCAGGGATTTTCGCGTGGAGGATAAATCTTTATTAACTCCCAGCTGTTCTTCCTCCCGGAGCCATGAGCATACGGATGTCAATTAGTTGATCTCTTGCCATATATGATCTTTTATTGAAAGTGTCAGTCATCATTTCAGTGAGAGTATTGATACTTATTATTAACACTGAGGATTACGGTGACGAAGCCAAGGCTTGCTCGGTGCGCGCTATGAAGCTGGCGATATCCAGGCTGAATGGACGAAATCAACGCGAGTAACTTGTTCGTGGGCGAAATAGAATCGAATCAAGCTCTCCCCCGTATCTCTGCGCGTGCCTTGCGGAATAAAATTGCGAGCAGTGTACTCCACGTTTTAGTGCCACTTGGAAATGATTATGGGCGCTTCAATAATGTTGATAAATATGTTAGAGTACTGTTTATTTAATCGATACTTAGTGATTATTTTTTCCATGCGTGTTCAGCCATAATTTCGTGATTCCACAAAGACTGTAACAGCCATTTTTTTAAGCCTAATTTTTCAATCCTATGGAATTAAATAAAATTATTTTATTTTTACATTTTTAGACGCATTAGCGTTTCTAATTTGAGTAGACCTTTAAAATTTGGATGAAACGTTCAGTTTTTGAAAGGTTTGACATTGAGGGAATGATCGGCAATAGGATAAGTGAAATCGTCCATTGCCAGCCGAATTAGGACATGGCCGACTTGATGTCAAATACAAGAGATGCCCCCCATCTGCGTACCAAGTTTTTATCTCGACTTTTAAACAAAATTGCCACCAGATGTGTTCCAAGTTACACTTTTCCCTATTTCTATTCCACTGATCGACAATTTAAAATACGAATATGACACGACACCATTAGACAAAGACGTCATCGCCATCAACCGCCACTGTTTCAGATCTTACTCCATCTTTGGATGATGCAAGAAATATACGAGGGCTGTCAAGAAAGATGACTACAAAACATTTACTCTCATAATATGCCATGCTACAATTCAATTTGATCTCTTACTACGAGGTCGATGTGCAATCTGTATGTGGGATTAGTTCCATTGGTTTGGCTGGAGTATTGCGAAAGAGCGGCATCCTATGCAATTTGAAACATCTTCATTTCACCTCCTCCCGTTTCTGGTGATGCGAAACGCATTGGTGTTCCTCCGCAGGGGTGGGCGGTGCAGAGTACAATTGTTGGCCTGGACCCGGCCCATAAGGAGGCTGAGGAGCACACCTCACGTTGATTTACGTGCCAGGTAATCGAGATTTTCCGTTTCCGTGGATCTCAAGATCCGTGGATCTGAATGGATTCTGGCTTCCATGTGGGAATTGAACTCGGAAGTGAAGCGGGTGGGTGGTGTGGCCGAGGGGGTTGATGTGACGCTCTCGATCTGCAGCCTTGTCCCGAGGATTGATCGTGGACCTCTGGTTAGGAGCCCAGTGGAAGGCAAAAATCAGATGTTGCGTGCTTTCTGGAAGGATATCGGGGCGTCCTTCGTTGACCTTCAGCCGGCGATCCAATCGTGTAGGAACCCTCTGGACCGTTCCGGAGTTCACTACACGTCTGAGGCCGCCAGGTGTGTAGCGGGCAGGATATTCGAGCACTGCAGAAGCTTTTAGATTAAAGTGTAAGTCAATTAATGGGTCCCTAAAGTCTTCTTTGCCAAATTATTTAGCTTTAAATGAAGTGAGGGTCAGTGCTAGCATATAGTCCATTTACCACGAATCAGATAGAATCGGACAGAAAATTTTATAAGGGATTCAATAATAAAAACAAAAAGGTCCTCGTTAAAAATTTAAAAAACCAAAATGTCAATGAACAATTATCTGTATTGGTAGTAAATTGCCGAATTTAAAAAACAAAGTCGCAGAATGTCATCACCTTATTCAAACCATAGACGCAGGTATAGTTACTGGAACAGAAAGCGAGTTATCTATTTCTCGCCGGCGGTAACATTTTCTCATAATATTTTTCCGTTTACAGGACCGACAGAGCAAAAAGAATCGAGGGCGGTGCCTTTATAGCAGTTAAAAATTCTTGCGTCAGCGGGACTGAGGTTTGGAAAGCGTTTTGTGCTCAATTAAAAGTCCTCAATCCAAAAGATTTATAAATCCCTATATTACAGATACAGGTATGCATGCCACCGAGCAATCACAAGGAGGAAGAAGTCCATAGGATGTACAATGAGTTAGAGGATATAATCGCGTGCGCTCCTGCAGGGAAACATTTGATAGTGATGGGGGATTGGGATGCGACGGTAGGAGAAGGAAGAGATGGTGGTGAGGTGGGGGACAATGGGTTAGGCACGAGGAATGAACACGGGGAGAAAGCGATTGAATTCTGCAGGAGACAGGGGTTAGTCATCACCAACACATGGTTTAGACACCAGAAAAGGCGTAGGTATACATGGAAAATACCAGGTGACTCAGTAAGGTATCAGTTAGATTATATTATGGTAAGGTATAGGTTTAGTAAAAATGTGATATATTCGCACAGCTTCCCGGGAGCGGATGCGGACTCAGATCACAATTCAGTTGTTATGAAATGTAACGTCCGTTTCAAAAAGATAAAGCAAGGGCGGCGGGTAAGGAAATAGAATTTAGAAGCATTAAATGGATTAAGGAGGAAGAAGTATCAGCAGGCTTTAGAGAAAATAATGGATGATGGTAAAGAGCTGATTACTAACGAAGAAAAATGGGAATTTATCAATACAGTGATTTCAAAAGCCGCAAAAGACACTATAGGAACCGTTAACGGGAAAAGGATAAAGAAACCTTGGGTAACGGATGAGATGATTGCAAAGATGGAGGAAAGAAGAAGATGGAAGAATGTAAACACAAAGTTAGGCAAAATGAAGTACAAAGAGGCAAACAATGAATTGAGAAGGGCCACAAATAAAGCAAAAGAAAAATAGTGGAAAACGCAATGTGAGGATATGGAAAGTTTACAGAGGAAGGGTGAAATTTTTGCGCTATACAGCAAGGTTAAGCCTATATCAGGAAGTAAGAAGGGAAGATCTGTGCTAACATTTTAAGATAAGTGGGGTAAGATAATAGTTGACATATCAATGATCCAAGGGAAATGGAAGGAATATATAGAAACACTGTATGGTAGAGAATTTAGGCCAACAAGGTTAGACATAGAAAAGGAACATGACATAGAAGAGGATAGCTTAGGTCCGGGCATACTCAACGATGAAATAGAAAGGGCATTAAAGGAGATGAAAGGAAATAAGGCTGTGGGGCTGGACAATATTCCTGTAGAAATGTTATATTGGTTAGGGAAAGGTGGGAAGAAGGCCATATATGGACTGATTCGTAGTATCTATGAGGAAGGAATCTGGCCGGAAGATTTGGTGAGAACGGTGTTAGTTCCTATTCCAAAATAGGCAAAGTCTACATCATGTGAGGATTACGGAACAATAAGTTTGATATCCCACGCAGCTAAAGTTATTCTCAGGATCATCAACAAAAGGATAGAGAGTAAGGCAAATGATTACTTAGGGGATGATCAGTTTAGGTTTAGGAAAGGAAGAGCTACGTGTGACGCCATTCCAGTAATGAGATCACAAATCGAGAGGAATATAGAATACAATCAGGACGTATTTGCCTGTTTCGTAGATATCGAAAAAGCGTTTGATAGAGTGAATTGGGAAAAATTAATGCTCGTATTGCAGAAAATAGGAATGGATTGTAGGGACAGGAGACTTATCCGCAACCTGCACATGTCTCAAACTGCTCAGGTGCGAGTGGGGAATGGAGAGTCAGGATGGGTAGTGTTAGAAAGAGGTGTAAGACAGGGTTGCCCATTGTCACCGGTGCTGGTCAACGTATATGTGGAGGAAATGATTAAAGAGGCATGGGAAGAACTGGAGGTGGGAATGAAAGTCGGAGGGAAATTCGTAAAATCGGTTAGGTTTGCTGATGACCAAGCATTAGTTGCTCAGTCAGCCAAGGGGTTGCAAGCATTGTTGAGTGAATTGGAGGTTCAGTGCGATAGATATGGGATGAGAATCAATATTAATAAAACCAAAGTTATGCTATTTTCCAGAAAGAAAAAGGACAAGCTAAACATCAAATTAGGAAGGGAAAAAATAAAGCAGGTAGAACAGTTTACATATCTCGGAAGTATTTTGGACCAATACGGTCAAAGTAGTAGGGACGTAAGGAGAAGAATTGCGCTAGGCAAGGAGGCTTTCTCAAGGAGGAGGGAGTTGATGACGGGGACGTCATCAACCTCAAGTCATCAAAGACCACACACACACTATCCTGTCTGGAATCCTTCACGAAACTGTGAGACTTCGTTAAAGATTCCAGGTGGAAATGTAATCCTTCACGAGGCTGTAAGGAAGACCCTTAAGACGTTAAGGATACCAGTTAAGAAGACGTTAAGGATACCAGGATGTATTACAAGCACACACTCTGTGACTATCCACGAAGGACGAGCACAGACCAATCACACACACTAGCACTCAAGAAGCACACACACACGCACTTAAAGGGCCCAACTTCTGGGAGAATCTGAAACGATAGAGCGCAGACGAGGATAGCGTCGAACACGCGTGTTTCGGCCACAAAGTGGCCCTCTTCAGCGAACTGAAGGGAAAAAAACACCTCCAACACAAGGTTGAAAGTAAACTACCGAAGACAGACGTCAAATAGTGACTGTGGAAAGGATGTAGGAGATAGGGGACCAATAGGATTAGTGGGAAGATGGAATACTTTAAACTTATTGGCAAAGAGGAAGGGGGGGGGGAAGGGAGGAAGGTGGGGCGAACAGAAACCAATGGGATGGGTGGAACGGGAAGAAGTAATTAGTGAAGGAGTTGGGAGGGGGGGGGGGTAGGAAGTGAAAGGTCTCTGAGTAACGGACTAAAAAAGGGGGGGGGTTAAGTACTAAGTCCAACGGAAATTTGAAATGATACTTTGTAATTCCACAGACTCTGAAAATCTGCGGAATTACAAAGTAAATTATCTAACGACGATTTTCTAGACTGGTTATAGATTGACAGAAGGATCCATACCGTAGTTCTCAAGAAACGGGAACAGAAAGCCCGCGGCATCAACCGTAAATTGGCAAAACTTATCGGTGAGTCCAAAGCTCCTCCTTTCTCTGACAACAAGGGATTCCCCAATGTTTGCAACTTGTCTAATGAAACATTTTCACAACAAGAGTTGAAATTACTCAATCATGGTTTAAACTTTAGTATACAGCCGAAAAATGTCCCCTTGGATGATTTAATTGCTCATATAGAAGGATCTCTGTATCCATTTGACATTCCCACTAAAGATTTTGTACGGAAAGCTTGTGAAAATCAGATTAAAAATAACCTCAACCACCCGGTCTTCCAACGCAAACTGTACTCACAGAATTTAAATCACGTGGTATCCTCTTTTAAAAGGAAAAATTGTTTCTACATGAAAGCAGACAAAGGTAACCTCTGCGTCATTTTGAATAAAGTAGATTATTTTGATAAAGTAAACAACTTAATATCATCTGGACCATATGTTGAAGTAAAAAAGAATCCCCTTAATAAGCTTGTAACTCAAGTTAAAAATGTGCTTAACAATTGCCATTCCTCATTGATAAAAGAATTAAATTTAAACTCTCAGTGTCTAATCCAATTTTACCAAGACTATATTGCTTACCTAAAGTTCATAAAACTGGTTTCCCCATGAGACCCATAGTTTCAGGCATAGATTCGCCCACATATCTAATATCTAAATGGCTGGTCTGTGAATTTAACAAATTGGATTTGCCTAGCCCCCATTCCCTAAATAACACAATAGATTTCGTAAACCATACCAAAAGTCACATTTTCAGTCAAGGGGAAGTCATGGTATCTTTCGATGTTTCAAACCTATTCCCGAGTGTACCATTAGACATAGCAATCAACTCGCTAAAAGTATGGTTAACGTCAATACAACTAGATCCTAAGTTAATTGACGAATATATCAGACTAACTGACCTAGTCATGACCCAAAACTTTTTTCAATTCCAAGATAAGTTTTATCAACAAAAATATGGTACGGTGATGGGAAACCCCCTTTCCCCATTCATAGCAAACGTATTTATGACCCACTTTGAGACGGAGTTCAAAAATAAATTCAGTTATTTCCCTTCCGTTTTTGTTAGATACGTCGACGATATTTTTGCAATTTTCGACACCACGAAATACAACATAGAGCAGTTCATCGATGACTTAAATAGCCTTTTCCCATCGATTAAATTTACATACGAACTAGAAAAAAATAACCAACTCCCATTCCTTGATCTGCTATTAACCAGAAATATTAAAATAACATACGACGTGTATCGCAAACCAACACATACCAACAACTACATACACCATGATTCGTTCACACACCACAGTCACAAACTTGGCGCCTTCCATGCTCTTGTACACAGATTAGTAAATATTCCCTTGAATAGAAACAACTATTTCAAAGAATTGAAGAACATCAAACTGATCGCTATTAAGAATGGTTTTAAAGAGTCGATTATCGATAACCTAGTAAAAAAGCACAAACATAAAAAACTAGTTCAAAACACAACCACCCTCACACAGCATGAAACCCCTCGGTACATCAAACTTCCATTCCACCCACAATTAACAAAAGGGTTAGGAAAGATTTTCAAAACCGTCAATACTAATGTATCATTTAGCAGCAATAATAAATTAAAATATTTATTAGGTAATACTAAAGACAAAATCGACGCCTCAAACAAGTCCGGTATTTACAAAATCAATTGCTCCTCTTGCGATTCATCTTACATCGGCCAGACTCGGAGGAACATTAAAACTAGATTCAAAGAGCACATAGCCCATTACAGATATAACAGACCAGACAAATCAAGCATTGCCCAACATTTACTCAAGGAAGACCATCAAACATCAGAAAACGAAATGAAACTTATCAAACAGACTCCCAACCACCTTTTGGACGCCTACGAAAGCATTTTTATTCACAAATTCAAGGAGGTCGTAGTTAACAGCGATAAAGGGCCGATCCCATTCTCTCCTCTTTATTCCCTTTTGAAATAATTTCTAACTCCTGTTTTCAGCGGATAAAGTGATACTTTGTAATTCCGCAGATTTTCAGAGTCTGTGGAATTACAAAGTATCATTTCAAATTTCCGTTTTCAAATAAATTTCCGTTGGACTTAGTACTTAACCCCCCCCCTTTTTTAGTCCGTTACTCAGAGACCTTTCACTTCCTACCCCCCCCCCTCCCAACTCCTTCACTAATTACTTCTTCCCGTTCCACCCATCCCATTGGTTTCTGTTCGCCCCACCTTCCTCCCTTCCCCCCCCCTTCCTCTTTGCCAATAAGTTTAAAGTATTCCATCTTCCCACTAATCCTATTGGTCCCCTATCTCCTACATCCTTTCCACAGTCACTATTTGACGTCTGTCTTCGGTAGTTTACTTTCAACCTTGTGTTGGAGGTGTTTTTTTCCCTTCAGTTCGCTGAAGAGGGCCACTTTGTGGCCGAAACACGCGTGTTCGACGCTATCCTCGTCTGCGCTCTATCGTTTCAGATTCTCCCAGAAGTTGGGCCCTTTAAGTGCGTGTGTGTGTGCTTCTTGAGTGCTAGTGTGTGTGATTGGTCTGTGCTCGTCCTTCGTGGATAGTCACAGAGTGTGTGCTTGTAATACATCCTGGTATCCTTAACGTCTTCTTAACTGGTATCCTTAACGTCTTAAGGGTCTTCCTTACAGCCTCGTGAAGGATTACATTTCCACCTGGAATCTTTAACGAAGTCTCACAGTTTCGTGAAGGATTCCAGACAGGATAGTGTGTGTGTGGTCCCTGGCGTGGATTAATTTCCCGTAAACCACCACAGAGGGTATTCTTGGTCGAGAGGTTGTGGTTGGTTCCCGCGAATACCAACACAACAATTTGGTCTGACGAGAGTTGCGACTGTTTTTTACGGCCAGTGGAGTTTTTCCCCCTTATTATTATTTAACCTAGAGGCCGTAGAGCTCTTGAATTCTTGCTACTGTTAATTCACTCAATTCACTGGAAATACTGTTAAATCACTCAAAAATGGTATCTAACCGAATGCCTCCGATAGCTTATCAAATCATGCCGGTCAACCGATGCCCAAAATTGAAATATCATATATTGGCATTGAACGGTTGCGGAAAAAGAGCCATCCAAATTTCTTCTCCGGGTCCGATGAAATATTCGCTCGTATATTTAATGACCTAGCTTCGGAAATTGCGCCGTATCTAGAAATAATATTTAAGAAGTCGCTGGTAGATCACAAGGTTACCAGAGATTGGAAACAGCTAACGTAACGCCAATATTTAAAAACGGAGACAGGGTGGAACGCAGTAATTACAGACCTATTTCCTTCACATCCATTTCGTGCACGTGGAACATATAGTTGCTAGTTCGATCATGAGACACCTCGATAATCAGAAGTTAATGATGAAAAATAAGCACGGTTTTCGAAAAGGTTGATTCTGCGAGGCACAACTTTTTTTCACAAAAATCTCTTGCATAAATTGGAAGGAAGTCTATTTAGCAGTGATGTTGAAAATGCATAATTACACCCATCGTACTGCGGTATGTGGAATCATGCCAATGAAATCAGGGAGATTAACTGTAGAATAAGTATAAATTTCCAATAAAATTTTTCCCTCGAACAATAAGGGATGAGAATACCATTGTCTAACCGCGGTAGGGGTAAAAATATTCGGGTCAAATTTAGTCTGGCTAGTGTGTATTCACCCCCTGCCACTCACCTCAGCGATTGCTTGCAGGGTACTAATAAAAACACACGGCGCACAAAAACACGCCTCTTTGCATTTCGTCTGTTACCAACGTGTGAATATCACTCAATGAAATCTTTCAATGTTTCTAATGGAACCCTAAATATTATTCGTCGGCCTTCACTCTCCCATTGGAAGCACTGGTGTTAATGTTTGCTTCGGTAAGAGCGGTGGCTGGAGCAGCTCCACGTCCACCTTCTTTTAAGCCCCCCTTCTTTAAATATTTCAGACCAAATTCCAACCAAAGCCTCTCCATGAGTCTCCTGCAACATCACCTGAACCTCAACTGAGGATTTTGTTCAGGCCTGAGTAAGATTTCAATGCAGCGTCGCGTATAAGCGTAGTAGCATAAGCTTCAATCGTTGCACAATGAACCATGTGATGGCCATATGTGAAACACGATGTGAAACATATGATCCTTCTTTGTTAAAGAGCCCTTGCTTGTTGCGATGGTTTAATTTTAGAGTAAAATATTCAAATTTCACGCGGTTCTTGAAAGTTCGCTTCGTTATTTCAAATCAGAGCTCTGTTTATTCTATTGTGAACATCAAAGTGGATTTCAGCTTCATTTTTGGTGATAAACGACATAAATGATGACGCCTGGAATCCCATGATTCTCAGCGGGAGCATTCGAGGAGTAGGCGTGCCCCTGTCCATGTCCAGGAAGCTCGCGTGGCGGCGGCAGGGGAAGGTGCTCTCTGCCTCATCTCGCGTATCTCGTCCTCGCGAGCGTCACCTCGAGGGGGGGGGTCTGTGCGTTGCGATAACTTCGATATTGCGATTCGAGAGTGGGACAGAGGTAGCCCAGGGCTATAGAGTCTGACTGTGGAGCTGAAAGTCGTCGGTTCGATCCTCAGAAGATCAAATATTGTGATGCCGATTGCTCCGGGATGAGGCGATGAGATTACTGACTCATGAAACAAAACGTAACAATGCTGAGAGGAAGCAGCAGCGTCACAATGAGGCCGTGATGATGCAATTAAAGTTTAAGGCGCGAGGTGCATTGAGTCTGGTGTAAAATCACCTGCCCCTTGTTGTTAACGCTTTATAGATTATCCGTTTTTTGAATGTTGCTTCAATCATTGGGTCAGATAGTATTACATTCCAATAACTTCATACCTTTTTACCTCATATTTCACTCCAGGGTGATTTTTCTGTCATTAATCCTTGTCGGTAATTGTATTAAGCTTTGCTCAGTGTCGTTTGTAGTTCGTTTAATTTATGCGTACTTTTCTCGCTAAATGTTTCGCATTTATAAGTTATGCATAGTATCCACTCAATATTTATTCTACAATTAGTGTTAGATGGCGGTTTTCCATTTTTGTCGGCTTTATTACTTTGTGGTCCCACGCAGTGAAACTCCTTTGGCAAAGGTTTGGCGGACGACCCATAAATACCCAGTTGGATTCATGCGGACAGCTACGTCTTTACTAAGGGCATTACTAAATTCTTACACTCTCAAAACACAAAAGTACGCTTGAAGATTATTTTCCGTCATGTTTATGGTGTACCAAAATAAAATCTGACGAGCACGCAAACGAGTCATGTATACAAACACGACGGCAAAGACGATGTTCTTAGTCATGAAATGAAGCACAAAAATAAGATATGTGTTCTTATCTCTCCATTGCAAATATATCTATCCAATAACTTGATAAAATAAGGCCATTATAAGAATTAAACTGCATTCGTGCCAAATGCGTGATATTTCTCTAGCCTAAGGAAAGATCCGCCTTTTCCCACCTCGCGTTAATAAAACCGTTTCGTTTTTTCAACGAGTGAAAGTGTACTCACTCGAAGAAATAAGCAATGTTATTGTGGACAACATACAGGTATAATAATCTCCTCCCGCCATGGTGATTATTCTTTCGCCAGGTGTCTTGCTTTCAGCACTTTGAATGAGGGGGTTGCAATATGGCGTATTTACGATACACTTCATGCGTCCGAAATCCAGGGCCCATAGGGGTGCCTGAATTTGCACCCTCTCGCTGCCTAACGACACACTTTGGACACCCTTCAAGAAGGCGTCCACCTTAAATCGGGCGATTCTGGCGCCTAAATGACGAATCTGGAGGCAGATTAAACCTCCAAGTGTCTTCTCTTGCGTCGTGGTCAAGTGGGATTGCCAAATGTCCCGTAGATGGCCAGCGGTTGGCGTTGGGTGGTCGTTCGAGGGAAATTGTCACGGGGGGGATTCCCGCTAGTGACGCGCTATTCCAGGGCCGGCTTTGAGTGTCGCCTCTCCGCAGGAAGGAGGCAGTCCGGTGTCACCCCTCGCCGGACGCCTTCAACCCGTGCGAGGACATAATGGGGCGCGCGTGGCTGCGGGCCGCCGTCTGGGCGGTCGTGGTCACCTCGGTGGCCGGCAACCTCGCCGTCTTGCTCGTCCTCCTCTCGGCGCGCTTCCGGATGTCCGTCTCCAAGTTCCTCATGTGCAACTTGGCCGTCGCCGACCTCTGCATGGGCCTCTACCTCCTGCTCATCGCCACCATGGACGCGCGCACCATCGGCGTCTACTTCAACTACGCCTTCGACTGGCAATACGGTGAGTAGCGGGGGGGGGGGCGCCCGGAGAAAACCGCTGGCGCCTCAAGAGTGACCGCGCGAATTCGCAGTCGCTTCCTAAATGCCAATAGTAAAATAGCGTACTGGTCGCACGTTTCGGCTTAGCTTACGGAAATGCTTCGGATGTGGTTGGCTTCAATGGATATCCACCATTCATGGGCCAAACCGTCCCTCCCGATAGAGATAGGCGGGCCTACCTAATGAATGCCTCAGTCACTTCCCACATTACTACGCTAGAATTATTAATATGCTTTATATATTCACTTCCATCAACATCGAAAACTTTTCTCCTCCTCGCGTCCGTCCCCTTAGCCCGCCACCCAGCCGACTTGTCGCAAGGGCTCCTTCGGATGCCCCACCGTCCGAATGAGAGGAAAAGGAAATGTGACGACGTCGGGTGGGCGCGGGAGGATAAGGAGCGCACGGCAGGTGTTCAGTCAGAAGAATGGTCGACTGAGGGGGGTCGAATGGTGCGCGGTGGAGGAAGGGGGCCCAGGCACGTGGCGGGTGAAACACCAAGAGTCGATAGAGAGGGTATTGGCCACTCGGGTGCTCTCGGTGGTGCCTCGTTCTGGAGGAACACTCGTCGGAAGGCGCCCTACAGCCGGGACGCGGGAAGTCCGAGCGCCACGTGCACATCGGCACCAACATTGACCTGCATCCACGAATGTGAAAAATGGAGGGAATATTTGATCGAAGCGCACTGAAACGCCGTTTCGGAGTCGGAAAGATCATCAAGTTAGAGGAGGTGCTCTGAGGAAGGATACTGGTGACGAGCTGAAACCTATTTCTCCAGAAGAAACTTCTCTTTCAAGAATGAACTTTCTTGGTAAGAAGTACTTATAGAAAAGTACAACTCACTCGATTGTAACACAGGCACGGACTGAACTATGCTGACCCTGTAGCATAATATTTTTGTTTGCTCGATCACAGTTATAGTTGGAAGGGAACTTGACCGCAGAAAGGTTAGCAGTTATAGTGGAGCCATTTCCCTCCCGTGCACACAGATCGGGAACACGGCAATAGGAAATATAATGCTCGACGCGCCTATCAATATTCTAATAATTTGACTGCTCTACACCCAACGCATAAATATACTCGTGTCATACTTTCTTAATGAATAACTCAATAGATTCAGTAATGGTAAAGCGAGCCGAAATCGAAATCATTAAATACAACCTAAATAACAATTTAGCTACAAAGCCCATCGCTTATTTTCATCAGCAATATTATTTTGGGACTCGGCCATCACCATATTTGCAAACTTTAGTCCTCAACAAGCAGTTAGATCAATTGGTAACAACTCGTCACGTCAATTCGTCAATGCAGTGTAAACAGAGGCTTTCACCACGAATCGCTCACTACTGAACACGACAATCAGCAACACTGACCCACCGACGATCCTTAATATCTCACCACCATTGATTCTCTCCCTTAAACAACCTTGCATAGTTACAAATTGCAGGCCTTACAAACCCCCAAACAATACCCAATATCTAAGTTCCTAAGTTCAATGTATTACATTATTTATTTAAGGCTCAGTTTGAGTGGTGTGGATATTTCACTGAATAAACAAAATATTGTTTCCTGGTTCCGAAATGTTAAAGAGTTGCAAAGGGAGAGAGAGCAACATATTTCTCACCTCTCCCAAGTTTCGTCCACTCTGCTGCAAATGTCACCTTGGAATTGCGAATAATTGGGCTCCGGTGTCTCAGTCGTGACCTTGAGTCGACGCGGCAGCAGCACCACCTTAGAATTTAGCACCCAACTCAGTCACGCCGGCCGCGCGATACGCGCAGTCTCTAAACGCCGCAAGGCAAGGAAGGATTCTTCTGCCCATTGATTCACTGCCTTTGACACATTCCACTAATACCTAGAGATGAGGGTTCATTTGGATGATCGCTGCTTTTACAAACTCTTTACGACGCTGCCATCATCGGCCATATGGCGGAGAAGAATCAAATGTATCCTCTAGACATGCATACTCCTTCACCACTAGAACACTTAAGGACACTGACGATAGCGAAGTGCATTTGGGTCAAATACAGCTCAAAATCACTGGCCTCTCTTCTATGCCTAATCACAAATCGGCACTTTAAAATATTCTCGAAATTTTCTTTTTTCCGGCAAGGGTTCGCCTCTTAATTCCGTGCTAAGGAGTGTCCCGATGGGAAGGCTGTCACTCCATGGGCGTGTGCGGGAGGTGAGGGTGTACTCTCTGCATCAGTGCTGAAGAGGACCAACGTGCTTCCACCCACAAACATCCGTCAGCCCATTTCTCCAAACATCTTATCTATTAATAGAATCAAAGCTCGTCTTTCAAAAAAACATTTCACTAAAAATACATTGCACACATGTATTCTATTTGATTAATTCTCGATTATCTATGGCCTTCTTATTCCAAATACCTATTTTGTCAATGTAATGCTTCTCCCAATGTCTCCAGCATTTCCCTTAAAACGCTTAAATTACATAGACCGATTTGCCTGCTCATTGTTATTTCTTCCAAAATATGATTTTCCCCAGTTTCTTAAAATTCTCGAGCATCTCCTTAGTTCGTTTTCTTGTGGCTTATCCTCATCCAATTCTGCATTCTCTTTTTCTGCTAAACACTCACTAATTTATGCAACCTTTTGGCTGTCCGACTTACTACTGCTTGATCACCTGCGATCCGGACTCGCCTAATCATCTCGACACCCACTTTAATTCCTAACTCGTTTTTCCCTAAACCTTTTTCTCAGCGTCTTTGCTTAAGAGTACCGGCGATGACGGGCAACCCTGCCCCACTCCCATGCCATCCACTGCACGTCCCGATTCTTCCTCTCCTACCTTTACCTACCTGTGCCGTTTGAAAAATACAGGCCGTCCAATCCCTCTACAAGCTTCGAGCGAGCCTCCCAGTCAACTCTGTACTACCGAACGTCTTCTGAAATGTCACCAAGCCCCCCTATAGGGACATCCTGATAACATTCCACATTTCTCTTTATTAATGTTTTCATCACTGCAATCGTGCCACGCGTTCCTCTTCCCTTTCTGTACTGATATTCGCCTAGGTAGTTCTTGTGACCTATGATGATTGATGATTCTAAAGTAGTATCCTGACTGCATGCAATATTAAAATTATCGTCCTCTATATACTTCTCGAGCAGCTGCTTTACACTTCTCCGGGATCGGGATCATAATTGGCCTAAAGAAATTGAATGGCAATATTCCCTCCTAAAAATACATGCGTATGTGTTCAAGGAATTCCCTCATTCAGTTTTTCCTCGAACTCTTTAGTAATTTTGCAGGATATAATCTACTCTTAATGCCTTCTTCGACCGAATCTCCCCCAGAGCTTTTTCTCTCTCGCTCTCTAAACGTATTCCTGGACCCAGGCTATCCTCGCCGTTATCTCATTCCCTTTCTATTTTTACAAACCAGTCGGCCAGATACTTCTATCATAAATCTCTCTATGACGTTCTCTTTTCATCGCCCCCGAATCTTTTCCGACTCTACATATTAATAATTTATCTATGGTCTACCTATCCCTTATGATATTTATAGTTTTTCCATTGCCACATCCTGACAACTCCCGCATTACATCGGCGAGCGGAAGATTGCTTTCCTGGCACGGAAGGGTGACGTTTAGACAATGCGCGTATCGCGAGACCGGCTTGAGAGTTTCCGGCAGTTAATTGCGGTTCAGTAAAATGTAGTTTCCGGTGGATACTAAATTCTGAGATGGTGGTGTGTCGGTTTAAAGATTACTTCTGAGAAACTAAAGCTGAATATTTTTCCAAATCCAGTATCTTTGTCCATAATGACCATTTTGTGCGCTTTCTCCCTTGGCGCTGCAGGTCCTGGTTGCCAGGTGGCCGGCTTCATCACGGTGTTCGCCAGTCAGCTCTCCGTGTTTACGCTGTCCATTCTGACTCTGGAGCGGTGGTTCGCCATCACTTACGCCATGTATCTCAACAAGCGGCTCAAGTTGCCCGCGGCCGCCAAGGTCATGGCCGGCGGCTGGCTCTACGCCCTCACCATGGCCTCCCTGCCCCTCCTCGGGATCAGTGGATACTCCACCACCAGGTAAGGGCAGCAACGCCATAGCCACGAGTTTGAGGGAAGGAATTCTATGGAATTCCATGTGCTCTTTGGCACGGGTACAACTATCCCGAGACTATTTGAATGGTCGCCTGCACATGTAGTCACAGATATTGTGAGGCGTTCCCCAGGAAATTATTGTCGGACCTCATTTACTTCCTCATTCCGTTGGTAGAATGAGAAAATGATAATAAAATTACAACGAGCATAAAGTAATGGATTTTTGGAAAAAAGATAATCCCCTCGAAAGCCTACCACATCAAATATAAAGAAATAGACAGTTAAGACTCGATTAGTTACTTTACGTTAGGCGTTATTGGGCGTTACCCTCACTCGTAAATATCAATATTGATGGTACTGATATCTCCATATAACACTCAATCCTCAAATATCCTGAGTGTAATTCTAACTTAATGTACAAGAGAGGAACAGGAGACATGGCATTCATAGCATACCCGCATTTTGGTCTGACCTTACATTTCATGTGGGGACATTCTCGTCTGCTTCATTCCCCCGGCACTTTTGCTAAGGCCCTAGAGCATACTAATCCCCGTGTCTTGCATGAAATATCTGCGCCATCACTTTTTGCTTAAGAAAAAGCGCAGTCGGAGCTGATGAATCCGTCTCAGGTTACAATTATCCACCCACAACTGCAATTACCTGTTTCTACTTTAAAAGGGGAAAAGCAAGGATATAATCACTTGTTTGCTTCATTTTATTCGACTAAGAATACTTGCTTACAATGAAATGTGTTACAATTTCCCGGATTCTTTTAGTAGACTGACAAATGCTCGCATATTCTTGAAACAAAAATGGCGTGAGTGAATTGGTGAATATTTTCTTCGTTGAACAAGGAAAAAAATCTATTTTTATTCAACTGGCTGACATAATGCGATAGTAATTTCGCTAAGTTCATCCTGACCCCTCCCCCTTTCAGCCGTACCAAGGAAACGCAAGGAACTGGCTCGTATCCTCTTTCTCCCCTTCCCCATCACGGAAATTATGGACCCCCTCCCGATGGAGGATTTGGAGACACCTTCGATTCATTTTCGTATTATCAACGTCGAAAGGTATCGATTTACAGGTCCAAGTAATTGACTCGAGTCCATTCTACACGGTCCAACGCGTGCGTGCAAAGACCAAGATTGTGCACGAGGAACGAACTGTCATTTTCTGTGATGTTCACGTGGAGAATTGAAACTAACCCGAATATAAAAACATACCTCAATGACCATTGTTCGCTGGTGCTTTGCTGTATATCTGGTGCCTTGCTGGTTGCCATATTGGAATCTTTTCAACGTTGACCACGCCTTCCTGGACTTCTCTTCGGTTCTCATTTTCACTCTCTGCTGGATTACTTATTGACCCTGCTCATCTGGACTACGATTTGGATTCGATTTCATTCATCGGCCGCTGTTATCCTCTCCGTTTGACCCTGCCTGCCTGGTATTTCTCTTCGGTCCTAACTGATCCATTTCAAGTCCGGTCCTTTTTTAAGGACTTCTTCGAGGCTGGTCCTACGTTCTGGACTTGCCTCTGTTCGCCGGTTGCTGATTTTTTCTTCGCCGTTGGACCCTGCTTGCCCTGCATTTCTCATCGGTTATTTGCTGAGTCTCTTCAACTCTGGTCCTATTTGGGACCACTTCGAGTCCGGTCCTTTTTTGGGACCACCACTGTGGGATGCACAGTCAACAGTGCTGAATATTCTGCAGCTTGCTAATTCTGCCGTCGTATTGGTCCTTTTCGGGGCCACGTCCTTTTCGGTCCTTTTCGGGGCCTCTTCACCGTCTGCCCTTTCTAGGGTAATTTTTGATATACAATTCTTACTTCCAAGGTTTTCCGGGCTGTGGAGGTAAGAAGGGGGTGGCTAACTTAGTTCCACCTTATCACCCCGGATTGGCGCTCCAGCGCGGCACCGTCCCCTGGTCGTCTCAGCTGGCAACTTTGAGCAGAGGGTTTGAACCCCCACTGCAAACTTAAAACAAAAAATGGGAGTCCCAACATTTCATCAATTAATTTTGAAGATAAATCATTTTCGAATGCAACACGCTCCCTTCGTAAAACAAACAAAATTTTCTCTCCTCCTTTAAAACATGATAATATCTATACTTTTGACCCAAAACGAAGTAGAAATTCAAGTTGACATTCTCCAGAACACAATGATCGTAGACGAAACTCCATTCCGTCACATAGACACAATCGACGATGCGCTGTGCTCTATTCCATTCAACCCACCCGACCTCCCATTACCGACCCGAATGAAATCTCCATTATCAACTGCCTTCCTTCCCACACCGCTCCTGGCCTAGACAACATCTCCAACGCCCTCCTTAAATCCGCCTGTCTTTTGCCAAAATTTACCCTTTCCTTAACCGACTTATTCAATCATTGTTACCTAAGCTCCTACTTTCCGCAAACCTGGAAAACCGGAAAGGTCATATTAATCCCGAAACCTGGTAAAGATCCCACCATCCCTGGCAATAACCGACCCACAACCCTTCTTTCAAACCTTTCCAAAATCTTTGAAAAAATTATCCTAATCCACCTTGAAAACCATGCCTTTACTCACAACATCCTTCGCCCCGAGTAATTCGGTTTCCGCTCCAACACCTCCGCTATCCACCAAGTCCTCCGTCTAGTCGAAACCATCAGTCGAGGTTTTTTGCTACGCCGGCCCACCGATGCTGTATTTATGGATATCGCCCGAGCTTTTGATAAAGTTTGTCACAAAGGCCTCATATTTAAACTGAAAACTTACAACTTTCCCCTCCACTAATCCGACTCCTTCAAAACTACCTCAACCGATGTAATTTCACACTCGCCGACGGACTGGTATTGTCTTCAGTTCGTCCAGCGTCGGTTGGCGTCCCCCAAGGTCCCCTGCTCAGCCCTCTTTTGTTTAACTTTTGCATTAACGACCTTCCCAAAACGCAACACACAGAGCTTCACATGTATGCAGACGACACCGCCATTTCCTCAACCTCCAGATCTTCAGACATGAACATAAGGAGATTAAACAGCCACTTAACACTTATTCACCGTTGGACCCGCACATGGAAAATGCAAATTAATGCATCCAAAAGTACTCACACTTTGAACGCGGACGCAAACATGACAGACATAACTCACCACGCATTAAAAACACCCTAATTCCAAGATCCCCTATTCATCGTTTCCTAGACGTGATTTTAGACAGCAAGCTTTCCTACCAGGCCCACCTGCAAAACCGGATCTGCACCGCCCTCGCCGCCAGAAACAGCATGGCTTGTCTTCCCTACCCCTTTCTCCTCCCCCACTCATATGTCACCCACGCGGCTTTCCACCTCCCCTCCCTCTTCCCCCCATTTTCCACTACCCTCCCCTTACTTGCTTTTCAGCATATATGGTAGACAATGAGAAATGACTGTTACCAGAAGATGATGTAGTTACATCGAAACCGGTCGTATTAATAAAAAAATTTATTTTGTGGAAAATTACCAATTTTAATTAATCATGATATTCCACCATACCACGCCTGAAACGTCTCTTTTTATTTTTATGCTATGGTAGTGTTTAGCAGACTGTTATCCTTTTACATTGCTAACTGTTAAAATGCACGCTGCAAGAGTAAGTCCCGCGAGTTGTCAGCGAGGCCTCTCGAGAAAGCAATTTAGGTTTTTAAATTAAATTTGAACAAATTGATAAGACAAATTTTTTGAATATACAATTGAATAATACATTCATATCCTGTAAACTATTTCTCTGCATATTTGCCATTCAAATTGAGCCATTTATAATGAGGATACACAAACTTTTCAATTCCATCTTTGAAGAAGTCTGCCGCCTTACATTTTAACCATTTGTTTTAACACCAGCATGCAACTCTGCGTCACTGTCAAAGCCCTGCGTTGTAAGCCACGTCCAGCGAGTGATCCGTAATCATAAGTCAGCGATTTTTACGAATCTTTCTGTTGATTGTCTCCGTCAGTTCATCTGCCACCATGAGGCTAGGCCGACAACCACTGCGGTCCTCATCGCGAACATTGGTGCTTTGGCCATTTTTAAGCTAAGAATGCACCACTGCCTCACTCCGTCTTCACTCAGTATTCCGTCTCCGCACACACTTCACAAAGCTGTCTATGTCAATTGGCTGGTGGTTTTTTGCCAGTGAAAACCTAATCACTTTACAACTCACGGGATTTTCTATTGCAGAGTACACTTAAACAGTTCGCATTGAGATAAAGGTAGAAGAAACAGTCTGCTCATGCCGGCACATCATGATGCGTAGACTGAGTGTGGGGACATTTAGACACCAAGGTGGTGGCTCTAACCCCACCGACCGCTCCGCTGGGTCGAAACGTAAGTTACTCTCTGGTCAGCCCTAGTGAACTATGCATGTGCTGTCGTTTTCAAAAGACTGCTCAT
>CM073778.1:3433370-3453370 GCA_037158775.1 Hetaerina titia | reverse complement strand
CCAGCGACAACATTGACGAGTTTCTTTGGGGCTTCCCAATGCGATCCGTTTGCCCGGGCGTTGCTTTACTCAGAGATGCCGCGTTCTTACACTTGGAACACTTCATCGAAGAAATTTCAGCGTCGGAAGCAAGTCGACGCGCTTCCTGGTCATCCGGGTGTGCGTTCTGCTGATTCTCTTGCCCGTATTTATACAGTTCATCCGTAGAATGATGAATGCTTCTATTTGCGGTTGTTACTGGTTCGAGGGCAAACATTATTCGAATCACTGCGAAATGTTAATGGTATAGTGTACACAACATTTCGTGCTGCGGGTCAAGAGCTCAATTTGCTCGAAAACGATAATCATTGGGACACGACATTGGCTGAAGCAACTACTTCTGCATCCCCGCCACGCGCATTATTTGCTATCATCCTTTCGACGTGCCCCCATCCAATCCACGTGACCTGTGAAAAAAATACTAGAATAACATGTCAGAAAATATTTTACATCGAAATCGTAGAAATTCAAGAAATCTCAATATTAATGAGACCTCATGTTTATTAGTGAAGTTAGGAATTCCAGCGCCAGATCGTGGAATGAACGACGCGTTTGATGGAGAATTGGAACGTGAACATGATCGACATGAATTAGACCAATCAGCTGAAACGAATGTACCCCTGCTGAACCCCAACAGAAGGAAGTGTATGAAACATTAATGAAGGCAATTGATGGTGGAAATGGTGGCTTATTTTTTCCTGGATGACCCTGGATGACCCCTCACTCAGCGTTAAAGTTGTCTCTTAACCTACAAAATTCTGAAAAAGTTACATGTAACATTTGGAAACAGTCCGCAATGGCCAAAATTTTAGTAGCATGTAAAATCCTCATGTGGAACGAATACACGATGGCGCACAAACGCACATTGGAAGCGCTTGAACGGACATTGAAAGATCTGCGAAATGAATTGAGATGCTTTGGTGGCGCAATGATTTTACTGTCTGGCGATTTCCGCCAAACACTGCCAGTCATTCCAAGATCGACTGCTGCCGATGAAATAAACGCTTGTCTCCAATCATCAAATCTCTGGCAAGATGTGAAGAAGCTTCAACTGACAACAAACATGAGAGTTGTATTGCTAAACGATCCTTCTGCTGAAGATTTCTTCGAGCAATAATTGTTGACTATCGGTAATGACCGTGCTCCTGTCGACGAATCTAGCGGATTGATTTCATTTTCTCGGAATTTTTGCAATTTCGTTTCACCGAAAGATGAGCTAATGAACAGTGTTCCCGAACATCATTGATAACCACAACAACCACAATTGGTTGAGTGAGCGGGCAATTTTGGCGTCTAAGAACAAATATCTGGATAACTTAAACTTCGTAATTCAGAATCAAATCGTTGGTACTCTGCATTCATTCAAATCTATTGGCTGTGTAGCAAACGAAGACGAAGCCACCAACTATCCATCTGATTTTTTAAACTCCTTGGATGTGCCTGGCTTACCACCGCACAATTTACAGCTGAAGATTGGTTCGGTGGTCATGATGATTCGAAACCTAAACCAACCAAAACTAAGCAATGGAACGCGTTTCGTGATAAAAAAAACTGATGATCAATGTGATTCACGCGACTATACTCAAAAGAAAATTCAAAGATGAGGAAGTTCTCATTCCGAGGATTCCCATGATCCCAACCGATATGCCCTTTGAGTTTATACGAATTCAATTTCAATTCGTGTTGCATTCGCGATGACGATTAACAAATCACAAGGCCAATCGTCGTGTGTTGGTTGCATGCTCACGTGTTGGTAAACCATCCGCTTTATTTATTCTTGCACCTGATAAGAAAACAAAAATATGTTGTATTTCAGAAGGTGCTTGACTCAAGAGATTAAACCCGAATATAGATTGAATAAAGAAAATGTCTTTCAGAAAAGTCATAATACTTAGTTTTGTAGTTTTATTGAATTGAATTGTTTTCCTTATCTTATTATTACCAGTGAAATATGATTAAAATCGGAACAGCCGCTCTTCATTTATAAATGGTTAACTAAACTGTTTATCGATTGTTAGGCGGTACGAAGTTCGCCGGGTCTGCTACTAGTAATTATTATTAGGTAATCTACCGGTTAAGGTAGGTTTTTTTGGATGGACACAACTATTAAATTATCATTTTGTTATTCCAAACAAAACCCAATCCAGCAACCTAAACTACATCAGGTCCCTCTTCATCTCTGTGTACTTCTTTCCTCCCTTCATCCCGTCCAACATCCCTATCCTGTTCCTGCCCTTTCCTCGCTTGCCCAACATTCTCCCCTCTATTACCTTCTTCAACGTCTACTAATATATATGTAATTATAGATATAATTATATATAATATATATATATATATATATACGTATATATATTTTTTATATTTTCTATATATATATAATGTATATGTACATAAATTGGCAATGCCATCATTTCCCAGGAGCAGATCGCGGGCTAGCGGCGAGATGACCGTGGCGAAGAGGATGGCCCTGCTGGTGTTCACGGACTTCGCGTGCTGGGCGCCCATCGCCTTTTTCGGATTGACCGCCGTCGCGGGAATGCCCCTCATCGACGTCACTCGCTCCAAGATCCTGCTAGTCTTTTTCTACCCCCTCAACTCGTGCGCCAACCCCTACCTCTACGCCATCCTGACCAAGCAGTACCGCAGGGACCTCTTTATACTGCTCAGCAGGTAAGCACCACGGCACACGAGTAGGGCCTTTGGACGTTCAACATCAACAAGCAAGTCCTTCCCCGCGAATGCCCTCTTCACGGCCGTCTGCTCTCCCACTGCTTCACTCTATGTTACCAAATTCGCGTTTATGCGGTTGTGCCTCTTGGGATGAAATGCATGTTGATCTAAGCCTTGATATTCAAGAGACTTAAAACAGACTCAAAAAAAGTAATCTTGATTTTTATTATCACTACACCGCCGTCCGTACCAACGGAATTACGACATACCTTCTTTAATTTCGTTGATTTCCACCGACAAATCCGAGGATTCGTGGAATCACTGCTTTGAGATCACACGCCCATCAGTCGATAACTTTTTCCCAGTAAATTAATAAAAGATAACACGGAATCTAGATGGTACAGCGCCGAAGCGTCCTCTTATACGCCGAAATTTTGGGGGCTTTTAAAGGAACAGGATGATGTGACGAAATACCATACAAACAATGTCTTTAGGCATTGGTAGTCGTGCGCGAGGCGCCACAGTCCACGAAGTAAATGACAACTTTAAGCACTGAGGGTTTTTTACCTTTGACAAATTCCATGATACTGCGGGAGATGCCGCAACAGTAACTTTTAACGGAGTCATCCGCTAAGTGTGCATTTCAGTACAACAATTTCAGAGTGTAGAAAGAATCAAAGACCTATTTCCACCAAATCCATACCATGTGAGATCATATATGGTTGCTAGTTTAATCGTGAGACACTTCCATAATCAGGAGTTATTGAGGGAAAATCAGCAAGGTTTCCGAAAAGGTAGACACAACTTGCGCCAGTCCAGTGGACGTGATTTTTCTAGATTTTAAGAAAGCTTTGGACAAAGTACCTCATTGTAAACTATTCACAGAGCTAGAAGCATATGGTATAGATAAAAATATCCGGGGTTGTATTAAAGATTCCTTGAGCGGTCGGGTACAAAGAGTGGTCATAGATGGAGTTAGCTCAAATGCAGTAGAAGTTACTATCCAAGGTGTTCCCCAGGGAAGTGTTATTGGATCTCCTTTATTCGTACTTTACGTTAACGACGTTGACTCCGTAGTCACTAGTAAGATACGTTTATTTGCCGATGATGTTGCAGTGGTTTACCGTGACAGTTGTGATCCTGAGGACGCAGAGGCTTTGTCAGTTCAGCATAATGCAATGTAACGCTAGTGCGGCACTTATCAATTAAAATTAAACTTTAAAAAAGAACTTATTCGTGAATTTTTGGGAAAAGAGTAATTCCCTCCCGATCGCCTACTGTATCGGGAACACCGAATGGAATGGTTAGGCTTGATTAAATACGTAGACTTTTCCCTCACTCACGACTTCTCTCCTGGGTGAAACACATATGTGGCCAAGCTAACAGCAAAATAGGATTTATGTGAAAATTACTTGGTAAATGTGATGGAAAGGTCAAAAAATGTTATCTTACGCTGGTTAGGCCTCATTTAGAATACGAGGCTGCGATTATAAGGTATCCTCAATGAGTTGGATTATGTACAGAATTGGATCGCGTGCAGCGTAGAGGAGTTAGATTTGTTAAACGCTGTTATGATAAACGGGAAGCGTATCCAAAATATTAGAGCAGCTAGGCTGGGAATCACTCATGGAGGTTAAATTACAGATTGAACTCTTGCATAAATTGGAAGGAGGTCTCTTTAGCGGTAATGATGTTGGAAATGTATTATTACCCCCATCGTAGTGGACTAAGGTTCTGTCATTCGCTCGTAGCTCATGCACGCTGCACATAATCCAATCCGGCAATCAATCCAACTTAATGAGGACCTAATATACTTGCAGCATACTCTAAATTAGGCCTAACCAATGACATATAACATTTCTCCTTTACCTTTTCATTGCATTTACCCAGCACTCATCTAACGAATTCTATTTATTTTTAGTTTGTCCACATATTCCCCGTACGTGTTTCACCCAGGAGAGGTCTTCGTCCGATGAATGCTCGCGAAAATCTGCCGGTCAAGGATGTCCGAACCGTAGCGTCGCGTGGCCTTCCTGCTTCCGGCAGTCCCCCCGCCCCCCCTGCGCACCCGTCCTTCCCCCCTGCCCCCCTCGGCCCGCCCTCTCTCGTGGATAATCGCTTCTTTCGTTTTCGGGATCGGCCACCCGTTTTCGGATCGGCGGCGCGAGCATCGCTCTGGGCGCGGCGGCGTTGCCACGTCGCGGGGATCGCGCAGTTGCTCCACCGGCGTCACGGGCGTCTGAGGAAGGCCCTCCCTCGCTCCCGACTGCCGAGCGCAGCGTCGGACCGCCACATTGGAGGGACGCGTGATAACATCCGCCACAGGTTCGAGAAAATGTTTATATACGTCCCATGAGACTACCCTTGGTCTCATCTGGACATCTTTGGTGGCTGCGTTCCTTGCATCCGGAGTGCATTCCGGAAAAAGTCGCTGGAGGAGAGTGAGTTTCGGTCTTACGTAAGTCGTCGTTGGATGAGGGTGGTCAAGAAGATCATTGGGGTCCGACGAAAACGATAATGATTCGGATGGGGAAGGTCGTGCGCAATTCAAAAGGGTGAGGACGTATTCGGTTATCCTTGGGGGTACCTCCCGCCTCGGCGATTTTCGGACTTGCTGCTCGGTCTATCCTATTTTTGAGTCTTTTGGGGCGTTTGACTTAATTTGAATAAAAGACCCACTCCAAGGAATACTGCTGGAAAGTTAGGGTGGCCCGAAGACGACAGACTGTGGAAGACTTGAATTTATTTTCTGCCCCTGCGAGGTTCGGGGACGCGCTTCGAAAACCCTCTGCACGTGGTGCTCGGACGAACCACTCACACCCTTGGTGCTTCCATTCTCACGAGGGGAATCGGCATCGAAGCTGCGAGCAGTGTGTCTCATTGGCTCTTTGGTCAGCAATTGTACGTCACCTGAATGTGTTTTGCCTTGTAAATCAGCTGCGGTTCTGGAAATCCCCCGCCAGTGGAAACCATAGCAGCAGGACCCCGGTGCAGTGTCACCTTCGATCGAGACACTGGCGAACGTAGCACTTTAGGCCTCGCCAAGGGTCGGGCGCCGTTGAAAATGATGAATTGGTCCTCGAACAGCGGCCGCGTTCAATCGAACTATATCACCGACATTTCTTTGAAATTTGTTGTCTCCAGCGTAAATTTATAAAATTTGCATTTATTATAAGGCAACCTACCGGTTAAGGTAGGTTTTTCGATGGACACAACCATCAAATAAATATTTTGTAACTCCAAACATAACCCAATCCAGCAACCTGCTCTACATCAGGCCTCTCTTAATCTCTGTGCACTTCATTCCTCCCTTCATCCCGTCCAACACCTCCATCCTCTTCCTGCTCTCTTCTCGCTTGCCCAACATCCTCCCCTCTATTACCTTCTTCAACGTCCCACTATGGCCGATCAATACGCTTTTCGTCCATTTTTCACCTGCCTCCTTTGATGATTTGACGCCTCCCAACAATCCTTCCTCCTCCCCCGCCAGGCACAGCGCTTCCTCATTTCTTTTCATTTCTCTCCATTTCAACTTCTGTGTCATTCACTGCATCCACATTTGCAAACACTTCCCCTGTTGTATCTTCCCACTCCTCCAATTTAAATCCCGAGTGGAAATGAAGGAATAGTAACTTGTGAATCCACAGAAATTTTGTTTATTTCGATACGACCCGGGTTTCGACGTTCAACGTCATCTTCAGGTAACAACTCTGACAGACATCCATCTATATATACTACATTCCGGTAGGGGCGGGGAGGTGAGAAGGTGGGTGAGGGAGAGGAGTGAGCAATTGGAGGGAAGGTTGGCTCCCTCCTAATGGCGGAGGAAAGTGGGTGGGTTTTAAACGGTTCATAGACATAAATGCAACGCCCTTTACATATCTCTGAGGTCAAGGGATTGTGTTGGGGGAGGGAAAGTGGAGGGATTTTAACCCTCATTAGCCCAGGTATCGAGTAGTGGTAGGTTTAGGAGAGGGGAGTGGGATGTGAACAAAAGGTCGTTAACAATATTCTCTTTGGAGCGTACACTTTTTAAAATTTCAAATTGCTCCAAAGCATCTAGTCGAGGTCCTTTACCTTCCACGTGCAAAGTTTCAAACTTAAAATCACTACTGTGGTCATTTTCTAATAAATGTTTTGCAAAAAGTGACGTTGACTTTTTGTTTCTCACGCAGGCTTGGTGTTCCTTCACCCGTTCTTGAAATTTTCGGCCTGTTTGTCCAACATACGTGCACTGCGTCACACTCACAGCTTAACTTATACACTCCACTTTTTTCCCCTTTCGGAATTTTGTCTTTTGTGTGAGAGAGTAGGTTCCTGAGGTTCGATTTATTATAGTAGGCTATTTTAAACTTATCTTTCGGTAGTTTTTTGCAAATCCTCCTAGTAATGTGATCCAGATATAGGATTGTACGCCATTTGGCAGTAGAGTCTGGTCGCGGTTGGGATTTATAAATGTCTCTGACTGCCAGTTGATTTAGTTTTTTAAAATACAAATTATTAATGAGCTGCTCCTTGTAACCATTGTTTCTAGCTATTGTTTTTATTGTAGCTAATTCTTTATCAACATTGGTTTGAGACATGGGAATGTGCACTAGCCTGTGAATCATGGAGTGAAAGGCGGATAACTTTTGAGAAAAACAGTGTCTCGAGTTTAAGTGAATCACTTGGTCCGTATAAGAATCTTTCCGAAAGATGGAGAACTCTAAGTGGTTGTCCGTTTTTGAAACATTTAAATCAAGGAAATTGAGGGAGTTGTTATCTTCTATTTCGCACGTGAATACCAAATTGTGATTTAATGAATTTAGATAAGATAGGAAATTTTCAAGTTGCCTTTTGGAACCTACCCACACGCAAAAAACATCGTCCACGTATCGATGCCAACACAATACATTTTTAATCAGAGCAGAACAGACTCTTTTCAAAATGGTCCATGTAAATATCCGCCAGTAGCGGGGACAAAGGCGAACCCATGGCTAGGCCATTGGGTGGTTCGAAATATCTACCGTTGAACTTAAGATAATTTTGTGAAATACCTATTTTAAGAGTTCACACAGTTCAAAGATGATGGGAGCAGGTACAGACTTCTGAAACAGGAGAGTTTCTGCAATGTCCAGGGCTTCTTTGGGTGGGACACTGGGGAAAAGGTTACACACATCGAACGACACTAGGATGCACTTCCTTGGGATGGTCACTTTGGATAGCCGGTTGATTAAGTCTATGGAATTGCTGACTCCGTATTTTGCTGAAAACTTGGAGTGCTGTCTGAACACGTTGTTTAGTTTCCTCGCTAGTAGATGGTTTGGGGCAGTGACGTTAGAAACTACCGGTCTGATCTATTTCCAGGAAGTTCTCTCGGGTTTCCCACCGGGTCAGCGTGGTGTGCACCGACGTTTCGACGGCTAACTCTGCCATCGTCTTCAGGGTGAAGTGCAGAGCAATTCAGTTTCAGTTTTAAATGTTTTTATTTCCGTAAAGATATAGAATACAAGAATATTGAGAAAAAAAAACATAGAAGTAACAAGAACAGTACGGAAACCCCGTTATAGGAACAATTCCTCTTCGGGGTGGAAAAATAACAATTAGAAAGTCTTAAAGTAAGCGGTTGCGGAAATAATCAACTCTTTTCTACGGGAGCGGTAACGGCCCGGCATTTGCCCGCGGGCGGAGGGAAACCCGTAAAACCCCCGCCAGACCACTGGAGAATCAACAGTAACAAGGGAAGGAATAACGGAAACACAACAGGAATATAATCTTTGAATAAATAAATACGTAATCACTGGAATGTCTTCACGAATTCGCCAGGTATTTATACCCTGTCGTAGGGTCAGGTGTCCTCTGATTGGTCGGATGTGTTCCCAAGTGCCGAGCCGCCTCACGAAGAACACGAACTTTGTCACACGAACGGCTACTGGGACCGAGTGGCGAAGGAAGCCGTGGAAATCCGACTGGAAGGACAGAATACCTTCAACAGGGACACTGGCTTCCAGATCAGCAGCACGTGGAGACCTGTGCTGAGAAAAATTGAAAGTACGAGACGTCACCGGGGCGGCTCGGCACTTGGGAACACATCCGACCAATCAGAGGACACCTGACCCTACGACTTCACCCTGAAGACGATGGCAGAGTTAGCCGTCGAAACGTCGGTGCACACCACGCTGACCCGGTGGGAAACCCGAGAGAACTTCCTGAATACAATACGCCGGGAAAAACTGAGATCCTTCATTACCGGTCTGATCGGAAACCCCGGTTTGTGTATTTTGGTAACCCGAAAAATCGAGGTGCTGAGGGGTTCATTTGATAAAATCTATTCACCTCAAATTATTTAAAAAGCACTGAACACGATTTTAATGATTTTTTGCATTCCAGCTGAAACTTGGCCGTCGGGTCTGATTGTATTTCTTTAATCCCGTTCTCTTCAATAAATTTTAAACATTTCTCGATGTAATCACATTTTTTCATTATCACCACTGCGTTTCCTTTATCTGCCTTTTGGATGATCAATTCTTCCGACTTGAGGGTGTCCTTGATAGAGTTTAAACAGAGAAATAAAATTTCTGTGGAATCACAAAGTTACTATTCTTTCATTTCCAATGTGAATCGATTCGATAAAGTTATGCCGGAAACCATCAATTAAATCCCGAGGTGAATGCAAAATAGTGACCGGATAAGTAAAACAGTGTACTTACAGTTTGTACAAACCCATGAACAGAAATTTAAGGAAAAATAAATACTATCGGATGTAAAGATGTTTCTGTTAGAAGAGGCAGGTACGAGTACCGTCTTTCGGTCTTTACCCATTCAAACACCACATTTAACTTGACAATGTCAATAATATTACTAAGTATTTATGATTATGTATGCATGCATTAGGTATCCAATTATCAAATGAAAGCATAGCTGCTAAGTATCGGTCACCATTTCTTGACTAAAAGAGACTTTTCAGGCGTGATATGGTGGAATATCATGATTAATTAAAATTGGCAATTTTCTATGAGTTTTCCATATGGAGCTTTTCGACACGCATCAGTGAACACAGGAAAGGTTATATCACAGGTCATACCAATTCTTTATTTGCCAAGCATCTTCTTGATTTCAACCATTTCTGCAATTTCAATTTCAAAGTGCTTCACAACCTGACCAAAGGAAGGAAACTAGACACCATGAAACAGCTGGAAATCTTACATCGCGAGGACTTGGACCTCATCAACGAAGTCCAATTTTTATCTTCACCCTCCCCCCTCCTCTCCATCACCTTCCCTCGACGCGTGTGTGACCAGTAATCCGTTGTCCTTAAATATTGGAATTTCCCCCCATCACCCTGTGCACACTCTGACCATGTTTTCCCGAAGATGGCGGGAAGCCTTGTGTTCCCCCAACGTCTTTCTTCACGGACGATGTGGGAAGGCTCAACGCTGCGGGACATCTCCCACCCTACAACCTCCCCCCACCCTCTCGTGACGTTGCAAGTGTATCCATACTCCAGCCCTCCCTACACCCTCGCTAGGGCTTTCCCACCGTTCCCCCCTCGAAACCATTATAGACAGTGACCCCAAATCTTTACCCCTTTTCACACCTCTTTGTGCTTTGATACTGTGCGCCCAGTCAACGTCCGGGGTAAACCCAGATCTCATCCCCTTTCTCCACGGCCCTAGGACTATGGCACCGTTCCGAGGGATCAACGAGACGCCCACTCAATCCAGCCACGAGGTTTTCTCCGGACTATTTTGTCTCCCCTACCCCTTTCTCCTCCCCCACCTTTTTCTCCTCCCCCACTCATGTGTCACCCACGCGGCTTTCCACCTCCCCTCCCTCTTTCCCCCATTTTCCACTACCCTCCCCTCACTTGCTTTTCAGCATATATGGTAGACAATGAGAAATGACTGTTACCAGAAGATGATGTAGTTACATCGAAACCGGTCGTATTAATAAAAATTTTATTTTGTGGAAAATTGCCAATTTTTATTAACCGTTTCTTGAGCCAAGACTTTCATCATTATACGAGGTATTTGATTACTGTGTTTATAGTTTTTATGGTTCAAAAGGTATCGCGTCTTTGGTATTTTTTTCAAAAATTATTTATTTATTCATGAATATCTATTTTGTCCCCTTCAAAGTGATCCCCAACAGATATTATACACTTGTTCCAACGTTTTTTTTCATATCCTCTAAGCACTTGAAAAAATCATTTTCTGTGATCTTGTTCAGCTCCTCCTTCGATGCAGTCTTTATCCCGTCAATCGTAGCGTAGCGTCGTCCTTTAATGGGCCTCTTCAGTTTCGGGAACGAGAAAAAGTCACTCAGATCTGGGGAATACGGTGACTGCGGCATCATTAGTGTGTTGTTTTTGGCCAAAAATTCGCGCACAAGTAACGATGTGTGAGCAGGGGCTTTGACATGGTGCAAAAGCCAATTTTTGCTCTTCCAAAATTCCGAGCGTTTGTGACGGATTGCTTCGCGCAAATTGGGCATAACTTGCAGGTAATATTCCTTATTTAGCATTCTACCCTGTGGCAAGAACTCATGAGGCACCGCGCCCCTGCAATCGAAGAAAACTGTAAGCAAATATTTCACATTCGACCGAACTTGGCGCGCTTTTTTCGGTCTTTGCTCATGCCGCAGGTTCCTTTGGCATGATTGAGCTTTAGTTTCCACGACACAACCATAAATCCATGATTCGTCACCAGTTATGACCCTCTGGAGCAAATTTGGGTCGTCGCGGACAGAGTCCAACACCTCATTAGCAATGTTAATGCGTTGCTGTTTTTGTTGAAATTGAGCAATTTTGGTTCGAAGTTCGCGGTGACCCATCTCATGCCCAAATCATTGGTTAAAATCGAATGGCACGAGCCAATTCTTTAGGTTTAGGGTTAGGTCCTAAGAAACTTCTCTGACGAAGATTCGACGATTGGCCAATACTATTTTCTTCACTTCATCAATGTTTTCGTCTGTTGCTGACGTGCTCGGGCGTGCGGCGCTATACTTCACAGAATCATTTCTGTAGTATGCATCTGTGCCCTCTTGTCACAACTTGAGTGTACCGCTCACATCTTCTCGGTCCTATGAGAACGTTTTGTACCACCGATTGGCGTTGCTTCGGTCCAAGGTACAGGGTTCGTCCGGAAAATAAGTGTACTGAGCTCAGGAAAAAAAATTTATTACACTTTTACATATCTTAAGCTAATATTCCTCAAAATAGGACCCTTGTGAGTCGATACACTTGTTCCAGCGGCGTTCCCATTCCTGGAACGCTCCCGCGAAGGCATCATTGGGAACCTCTCGAAGACACGTCGTCACGGCCTCTTTGACGGCGTCCAAAGTCCCGTATCGCGTTCCTTTCAAACTCCTCTTTATCTTCGGGAACAGAAAGAAGTCCGGTGGTGCCAAGCCCGGGCTGTAGGGCGGCTGCGGCAGCGTTGCCACGCCGTGCTTGGCCAAGAAGTCCGACACGACAAGCGCGGTGTGAGACGGCGCATTGTCGTGAAGCAGCCGCCAGATGTTTTTGATCGCTGGCCGGACGCGGGCGACTCGTTTTCGAAGCCTGTCGAGCACTTGGACGTAAAATGCAGCATTTACAGTTTGTCGTTCAGGTACAAATTCGTAGTGGACGACTCCCCTTTTGTCAAAAAAGACAATGAGCTTATTACACTTATTTTCCGGACGAATCCTGTAGCTTCCCCATATGCCACAGTCAACATTCGGAATGCGTCCGTGCACTTAATTTCGTTTTTCACATAAAATTTGACACAGATTCTTTGATCCATTTTCTCGAACAGGCAAAAATCGAAGACAAGCCAAAACACGTCCAAGCAAAACAGCTGTCAACAATTAACTGGGCTGTCAAAATGGCCGAACGTTTCTGCATAAGTGAGACATGTAAGTACCAACATAACACCACAAAATAATCGAAAATCAAATGTACGTTAACCGCGGAAATTCAAAATTCGTGATTCGTTTTTAACAGACCTCGTATTCCGGTTTGTCCATTTGTGTTTAAACCATTTCGCAATGTTTAATCTGATTTGTTTTCATGATTCCAGTTCGTAGTCCCTATAACGTTCCCCTGGATGAATTTCTGAAATCTGGAAGCAGGCGGAGACTGTAGGCAGGGCCACCGCCATTTATGCAGTGATGGACTTATTCCGAGTCTTTTTCCAGCGTAATCTCGCACTGATTTTGAACGATTTGATCGTTAGTTGTGGTCGTATTTCATGCCTGCATTTCCACTGAATTGGAAATAAACGACATCTCGTTTCGCCGCGCTGTGCACTGCATCTTCCGCCATGATGGTGAAGCTCGTCATTTGTTTCAATTCCTGTTCTCGGTGGCATTTCTAATGACACCAACACCCAAAGCTTCTTCGAAGGTAATATTAATATCCCTTTATCCAAAGTTGTTCAGGTTAATTTAAGAGAAAGAAAGGAACTGTGAACTGGCGAAATAACTTTGCCGTCAGTCTTCGAATTTCCAATCACTGTATATAGCAGGATGAATTGCGAGTTCCCTCCGTGCTTCCCAAGGACTCATAGTCTACTCTAGTAAGCCTAATGTCGCGGTTTTACTATGCACCTGCAAAATAGGAGGTTTCAATGGGAGTAAGAGTTTGATAATTTTGCGCGTTATATCTGAAGGTTCTCGTCTTCTGATGAAGCCGGTCGACACGGAAACGTGAAGATCGAGATAAGGTTAGGTCAGATCAGGTGGTATTAGTTGATTTGATTAGTCGATGCAAAAGCTATATTTTGCCTGCCAGTTTAACCATTTTAGCTGCGTTGCCCACAATCATTTGGTGTACGGTACGTGGTGTAATCGCTTCACGGCACTCCATAAAGGTCAAAGAAGTTTGAAAATGTTTAAGGAATGGTGTATTTGTTGAAGCGGACACGCTCATGCTCGGCGCCATTGGCTAGATGGAAATCCAGAGGAGGGATGAAAACCCTCTTCGAGTAATACCTCTCTTCCCCGCCTACCCTCGTCCAGAATGAGGGACAGATACCGACTTGGCCTCGGTGCTTCGAGTGCGTGCCCCCAACGACGCACCACGCGCGCCAGGTCGCTTCCAGCGCCACTCTGCTGATGGTCCGCCATTTGGTCCCCCTACAGGTACGGCATGTGTAAGCAGACGGCGCAGAGGCACAAGGTCGCAGGCTCCGGGTTCTTCGATGACCCCGGCGCGGCGGGCAGCGGCTCCGGGCGCCACAGGGGTCACAGGGGTCCGGCGGGCGCCTCATTCGACGCCGAGGACTTGGCCGCGGGCGCCTCTTCCTGCGCCAACGGGGCGTCGCCCCCGATCGCCCTCGAGCTCCGCCCCGCCCCCGGCCGCCCCGTCTCTCTACCGGTGACCCGGATGGAGGAGGGTGCCTGGAGGAGGGCGCCGCTGGAGCGGAGGGCCACGGAAAGCGCGGGGAGATTCGGCACCACCCAGGAGGTGTACCTGTGAGGCGAAGTGGATTCCCCTCTCACGTGACACCCATCGCCCGTCATCCCCGAATCAGTCCCTCGCCACCAGGCGACCAAACAATGCAGTGTTCAACCCCATTCTGTCGGTTGGGAGAGATGACGGGCAGGACACGATGCACACGGAACCCTACGCGAGACCAGAGAGAACCCAACGGTGCAGATGAGGCGGTGCTTTCCCCGTGACGGTATCCCAGAATGTCGTGCACACTCGAAAGGTCACACCGCTGGTGTATGGTGTGAGTGGCCTCATCGATCGAGAGGCCTTGGCCGGTATTTGAACCCGGAGCATTTCAGTAGCCGTGCCCTTTGCCCGCCATACGGACGGACGGCCCTGCGGTCTTTCGCCCCCTTCGCCAACGGGGTCAATATCGGTCCAAATTTCCAGCCAAGTTAATTTATTTACGGCTCACCCGGAATATCCCTGCCACACTGACGTGCCATTCACTTGGCACGTCAGTGTAATGGGCTATGAAGTGAACGCGAGTGCGGTTTGCGGTATAGAAAGCGAATTCTATCTTCGTTGATCGGCTCTTTCTGCAGCAGGGTTGTAAAGTTCAACACAATGGCGCTCGGGAAGTCACAGGTGTAACCAAAGAACGTTCTGCGGCAGTGTTTCCTTATTTCCAGCATTCATCGGAATACAATCTTCAACTCTTGTGAAAAACTCGAAGCATACTGCCAAACTGATCGCAGTCGGCGAATAAATATACGCATTCCGTTGCCATGAGCTCTTGTCACGTGATGTAGAGGTGGAATACAATTCCGTCGCTGTCTCCATGGCCAATCCGGGTGCGCACTCTGCCTTTGCGGCAGGGCTTTCAAGCAAAGGGCTTGATGTTTATCCCCGATCCTCTTCTGTTCCTCGAATCCAATCGCGATTTTGGCGATCACAAGCTATATTCCCCGAGGCAGTTTGTATCGGTGGTGCCATTACTATTCCTCTCGATAGATTTTGGTCATTTTGTCGCGAGAGGTCATCCAGTTCTCTGTTATCCAGAGGAGCTGTTCATCTCAAGCCGGGCTTCCGCGGTAAAGTGAAGTGAAGAGGAATTTCGTCGTCGTCATCCAAAGTTATGGAAGTCATAAAAGCAATGAAGATCGTGTCGCCGCGTAGCTCCATTGCCGAAAGAAGCAGGAATTTAAGGAAATTCAAATTTTCTTTTTCAGAAATAAAAGTTATTTTCTCCCGCCAAATTTTTGTCGCTAAAACAATCAAGGTGCCCAAAACCCAATGGTGGCCCTCTTTGAGTCCGTGACAGGACTTGGACAGGACAGGACAGGACGCGGTGGGTGGATGCGGTGGCTTTTATCTGCAGTCGCCGCATCTCTTTGGTCCGAGGAGCGGACGTTTGCCGATGTCGGTGGTGTAGAGCCGATGCATCCGAAGCGGCCATCATGAGGCCCGATACGAGAGCGGAACTCCTCATTCACTCTGGTCACGAGGCCCTTGGTGATTCCTGTGGTGAATCCGTTCATATCCAAACCGCGCGTCCCCTGGACAGGACCATGTCTTAACCGTCAATAAGAATCCCAGGAACTGAGAATGCGTTAGCTAAGCTGTCAATATCCGCAATGTACCCCTTTTGGGTTCCGTTGGGAGCTTCAATCAAATGCTGCTGGTCATTTTCCAGTCAGTTGCCGGGATCCCTGACGATTAGTATTCGAAACCACTCAAGTTCTCGGACGTGTGCAACTTGCTTGAATTGTATTGATTTATTATTAATGGATTTACAAAATATAATTTCTTCCGTAATTTTTTTGGTGAGTTTCCAAAATAATTCCGCCCGTTTGAATTAAAAACGGTAGTTTATAGGACGGTGCTTGGAAACTTATATGGAACTGTGAGGAATCATTTCAATCTCAAGATGCTGATCTATAGCGATTGCCTAGGATGGACACAAACTTTTACCTATAACTTGTGTGGCATGCTCTCTCTCTCCTGAATACGATTGCATATAAAATTAACGTCAGTCTTCCTATCTTAGGACGTGGAACTATCGTTTACTATGGTTTTACTCCACGACAGGAAACTTATCCGCGAGGGAATCAGGGATGAGAAACCGAAGAAGAACGAAGTTCTCCGGTTCCTCTGATTATACTGGACACGCAATTAATACGAGAGCTTATCAAACACATCTCGCATGTAAATAAAACCTGTGACACGTAGACTCCTAATTTTTCTAATCCTTTTTAAGAATGACAAACTTATTTTCCTTCAAAACTTTTTGGATTCACATCGCAATTATATTCGTATGTTTGAAATAAAATTGAAAAATAGGTTTCACAGATCAAATAATTTCTCACAAAAACCTTGGTTTCCGATGCTTAAGCATCGACATCAGGAGCATGAAAACAGAAAGCGCGTCCGTTTTGATGGCGAATGATCGGTCACTCTGTTCATTATACGAGTATTGTACATTATTTCATATTCCGAAAGGCAACCAAGTAATACCAGCCGATTCCAGTCACTGTTCCCAACATATTTCAACGGTCTATAACTTAAAAATTCATCGGTTTCTCAAGTGCCGCTTTGTTAAATGCACGTCAATAGTAAAAACAGTGAAACAAATTGTCTCTAAAAATATTAATTCGTCCAATTTAATGGGTAGTTTGATCGCCCAAAAACAGGAGACTAATGATATATAATTAATTTATTTAGGTGAAAATAGTGCCAGTGGAAATTGCAAGTGGATTTTATTCGTTTTTTCGGCCGTGTGACTAGCAAGATCTTGTACCCATTTCCGAGATTGAATTTGTCTTTTAAAACACCAATTACTTTGGATCAAATTTTCGTGAAGACATTGCGGACCATATTAAGAAAATTAGCATTAATTATTTTGCTTGTATAAATTGTTACAGTGTGTGTGTTTTACAAGCACAAATAAACTTTATAACTATCACAAAAGAATACCTTAGTGGTTCTTTGGACAACCAAGCAATAAATGTAACCACGCCGAAGACTTTTCTCCTATGACCACCAGAGCGATTTTATAAAGTTAATTTATTACAATTTTCAAACGACCGACTTTTTCTCTGCACTTTTAGAACTGCTGGTATTTTCAAAATAAATCATGACTCAGATTGTGCCATTAAAAAGGGCTTGTTTCGTGAACATTCCCTTATCTGAGACCATTCGAAGGATTTTACCCGCCACCTCCTCCCCTTTTTGACCTTTTGCCCCCGTGTTCCCTGCCCTTCCACATTATTGAGACGCATGTGAGGAAGGCGTTTTTCTGTTTCACTGCATGTCGTGAATGTGCTTAAGCATTTAAACCAGGAGTGTGTGAAAAAACTCGCTGTTGTAGTTCCGATTGTTCAAGTTCATTCTAATCACTGCATATTTTTCTATGGCGAGAGATAATAAATAGGGCTCTGATTTCGGCGAGTTATATCCCAACGTTTATCAATTGCACATACTACTACTAATTGAGGAGAAGTTTCTCTTTGAAACCTGCTCACCTTCTGGACAAAACTTCCAAGTGTATATAAAGCCATCTCCCTCCTGGAAAATCCGGCTAAATAACGAAAGTGGAATTCATTTCGTCACACTCCATCGTACAGCAAATGCATCGTCCCAGAAGACTGGTCCTGTCTCCCGGCGTTCGGAACGCTCGGCTAGTGGCCTCGCACACCTCTTCATCCCAAGAAACCCTTCCTCCGTGTCCGACGGCATCTTCGTGGGCCCCACTCACTCGCTACCTTGGCGTGTGCCACTTGAGACGGGAGTGAGCGTGCACCACCACTTTAAGGGGGAGACGAACCCGAGAGGGAAGTGAGGACGTTGGTGCTTTGTTTTCCCTGAACCAACCAGCGGGGTGCACGTTTGGAGTTTGCAGCAAGATTTTTCTCTAATCACGATCTTGACGACCCGCAAACAATTCTCAGTATCGCCACGTTCGAATATAAGATTAATAAAATCCACAGTGTGCGTATTAGCTATACAATACATTCATATTTTCAGCATGGCCCGAAAATATGACCCAGTAAACTCGTGAGATAAAAGAAACCCACTCTTGAATCCCGAGGAATTCCAGCCAACCTACCCGCTTGGAATGTTTCAAATCCCCAGTTCGTCCGCGTTAGTCTTTCCAAGCGCGCGTCTCATGCAAAGCTTTCACTGAGTTTTGGTTCGAGATGCAAAGTGAAGATTCCAGATGGAAAACACCGTTTAAAAATGTAGATTTAGGAGTGTTCGGCTGATAACATTTGTGTATAAGCTTCTAAGAAAAATGAGATGCATGGCTTGCGGAATACGCTACTGCATTATTTTAACTCTTGTGAACAGTTTGAGTGGGTATAGCAATTGTATTGCAGTGAACACGTTCTCATCAATGACTCGAATGGGTTGAATTTTCCAGCGCCCATTTGACTCGGAGCACCTGAAGCTCCTGAATACTTGAAATAATGAAACATCCATGGATTCCTGATTTCCTCCACGTGGAGCGAACTGGGGTGTAGCGTGTTGTGCGTCTGATTGGCCGGTGATCCTGGCTGATGCTGTGTGCGTCTAGACCCAGAATTAGCGCCGAAGGACGGGGTCCTCCCAGGACTGGTTCCCCTGCCCTCGCGTGTGTTTGTGTGTATGTGTGTGTGAATATATATATATATATATGTGTGTGTGTGTGTGTGTGTATATATATATATATATAAATATATATATATAGAAAATATTTATGTGCACACAAGATACTCTGGTCATCTTCCTGAATAATGCCACGTTGTGAAGTTAATGCTGTCGACGCTGCCGTGCCCTTGGCGTGGTGAGCCAATGCGAGGACGATTTCGTTGTCCTGCAAAGTGAATGGCACTTGCAGGCTCATTGAGTTGTTCTTCTCAAGAAACCCGCGAATGCTGGTCCGATCGCTGTGATGTGAATGTTTTCTCCTTTTCGTTGGAATCCAAATGATTCCCTATGTTATTTCAATAAATGTGAACGTGTGTTTTGAAAATGCGAGTGTCTCTCATTCTCAACCGCCCCTCACTCCTCCTCCTCCCACCCCGAGATGCCCAATATCCCGCCCGGCACATCATTCGCAGATGGAAATAGACCGCAGTGTCCATTTTCCCTCCGTTATGCAGTGTTTAGTGGCATTCAGTAGTGGTTTTCATCACTAATGACGTCACCACGTTAAGCAAGAGTATCATTCGGGTTGCCGACCATTTATGAGATTTTGAAGAGATTTTCCGATGAGTTTTTGGTTACTCGAGGGTTAGGAAATGGTAGTATCGACGTGCCTTCTCCTCCGGAACCATTTCTCTTTTCATCTCTTGTGGGCAAGTGACGCGCGACCGTGAATTTCGAAATGGCAACCGTCGGCATGAGAATCGAGAACAAAAATCTTCCGGAATTGTGTGTGTGAATAATTGAAATATCACATTATCTTCGTGTTACTTCTAAATGCAAAAATCACACAAGGTGAGTGTCAACATGAAGAGTCGTAAATTTGTTAACACTGCATTTACCACTCACATTTGTGGAGGTAATTTTCCCTGAAGTGAGCAAGAAAAGGCATAACAGGCTAACTAGATGTTACACTAGTTCAGAGAAGCGCTTGATCATCTGGAAGATGATCAATCGCTTAACTTAATTCGTGGAATGCACGAGTGGATGCCGCCAGCTGGAAGTTATTTTCGCAATTCTGGAGATGGAAGGTTAGTTTGGTAGGGGCTGAATTTTCAGGGAATGGGTGAAGAGAGAGAAACGTCGCATTAGCCTGCTCTATTAATGTAAGGCAGCAAACGGTCGCACAAACGAACGTCCCATATGACGGACGACGCACTTCACTTGAAGTGCTATTTCCACGTTGCACTCCAAGTAAGGATCGGAATAC
>CM073778.1:3225325-3433270 GCA_037158775.1 Hetaerina titia | reverse complement strand
TGACTCAGTAAGGTATCAGTTAGATTATATTATGGTAAGGTATAGGTTTAGTAAAAATGTGATATATTCGCACAGCTTCCCGGGAGCGGATGCGGACTCTTACCACAATTTAGTTGTTATGAAATGTAATGTTCGTTTCAAGAAGATATGGCAAGGGCGGCGGGTTAAAAAATGGAATTTAGAAGCAGTAAATGAATTAACGAGGAAGGAGTATCAGGAGGCTGTAGGGAAAATGATGGATGACGGTAAAGAACTGAGTATTATCGAAGAAAAATGGGAATGTATCAAGAAAGGGATTTTGGAAGCCGCTAAAGACACTATAGGAACCGTTAACGGGAAAAGGATAAGGAAACCATGGGTAACGGATGAGATGATTGCAAAGATGGATGAGAGAAGAAGATGGAAAAATGTAAACACAGAGTTAGGCAAAATGAAGTACAAAGAGTTAAACAATAAATTGAGAAGGGCCACAAATAAAGCAAAAGAAGAATGGTGGAAAACGCAATGCGAGGATATGGAAAGTTTACAGAAGAAGGGTGAAATTGGTGCTCTATACAGCAAGGTTAAGTTATTATCGGGAAGTAAGAAGGCAAGATCTGTGCTAACAGTTAAAGATAAATGGGGTAAGATAATAGTTGAACCAGGAAAAATCCAAGAGAGATGGAAGGAATATATAGAAACACTGTATGGTAAAGAACTTAGGCCGACAAGGTTAGACATAGAAAAGAAACATGACGTAGAAGAAGATAGCTTAGGTCCAGGCATACTCGACGATGAAATAGAAAGGGCATTAAAAGAGATGAAAGCAAATAAGGCTGTGGGGGTGGACAATATTCCTGTAGAAATGTTGAATTGGTTAGGGAAAGTGGGAAGAAGGCCATATATGGACTGATCATCAACAAAAGGATAGAGAGTAAGGCAAATGATTACTTAGGGGATGATCAGTTTGGGTTCAGGAAAGGAAGAGGTACGCGTGATGCCATTGCAGTAATGAGATCACTAGTCGAGAGGAATATAGAATACAATCAGGACGTTTTTGCCTGTTTTGTAGATTTCGAAAAAGCGTTTGATAGAGTGAATCGGGAAAAATTAATGCGTGTATTGCAGAAAATAGGAATGGATTGGAGGGACAGGAGACTGATCCGCAACCTGTACATGTCTCAGACTGCTCAGTTGCGAGTGGGGAACGGAGAGTCCGGATGGGCAGTGTTAGGAAGAGGTGTAAGGCAGGGTTGCCCATTGTCACCGGTACTGTTCAACGTATATGTGGAGGAAATGATTAAAGAGGCATGGGAAGAATTGGAGGTGGGAATGAAAGTCGGAGGGGAATTCGTAAAATCGGTTAGGTTTGCAAAGGCGTATTGAGCGGTAGTGGAATGTTGAAGAGGGTAATAGAGGGGAGAATGTTGGGCAAGCGAGGTAAGGGTAGGAACAGGATAGGGATGTTGGATGGGATGAAGGGAGGAATGAAGTACACCGAGATGAAGAGGGACCTGTTATAGATTAGTTTGCTAGGTGGGTAGTCAAAAAATGTTTATTTGATAGTTGTGTTCATCCAAAAACCTACCTTAACCGGTAGATTACCTAATAATAATATACTCTTCAATACACTCCCACTCTTTCAATACAAGCCCGACCTCCAAAGCATTTACAACCTCCCCCCTCTTCCCAAAGGTCCTCCGGTTTTCCCCAGGCGCCAACCACCACCGAAGGGTTCCAACACTTCCCCCCCTCCGACGATTCTCATGACATTGTGAACCTTTCCAACACCAGCCTGTCTGAGAACGAAATTTCCGTACTAAGTAAAGGCCTATCCTTCTCTCCCACACCAAAAATCAACCAAATCACTCTACTCACCGACACACTCAATTTCTGCCGAAACCTTCGTTGGCGCGCATTTTGGAAATCGCAAATTAACTCTTCGAGTCAAATTAAAGCCAATCCCGCACTCAACAAATTCCGCCCGGCCTCCACTCATGAGCCAAAACCCCTACCCCCTAAAGGAGGCGTATGAAATATTCATACGCCTCCTTCTCCAAAAAGTCTCTAATAAATCCTTCACACAATCTCTAAAACCAAGAAATAACCTTTCCACAAACGAACGTCATGCCCTTAAAATCCTACAGGCCAATCCCAACATCGTGGTCACCACCGCCGATAAAGACCCATCAGTCGTAATTTTAAACACCCAAGACTATATTTCCAAAGCCCTCAGTCACCTCAACGACACATCCACCTATACCACTCTCACTGACAACCCTACTCCAAACTTCCAAAAGGAAATTCGGTCTCTTCTCCTCCAATTTGGACCAGAAGAAGGCCTCACCTCCCAAGACATATCCCTACTCTCACCCCCAAACCCCAGAACACCCCAGTTTTATCTCCTCCCAAAAATACACAAACCCAAAATCCCCTGTCGCCCTATAGTTTCTAGTTTCAACTCTCCCACCGAAAGAATCTCCGCATTCCTTGATCACCACCTACAACCTATCGTACTCTCATTGCCCTCCTTCACGAAAGACACGTATCACTTCCTCCACCGTTTAAACTCTGTCTCCATTCCCTCCACCTCCAACCTGCTTATGGCCACCATCGACGTCACCTCCCTCTATACTTCTATTCCCCATGCTGAAGGCCTATCCTCCCTCCGACACTATCTTTCTCTACGCCCCCCACCCCAGTGCCCCTCGACCGAATTTCTCCTCAATCTCGCCACTGTCGTCCTGACCAAAAATGTATTCTCTTTCCAAAACTGTTTTTATCTCCAAACGAAAGGCACAGCGATGGGAACGAGGATGGCGCCATCGTACGCCAATCTCTTCATGGGCCACCTTGAAGAGAATTTCCTTTCACAGCAACCCTTCCAACCTCTTCTCTGGGTCCGCTACATTGACGACTTTTTTATGCTCTGGACACACGGCTCTGAGTCTCTTGACAATTTCTTATCGGCCTTAAATTCTTCTTTCACTGTTAAATTCACTTCTTCCATTTCAGACTCCACCATCACCTTTCTTGACACAGAAATCTCAATTCACAATGACAAATTCACCACATCAGTACACATCAAAGCCACTAATCATCAACAATACTTACAATATACTAGTAGTCATCCTTCTCATACCAAACGCTCAATTCCCAACTCTCTCTCTATCCGCGGACATCGGATTTGCAACACCACAGCTACCCTCAACAAATACCTCCACAATCTACACCATGCACTCCACAAACGCGGTTACCCAGAAAAGCTCCTACAGGATAAAATCTACCGCTCCACCCGACCACACATACCACAGAATAACAACCCCACATCTGACGCTGGACTCAACCTTTGCACAACCTATTTCCCCGGATTCCACAGACTGAAAACCCTTCTCAAAGAACTTTATCCTATATTACATGACAATGACGCGACCACATCCTTACTGCCCCAATGCCCCTCTGTCGCTTACAGACGACCAGCCATCCTCAGAAACCTTCTGAGATCCACCAACCCTTTGACACCCCGCCCTGACAAATTTCCACATATTTCCCCTACCTGCAATCGCCCCCGATGTAAAACATGTCTTCTAATCAGATCTGCTCCCCTCTCCCCACATCCCCTCATTGTCCCTTCACCCCGTTCCCACGCTAATTGCCTCTCAAAAAATATTATACTATATATCTCTTGTCGGGCAAACAATGCACCTCATTCTACATAGGCGAATGCATTACCCCCTTATCCATCCGAATGAACAACCACCGTTACTCATGTAATTCTGCTTCACTCTCTTCTCTTCCTATCCCTTTACACGCAAGTTCACACAACCTATCATTTGGCGAATGCTTTTCCCTAACAGTTCTAGAATCCCTACCCGATTCAGCCACCAACATAGAGGTGAGAACTCGCGAATCCGCATGCATCCTATATTTCCGATCCTTTAAAATTCCCACCCTTAACCGCCATCTTTAATTTCCTTCCCAACAGTCCCTAAACCTGAACACCGCCACTTGCCGGGCGGAAGCTCTGAGAGTATCCGCTCACATGTGTGTTCCTATCCACTTTCCTTATTCTATTTCCATGTGAATGAATATGTTTGCCGTATGGTGGGATTTTGTTTTTGAGTGTGTGTGTGTGTATGTGTGTGTGTGTATGAATATGTATATATACACACACGTAGCTTGGAATGTTTCGACAATGTATATGACTGAAAAATTGGAGAATGTTAAGCAAGAAATGAAAAGAGGAAATACAGGTATTTTAGGTCTATGCTAGGTGAGATGGACGGGCAGCGGGGGTTACTGGAGTGATAAATATAAAATAATGTATAGCAGCGGTGTCGAGAGCCCACGGGGGTTGTCATAATATTAAATAAAGAGGTAGGAAGAAGCGTAGTCAATACTCCCCGCGGTCGTCCTCCTCTAGGGCATCCATTCGTAAGCATGCGTCTGATGGACGAAGAAGAATTCTCCCTAAAATTTAAAAATAATTATTAAAAATGAAAAGTGATTCACCAAGAGCGAATATTGACGAGAAAATCAGTGCACTCGTCCTGCTCCGGCTATATCAGATGTGTTTTGCTAAAGCTTTGAATACCTGGCGCCGACTGTTGAAGTTCACACCTTTGTCGACAGATGACTTCCGTGTTCGAAGAACTTTGGCTCTTTTTGATGATCTATTTCATGGGATCATATGATTCGTTTCAATTGAAGTATCCATTTCATACCAATGAAATCAGTAATAACCCATGATAAATTGTCAAATTTCGCACAGTGTGAAGAATTAAGATGCGGTTTTTGATCAATGTAGGAACAAAGGGATTTTTTTGTTTATTGTAATAAATAATTCGAAAGACTAGACTCCGGTTTCAACTCACGTGGAATCTGATGATCCGCTCTCAACATGACCTTGTGTGCTTTCTGCTAATTCCTGCAAATATAAGTGAAAACCGATAGCATGAGGCGACTGTCATAAATTGACTACGCGTGGTGTGTGGAAGGTTGGCAGTGGAAAACTGTATCAGGTGAGCACATTTGTGGGTCTTACAATTGTTTACACCAAAATGTTAAGCAGGTATTGTGAAAATATGCTTGGAAACTTTTGCAGTTTATTTTCTATGATGGAATTACTGTGTTTTTGAAAACACGGCTTTGGGCATTTTGAATTAGCATGTTAATCTTTATGGATTTTTATCTATTAAAGAAAGTAAATGAGAAAGTATGTTATAATTTTGGTTCAGAAGGTAACCTTGTGCTTGGTTGTATACATACGTGAGAGGTCGATCTGAGAACCGAGCCGTCGACTAGGTCGGCGTAGTCTACGTGGAAGCAAAGGCCAAAAGCAAATCAGTTAAAAAGGGTTAGAGGCCAAAGGAGAAATGATGACCTCATATCTCCCAGTTGCCTGTTCTTGAAAATTATTTGATAACGGGTTCAGATATGTTTTATGAATGTTCTCTTAGTTCAACCAGTCAAGCATCGACAGGGATAGAAAAACAGAGGAATATTCTTTTCCCAGTGACCACCGAAGTATCATTTGGATTTGATGGATAACACATCTGCTACATCGATTAAACCGTCTACTAAAATGTTAAATTCTCAGGAATATTCCACACTGAAAGTACGAGTGCCAGGGCCCAGACCGCGAAAAATGAGTGAGCAATTGGATATGGTTCGGCCAGACCTGCCTAGTAAGTGTACTTGGCATATTGGTGCTGATCCTAAGACATCACCACACTCCAAAGTTGTTTCGTAAGTACATGTACTGTTTAATTATTCTTCGGTATTATGTGAAGGAAAATTATATGGTTGTGATTTATTTTTGCCCCCGAGGTATTTTGCAGTTAAACGTGTTGTCTCTATATTCGTGTAATGCCATTATAAAGTTGATTTGCAACGTTGGGTTTTGTAAAATTTGACATGCATAGATCTTGAAAGTTGTTGAGAACTTTTTTATTTGTACTTGATGAGTGTCTTGGTCACATATGGAATCATTAAAGTTCACAGATTCGCGCTTATGTCTCCGTAAACCTCATCTCATGTCATTGACAAATTATTCACTAGTCAGGAAATTGGGAAAGTTGAAGAGTTATTCTAACGTGTTCAAGGTTGTAAATAAGGTTGGGTAATCTGAGCTATTGGTAAAAATGTAATGAAATTAAATTTTGTGAAAAGATTCAGTAATATTCAGAGTGAAATAGTTTGTTAATCCAACTGTTAAGGAAAACATAAAAAAGGGGATGATATGACTGTCAAATTCAAAGGCGATGAGATAGCTCCACTTCACAGAGTAATTTAAATATGGAAGCAAAAATCTGTTAAATACTATGCAGCCATATGTTGTTGTAAAGCAAACTTTTCCACTTTTTTTGGCCCAGATGTTTTGTAGCTTAATTTTTTTTAATATTCAATCACTTTGATTTGTTGTTTAGAAAAAAACATAAGTTGTAAAGGCAGTCTTTGAGTTTGTTTCCCGTCGATCCAGTTTCAATAATTTTCTTAATTTCAATATTTTTTAAAAATTAATTACAACACTCAAGGAATTATTTTGATCTCAATTTCATTTCCCTTAATTTTTTTCAAATGATGATTAATTTTTTCTCTACAACTAAAAATAATTTCCATTGCCCATCAATATAGCCTTTCAGTGTTAAAGCTAATTGTGTCATTTTATTGCAAAGCCTTTAAAACGCCAAAAATATCTGAGAAGCTATGAATATATAATGAAGGTGATTGTGCCATTCAGTTGGTCTTTCAAATTGATTAATCAGCTTCTCATTCCCTTTTGTCCGTTGACTTTTAAATGGAAATTAAATGTTTGCATGGTGTTCAGATTTTTTTTAGGAAAATTTTGAGGACGACTGGCTGGATTTTTAATCTGGATTATTTCATTCACAGGTCGAAACCGTTAGACTTGATGCCAAATATTTTGCATGCTATTGGGAATACGCCCTTGGTTCGCCTCAACAAGATACCAAAGTCTTTTGGTGTGAAATGTGAAGTGTGTAAGTACATACTAGAAATACAAAATGATTAGACATATCTTAGTGGTTATGCAAATTATGGTTGAATTAGCAAAAGCATTTCAGACAAGCCCAACAAATTGTTCTGTAGTGTGTGTCAGAGACATTCCAATAAACTTAGGCCTTTTTTAGTAGAACATTGATCTTATCTATAGTCTCACTTCTAACTTTTGCCATGTATATTGTTCCTTCAGGCGTGCCAAAAGTCAGTACTCCAATATGATATTTCAGGAGCATGGTTGGCCAAAACAGTTAAAACTTTTCAAGTGCTGTCAATGTTTTGTTCATCCTGTTGGGATTTTTATTGCACATTCCTGTAAATTATAATACCCAAAAATTCCAATCCATTGCTTCTTTTATGCATCAAAATGGTCTTCAGTATGTTTTTTTTAATATCTAAATGATAGTTAATGGTAGGCTGTGCATTTGAGTGACACTCCATGTTGCTTGATCATAATCCTCTCCCACCACAACATACTCCTTCCCTCGTATACATGGGTAGTGTTCTGGAGCCATAGATCCTGGTAATGAATGGTTTTTTCTACAAATGGGCACGTAATGGGTTCTTTGCATAATCTTTATTTGGCTCTGATGAGGTCAACTGTAGATAAATTTACCTTTATAGATAGCTGAATAATTTATCACTTGGTGTGAAACATGGTGTGTAAGTACATACTAAAAATACAAAATTATTTGAAGTACGTAAGTGATTATGCATATCATAGTTGAATCAGTGAAAGCATTTCGGACAAGTATAACAAATTGTTCTGTACTTTGTGTCATAGACTTGTGTTGAAAGATTTTGAGCATTACATGAACACAGTCAAATTTGAGTGAAATAATGTTAACATACTTCCACTCATGTGTAAATTAAGCCCATGTTGGTGATCCAAAGCTGAAATTAATTTTGTCGGAGGTATTTTTGTGCTACATACAAGTATATTATGCATACGAGTTCTGCATATATTATTATCATCATTTGTGCTTTTCTGTAGAAGAATGGTTTATTAAAGACCCTGAGGGCTGAAAACCAATAGATACCACCTACAAACATCAGTCATGTATCAGTCTTCCCTGCTCCTTCCCTTTTAGCATTTGGATAGGACAACTTGAAAGTTTGCATTGTAACAGTTTAGGAAATTTATAATGAGCATCAGTAGTTCTTTGCCAGCCTGCAATCTTTCTTCCAGCAATGAACTTTGTTGTATTGCAATCTTTGTTGTGGGCAACATCATTAGAGGTTCCAAGGAACTGCAGGAGATGCCATGACTGTACCTCCACCACAACAAGACAGGTCGTGCTGAATTGAAAAGTAACGAGGGAAAATTTGGCTATTAAATGGACAGGCAAATCATGGTTACCGGCCCTAACTTCACGGACAGGTAGGGAATGTGGCACACCACTGTAGGCAGTGGACAGTGTGAGGCGTCCCTCTCCCCCACAGAGAGAGAGAGACGAGAGAAAGGAAGGAGAAGCTTGATAGCAACAAAGAGAGGCAGGCAACGTTGTACTGAGCACTACAGTCGTTAAGTAGCAGTCCCATGTGGGAAGGGGTTTGAAAGCAAAATACACAATTAGTGGAAGTGCTTGCATTTGAGTAGAATTAATTATTCCCTTGATACTTTGGGTGGTGAGTGGGATTTTTGCTATCTCTAACCCTTCCGTTTGCTATCCCTTATTCTCTCTGGGAAGGAGGAGTTCTCGAGTACACTAAATATTACACAGATATTTGTTGAGTTCAAACCTAAACTTTGATGTTTTTTGCTTCTTCTATTATTTATAAACTTGATGGTTCAAATGTCTACGCAGTCCCATGAAAACTGAAGCAATATTTTGCTCTTACCTGAGGATAGCGTAGAAAATAAAATCAACAAGAGTGGTCCCAGAAGTTCCCGGCCTGGCCTTGAGATGGCGGTAGTTGATTGAAAAATATCACTGTATTAGAGAGTATGCAATCTAAAAAGCATATGCTTCAAGTTTGAAGACTCTATGTTGTTTAGTATTTGTTTGGCAGCCATCAATAGTGACCGTTTTCAGTTAATTTGTGAGAATGGAGAAAATTGGTCTTCGTTTACTTCACACCCAAGACAAAAGAACAATCAAAACAATGGATTCAAATGGGAGAACCAGCTCCAAAAAAGGTGAAGACAGTTTGATGTGCAGGCAAGGTCATGGGCAGGCAATGTCGGTTTTTTGGGATGCACGTGGGATAATTTTCATTGACTCTCTTGAAAAAGGAAGAACTATCAACGGCGATTATTATGCAAACTTGTTGCAATGTTTGAGGGAAGAAATCGAGCAAAAGCGGCCATATTTGGCTCAGAATAAAGTGTTGTCTCATGTTGTCTCACCAATTGCCTCGGCTCACAATTCCATTAATGCAATGGCCAAAATTCACGAATTAAAGTTTGAATAGCTACCTCATGCACCCTATTTGCCAGATTTAGCCCCCTCGGATTATTTTCTGTTTGCAAACTTGGTGCGGTGGTCAAAGATTTTCTTACCAGGAGGAAGTGATGCCGGCAGTTAATGGCTATTTTGAGGAGCAAGACAGTTCTTATTATAAAAATAATAAGTCAAACTTATTGAACATCGCTGAGAAAAGAATATGGAGCTGAAAGGAGATTAAGTTGAAAAATAAATACATATTTTTGCAAAATTTTTGTTTCCTTTGTTGGGTCGGGTACATCTGGGATTACTCTCTTAAGCAGCATCAACATTCAATGCTTGTTTTTGTAGTAATTTACAATATAAAATAAATTGAGTGCACCTCTTGTAATGCTCGTCTCATATATTGAAAGACAAACAAAAGATAATTAATAATTTTAATTGCATGAGTACATATTCAAATAGGGGGTTGCAGTAGTCCAGGGGGTAGATCATAGGGCTGCTGACCAGAGGGTCCCGGGTTCGATTCCCAGGCAAGCCTCTCTGGGCACCTAAAGCTCCAACCAAGCTATGTGATTTTTTGGGTACCAGATCTTCCTGGGAAACCATAGCCGGCACAGGGAAAGGAACTGGCCCCCCTACCCTGATGTGTGAATTTCACATGCTGTATAGGGCTTGTCACTGGGTTTCTCTACCATTGCCTACCAAACTGACTTTCAGGTTGATTACTGTGTTGTTTTTACCTTCAAACAATGGGTTCCTTTGATATCCTAGAGTGATAGAAGTGTGTGCAGGCAAGTTCTTGGGTTAGATTGTCGAGTCTTTCATGAGATGCCATCATCCACATGTGATTAATCAGCTTCTCCTTCACCAGTTGGTGGAGTTTCTACACCTTTTTCTGCTTTTTGACTTTTCAGTGGCAAAGTGTGAATTTTTCAACCCTGGAGGGAGTGTGAAGGACAGAATTGCATATCGCATGGTCAAAGAAGCTGAGAAGACCGGGTTGATAAAGCCAGGCTATACTTTGATCGAGCCAACATCTGGCAACACAGGTGAGGACTTTTCCATGTGAAAACTAGCGGACATGCCCAATTGGTTGACGTGTGTTGAAAGGGATTTGGACCCGAGGCCCCCACGTTCAAACATTCGCTTTGGTTAACGGCACACCCTTGTGGCGTTTTTCTCTTCTCCTGTTGCAAATCTGCCCACCATTGTTTAAGTGTTGACTTCAAGAGATGTGGTCATTGTGACGTCTGTCAAATCCCTTTGTCCGTTTCAATTGTACCGGTAATGGAGGGCAGCAAAGGTGTTGCAATCTCTGAACAATCAATCTCTCTCTCCCTTTCACCTAGAGTATGAATTTCCTTCTCAAAGGTGATTTACATAGTGAATGCTAAATAAACTATTTGCCAAAATATTAATTGGTGGTTATCCGTGCACAATCGAAACCTTTACGTGCAGCATATCTGTTGAATTTCTTAAGTTGGTTTAATCTATTTTACTGCTATGGTGAAATTACGGTCAAATTTCAGCATCTGGCTAGCATACAACATGTTGGGAATTAGTGCGTGAAGTGCACACACAAAATGGAGAGAAACAATCGGATTTAGTTTTAAAAGTAGAATAAAGTCTATGTATTAATTGATTATTGAAATATTGAATATCTGTGTGTGCAGAATGACGTGAGTGTCATGCACTGACCCCTTGTGCTGACCGTAATCGCTAATCGGCTCGAGACTTGGCAGAAATTTACCCTGTGGTGATATTATTGATACTTTGTAAGAAAATGCTTTGCAAAATACAAGAATCCTTTCACTTTTATAGCGTTATATCTCATGTAATGAATTTATCGTTAAAGTAGTTTTCAAATACGTCAGTGAATGGCAATGTAGTAGTTGTTTATTCATAAGTAATTCAACAAATGTGTGGCAAATGAGTAATTTTCACGCAGTTTGCGGCCTCTGATTAGCATGGGTATCACCCTCGGGCCTCGGAAGCCCTTATCTCAACATGGCCTCATGGTATTAGGGCCCCTCGAAACACCATTCTCTTTCAAGCAAATGTGTTGATGCTTTATGAGCAATCATTTTTGCCCGACTATTAAAGAATTGAGTAGTATTGTCTCAAATAAACATTTAATTTATATTATTTAGACTTCTCTTCATCGTTTCCATCACTTCGGGTCTCTCAATGCCCTCGCTCGTAGTGATGGATTGATGGAGGGATAGTGGGTGTGCCGTAGTACATTTTGTGAATTCGTGCCGTGCCCCTTTTGCAGGACTGGGTCTGGCCCTGGCATCTGCAGTGAAAGGATACCGCTGCATTATAGTGATGCCGGAGAAGATGTCAACGGAGAAGGTGGACGTGCTAAGAGCACTGGGTGCAGAGATAGTGAGGACGCCCACGGCTGCTGCATTTGACTCGCAGGAAGGGCACATAGCGGTCGCGCAGCGGCTGAACCGTGAGATTCCCAACTCATTTATTTTGGACCAGGTGAGTGAGTCGTGCCAAAGGGCCGGTTGCTGCCCAGCATATGCTGTAGGAGCCATGCAATCCATTGCGGTCGTTCCCATTTGGACACGTACTTGTTTCCTGATGGGAGATGCGTGAACCACGGTCTGTCATGAGTCACCATTGAAGAAGTTATTAATGCAGTCGTGTCCTTCACAATTAGTCTGGGAAAGAGTTTACGAGGCAAATGTTGCTGCTGATATCTAATCAATTATCACGATGGAAAATTTTTTATTTCACTTTTCATTGTCTACGGTAGAATCCACAAGAATTGTGTTGAAATACTTGGAGAAATGATGTCCAACAAAAATATGTTAATTTCTTTCCGCAACATTGCATCCGGTTGTGTGTTTTGCTCTCATTTGTCTGGGTGGGTGGCCAAATCAATCCTTGTGGAGCACATTTAGTTTTCAATAATATTTTCAAGAAATATCATTTCAAATATCCAAAATTGTTAAGATGGTCATGAGTGACAGAGGATGAATTTTTTTCATTTGAACTTCATGTCGAGGCAGTGTCATTCTAGAATGTAAATGCTGTTATTGATTGCAAGAAAATTAATGAGTACTTTGAAGTGTGTAGGGGAATATGTTTTTAGAGCTTTGGTCGTTCACCAATGTCAAGTGTTGTGAAATTGAAGCCAACTGATAGCTTTCAAGTTGCTTTCACCTCTTGCTGCACAAGGGAAGACCATCCTGGTGAACACCTTCCTGATGGTGGCATTATGAGAGTTGTGTAGATCCCTTACAAGTGCTCCCTCGTAATTTAGTGTATGCCAATGGATGCCACTCAACGTCATGCGCAAGAATAGGAGATTAAGTTGGCAAAGGGACCCAGGAGGAGACGAGTGCTTCCCGCATAGACCATTCTCACTTGATTCGAACACATTCAGTTGTATATGCAGATTACACAGTCATACAATCCACATGATGTACACACCCAACAAATTTTGTGGGTGCAAACCAATATCATTGCTGAAGGTGAATTTTGATTGTGGTGTTTCACCCTTTTGGGCCAAGTTCACAATTTTCGATTCCTTCACTTTTGTTGTGCTTCCTGGTTTGTCTGACTCTTATATGACCAACCTGTGGAAACTCTTTTGATTCTATTGATAGTTATATAATATCTTGTTTTAAATTGAAAGGAAATTAATTTCTTGGACACTGTGAATGACCTCGAAATTCGACCCTTCAATGGTAATGTGTGCACTGTGCACGTACTTGGTGATTTCTCTCTCGTAATGATTCTCCCGTGCAATGCAAGCACACAAGGGTCATTCTGTGGGCTCTGACTTTGAGCGAGGGTGAAGTGGCACATTTGAGCGGGTCTTCCCAGCCTCGAGCAAGACCCCAGCTGCACGGCAAGGCTTTCATTTACCCCCTTGGTTCCCTTTCGCTGCTGTGAATGTACCCAGTAAGTTCACACGGTGGGCCGCTATGAGCATACCTCTTCACCCTCCATGTGGTGTGCGATCATATGTTGAAATTTAATAAAAATTACGTTCGTCACAGTAAATTAATAAAAATTTTCCAATAAACAAACAGTGAATCTAGAATTTTATTCATTCCATGTTTTTATTATTTCGATTGTGGTATAATTTTGGGTTTGATAAAGGTTACTGAGACGTCATACCCTCCATTGTCGATGTCACTGTGGGTAAGTAGGATTCCGAAGAGTGAAGCACGGCGAAAGGGTTAATGGTTTGTGTGGAGGGAACCCTTGGAGCCCTCGGTGATCCCTGGTGTGTTCTTCTCATTGCCATAGTACTGCAACCCAGGCAACCCCCTGGCACACTACGATACCACGGCTGAGGAGATCTTGCATCAGTGTGGTGGGGTCATGGAGATGGTGGTGATGGGAGCCGGGACTGGCGGTACAGTGACGGGCATCGGGAGGAAGATCAAGGAGCATCTGCCACATTGTGCCATAGTGGGGGTCGACCCAGAGGGGTCAATACTTGCGGAGCCGGAGGACCTGAACCAGGCGGCCATGGGCTCATTCTACGAAGTGGAGGGCATTGGCTATGACTTTATCCCCACTGTTCTCGGTGAGTGGGCCACTGATGGTGGTGGTCCAGTGCGTGGCATTGATTTGGAAGTGGGACGGTGGGGTGGAGGGAGAGGTTGGCTCGTGGCCTGGTTTGAATTTCAGGCAATGACACCCAAGCGATAGAGTTCTCCCAAAGTGTGTGGCTTCTCAGGGTTCTACCTTTCCGGAGAATTGTAATTCCTGAGCATCTCACAACATTACAGTTAATTCGAGGTGTGCTTGTTCATTTTGTTTTGGTTGTCAGCTGTGGTGTGACATAACTGTGTCCCCTTCCTGTCAAAGAGTAGAAAATTTGAAAGGCAACTCGTTGAAGGATCCCAATGCCATCAATTAGTTTAATTTAGAGCAGCCCTGCAAGCAACTGCAAGGGTACGGCTCTTCAATATTGTATGAATGTTGATTTATTTATTTGACAAGTACCCCAAAAACAGCCACATTGGCCTTTGCATGGAATGATTAACAAAATGAACAGTGAGTGAAAGATAATTAATAATTATAAAATGAATAACAAGGATTAAATGGGGCAAAAACTATTGGTATCAGGTGAAACACAAACAAAAAGCATTGATTTCAACGAAACTAATATCAGGAACACAAGGAACAAGATTAAGTCCATACCTGTACATCAACTGTAAGTTATGCAATGGAGATTAGAGCAAAAGTCGGGAGTTTGAGGATGAGAAAGATGAAATGGGGGATGAGATATCGGTTTCAGAAGAAAGTAGGATGAGAGAATAGAAGTGCGCGGGAGACATCTGAGGCACAAATAAAAGAGATTGTGTGCATTTGCATGAAATATATCTGTGGAGCAATGAAAATATTGATGGTGAAAACTCTAAGAAAGACATTATTCAGAATTCTTGGGTATCCTCTATTAGTATACTACCTTGATCAAAAAGTTCCCGGAATTTATTCAGAAAATTAAAAATACAAGTTTATTCAGCTAAATCTATATTGTCCCCTTCAAAGTAATCCCCATCGACTGCAACACACTTATGCCAGCGCTTGATCCAATCCTCGAAACATTTTTTATATTCGGTTTTCGGTATGTCCATCAGTGCTTCCTGCGATTTTTCCATTACTTCCTCTCGGCTGCTAAAACGCGTTCCCCGTAATGGTTTTTTAACTTGATTGAACAGAAAGAAGTTACAGGGAGCCAAATCAGGTGAATTTGGTGGCTGTTGGATGGTATTTGTTGCATTTTTCGTCAAAAAATTACGAATAATGATAGCACTGTGCGACGGTGCGTTATCATGGTGCAAAATCCACGAGTTTTCTGCCCACATTTCTGGTCTCTTTCGGCGAATTGCTTCACGCAAACGTCTCATAACGCCCAAATAATACTCTTTGTTTACTGTCTGGCCTTCTGGCAAAAATTCATGATGCACTACACCGTTGTAATCCATGAAAACCGTCAGCATTGCCTTCTTTTTTGACTGAAAACGACGTGGTTTTTTTTGTCTCGGCTCATTTGGTGAATGCCATTCACTTGCCTGATGTCTGGATTGCGTGTCGTACTCATAAACCCACGTCTCGTCTCCAGTATTGATCCTTTTGATGAATGTGAGATCGGATTCAGCCTCGCAAATCATGTCTCATGCGACGTCAACACGGTCTCTTTTTTGCATGAAATTGAGGTCTTTTGGCACCAACTTTGCTGCTACACGACGGAAACCCAAATCATTAACCACAATGTCTTGGGCGGATCCATAGGCAATGTTCAAGTCCTCCGCTATTTCTCTGATGGTTAATTTGCGGTTATTGACCAACATTTCTTTTACTTTATCAATTTTCTCACCGACTTTCGATGTCGATGGTCTGCCACTGCGTTCATCATCTTCGATTGACTCACGACCACTTCTTAACCGCTCGTGCCACTGGTAAACGACCGTTATTTTTAGAGAATCGTTGCCGAAACACTTCCAACATTTCCAACGTCCGTGCGCCACTAAATCCGTTTTTTACGCAAAATTTAATACAAGTTCGTTGTTGCAAATTTAAATCCATTTCTGCAATTGTAAAAAATCGCCAACACACACAGAGATAGATGTACTCTTGGCTACGTAACTTTTGCAAATGTCAAGTTATGACACTAAGATTTAAAGGGAATATCAACAATAGATGTACCAATTTAGCAAAAAAAACAGAACTCAAATCGGAACGATGGGAGCGCCACACGGTGGTTATTCCGGGAACTTTTTGTTCAAGGTAGTATAATGTACTGTATATTTTGCATACATTAAATGACTTGATTGACTTTTTTCCAATAAGGATTTTACCATAAATTTGTCTATTGAAAGATTATCTCCAGTGTATACAGCAAGGGTTTGCTTCTGTGAATATCTACTTACGTTCTTCAGTTATCCATTAAGTATCAAATTGGTGGGGAGTACCAACTGTGCTCAATTGGATGTTTCAAAGTATACATTACTCTGGGTGAAGAAATACATTATGACCATCGAACAATCAATGTGTTGGGGTCATTCCAGTCGCAGTTCCCCGCACGTGGCTGATTAACCATTTAAAAAGCATGCAACAGTGTAAAAGTATGCCTGCGTGATGAACTGCTCAGGGATTTGAGGTGAAAATGGGGACGAGCCCTGGCAGGGTGCCACCTTTCTCCCTTCTTCCCATGGGTCACATTGCTGCAATATCTGTAATTGGATTCAATTGTCCATTGCAGTGGCACCGTAAGCAGAACACGTGAATAGTACCAAAGCTTCTCTCTTTCCTTTTTTGCGAATGGCAAAATAAATTTAATTAGGATTGCCCCGACAGTCGGAAGCCTAATGATGTGTCAAAAATGAATTATCGACAATTGTTGTCAGTGCTTTGTTATAATTGAATTCCTATAGGCCTTCCTTAATTAAACATGGCCAAAATGAGCAGACGAGCAGTGCTTCTGTTTTTGTACATTCCGAAGCTAACTTGGATTTACATTCCTCCGTGATCTGCTTTTAATAGTGTTTAAAAAGTGTCCCTTTATGTTGAACCTTGTCCAAGTTATGGATCAGCTGTTCATATTTGACCTCTGATGCCATTATTTTGTTTATTTGCAGATCGTAAAGTGGTGGACAAGTGGTACAAGTCAAACGACAAGGAATCCTTGGTGATGGCCAGGAGGCTCATCCGTGAGGAGGGTTTGCTCTGCGGTTAGTGTTGTAATCTCCATTTTTGAGTGCAATGCCATTCGTTCAAGTCTTTGTAATTGTTGTTTAAAAATGGGCGCAATACGTTAGGGTATAATATTTGAAGTTCAAATATTGAGGGCTGTTTGCTTAAATCTAACATGCAGTCGAACATCACTATAAGTGAATGTGGGTAAACTTAAAGAGTTGCGAATGAATCTCATTCTGAATATTTCTTGCTGTGCGCTCGTTTTGCTGTGATAGTTCCTGAACACTCAAAGAGTGGATATTTTTCCAGTAATCATTGTCATTCAAAACAGTGGCCACCCGTTCCTGTCGTCTTTTGGGGAGAAAAATGTTCATATTCTTTTTAAGCAACCATCCTGTTACCATGCCATGAGAAATGTGGATACCATGGCATCTACGTAACTATTCCTGTGAATGTCTTAATTGTCATGACTTTCACCATTGCTCATATAATTTCAAATTATTTAAAGTTTTAGAATGTAGTTTCCATTATGTTAAATGTCAGGATTTTCTTGTAAGGATGAAACATGAGGAACATACTCCGAAAATTTCATGCAAATAATGTGTATTAAGCTGACTCATTCATTGCTCCATGTTGTTATTGGGCAGTCAGGCTGAAGTCACCTCAATGCAATGCGCTCACTCTTCATTTGTGATAATTGTCTTTGAGATACACTGATACAATTGATGCGGTGCTGGTTACATGCTCGAGGACAAAATAAGGTATTTTGTTTCTGTAGTGTGCAACATGGCATAAATTATGTTTGAATTTTGGCAGTTACCAGCTATGGTCATTGATTCTTAAACCATTTTAGAGATGGTGGTTAATGATATTTTTTTTATCTAAAACCTATTAAAAAGAAAACTTAATAAAATGGAATCACTTGAGACCATTGGGATAAGATGTTGATAGTTCAAATCTCTGACATGCCTGATCAAGAAATTGTCGAATACCTTGTTTCTACTATTATTTTACTACTACTAAAACAAACTAAATTTCAACGCTCTGCCATTGCCTAACATTTTTTTAATAGATTTTCAGGATAAATTATTCATTGATTGCTGACTTAATCTTAAAATATCACATTCAAAGCAAGAGGAGTTGATATTACAAATGAATTTTGGGATTGAATGAGGTGACATTTGAGTCGTCCCTGATTTGCTCATTTCGGCGCCAACGATCCAGTCTACTTATTTATTTGGTAGAAATTGTGCACATACAGCAGGATTGCCAATTTATAGTGACAGCAACATGTAAGGACACAAACATACAAACATCAACTAGACTATAATTAGCGCAGTTATTACAATTTTAATTTTCATAGAAATAGCAAACAGTAAAAACAAAGCAACAAAAGCGGGATGTGGGAATGAAAGGAGGGATTGTGGGTAGTTCCATCGAGAGAGAGAGAGAGATGCGCCAGAGAAAGGTTTATAAATGTGTTGTGAGAGTGGGTCAATGCTTTCGGTAAGGGAATTGAGTAAAGCGGGGAGGCGGAAGAGAAGGGAACGTTTGGTGAGGGACGATCTGGGAGAAAGGGGTGGTGGAGCAAAGAGTGAGTGGGGGTAACTCGAGGGGAACTCTGAAATTGATGAGGGAAATTAGTTCAGGACAGTCGTTAACGGAGAAAAGGGTGTTGTGCACGAGTTTTAAATGGGATTTCAGACGTAGAGTGGAGAGATTACAAATCGAGAGAGAGGAAAGAAGTGATTCAGTGGGCGAGTCCCGAGGATGGGGGACTCTGTACTTGACAATTTTGTTGAAAAAATATGTTAACCAGTTGAGGGTATTAAGGTTGGGCAGACATGGACCATATAGGGGAGCAATAGGTAATTAATGGTAAGATGATGGTTGAGAAATATGCCCTTGGGGATTGTGCATCTTTTATTTCTGTGTAGCGGTAAAGTAGGCATAGAAGCGACGTGGCTTTGCTTTCAACTGCCTTGAAGGAAGTCAGCCAAGTTGAGTCTTTGTGGTGGACATTTGGAACAAAATCTGAAGGATTACCATACTTTAGTGTGTGGGTGCAACTGAGCTTTGTTGGGCTTTGTCTCCCCAACAGGTGGTAGCAGTGGAGCAGCCGTCAGTGCTGCCATGAAGGCTGCGGCAAGTTTGAAGGAGGGTCAGCGGTGCGTTGTGTTGCTGCCTGATGGGGTTCGCAATTACATGACCAAGTTCCTGAGTGACCAGTGGATGCAGGAGAGGGATTTCACCGAGGACCCAGTCCTCTCTCAAAACTGGTGAGCACATCCCCTGCGCAACCGTGCGTGCCCTCACACGATTGGCCCTCATGGGATTAGCTCGATGGCTCTGCTCAATGGCAGTGCAATTTGCTCTCCCTCGACTGTGCTTTGGAAGTGGATATGATTTCAGCCAGCAAGAAGGCCGTGATTGAGGTCGCTTGAGTCCAGACTCAACATTTTAAATGCTGGACACAGTGAAGAGCAGAATTGAAAGAAAGCCTTAGCACCTAATGCAACACAGTTAATATGGCGATGTTACAAAATTAACCAACTTCCATGCACATTTTTCTCAAAATTAGAAATAGCATGATTACAATTGATTGTCAGACATCTCAGATTCTTCCTCCTTTGTTTGGTCGCTCAATAATTCTTTGAAAATCAAAGAGATTCGCTTCTCATAGTATCACTCAAAAAGGTTTAGAATTGGCTGAATGAGTTAAAATGTGGCCATACTTCCAAAACTGATGAATATGGCTTGGTACATTCAGTAGAAGTAACTTCCTCCGAAAAGATTGACAAAATCCACAATATAATTTTGAGTGATCGACGAGCCAAAGTTTGCAAAATAGTTGAGACCACAGACATATCACAAAGTACAGTATTTTCAACTTGGCATGAAAAATTTTATATGAAAAAATTTTGGAAAGATGGGTGTCACATTTACTCTCAGTGGAGAATAAATGCAATCATTTGCATCAATTACTTATAAAAAGATCAGTTTTGATGGCAAAAATTATGTAATTGAAAGTTTGAATCAATAAAATATCAACCATAGTCAGAATATTTGTCACCCAGTGACTTTTTCAGTTTCCAAACTTGAAAAAATGACTCTAGAGTAAATAATTCACGCATATCAAGGAGGTTATGGCCAACAAAGATGACTAATTTGAGAAATTTAGGAAATCTCACATTTTGGATGCCTCAATAAGCTGGAGAAATGCTGGGAAAGCCATAGGGAGTTTGTTGAAAAATAGAAAAAATACCCAAAATATTTTCAAGAAACTGCGGGAGATGCCCCAGCAGTAACTTTTAACAGAGTCATCCGCTACGTGTGCATTATAATGCAACGATTTCAGAGAGTAAAAATCATTCGCCTTGACCGGGATTCAAACCCGGATCCCTCGATATCCGGCCGAGTGCTTTAACCAATTAAGCTACCGAGACGTCCTCTTACACTCTGAAATTTTGGATGTCTCCGTTAAAAGTTACTGTTGCGGCATCTCCCACAGTTTCTTGAAATGAACAGCCTAAGTGTTTGAAATTGGCTTTAACCTCGTGGACTGTGGTGCGTCGCGCATGACTACGAATGCCTGTGGCATTGTATGTACGGTATTTCATCACAACATCTTGTTCCTTTAAAGCCCCCAAAATTTCAGAGTGTAAGAGGACGTTTCGGTAGCTTAAGTGGTTAAAGCACTCGGCTGGATATCGAGGGATCCGGGTTCGAATCCCGGTCAAGGCGAATGATTTTTACTCTCTGAAATTGTTGCACCCAAAATATTTGTTTTGCTATGTTTTTGAAGGACCCATTGAATGATCCATATACTTTCTTTCCTTTTTAAGGGAATGGCAAAGGATTATGAAATCTCATCGGCAACTCTCATTATTCTTCTCCATTAGCACAAACACTCAAATGGATGAGTATGACTTTAGAAACAGTGTTATAACAAATGGAGGTCCTCTGATTATATTCAATAGTTAAAATAAAGATAGGAAGTCATTTTTTAATTATTTTTCATTTTATGTGACCTATTAATTTTGATTGAAAGGAGCAGCAGTTATATTATATTGTTCTCCAGAATTACTAGCATGAATTTACAACTGAAAAATTCATCATATATGAACATCCACTCACCATAACTTTTGGAAATTGGATTTGGAAGCTCTTTACAAATAAATTTCCTCAAAATATCAGCCTCGACCATCTCTCAAATCTTGGAAATAGCTTGGAAGAAAAATTAACTGAGAAGTCTCATGAAAGTAAACGTGCAAGTTCATACATAATATTTGAAATAAATATTTTATTTATTTGTTAATATTACTCAATATGGCCAAAAGTAGTGAGAATTTTTTGCATAATTTTGAAATGTAATGGAGCTTTCATTTTTAAGTGATTGGCTTGCTATTTAATTGTGACATTTAGGAAGTATGTATTCTATTGTAATGTACTCCACCATTTTTAAGCTTCATCTAAATGAAAATTAAAAAATTGCTGTACTTTGTTTATCATCTGTTGTTTACTAATTGTAGGTGGTGGAATCTGCAAGTGTCATGCTTGGGCCTTGAGGCTCCCACGACCATCCTGCCGACAGTGTCCTGTCAGGAAGCTGTTGACATAATGAAGAAGGAGAACTATGATCAGCTTCCAGTTGTTGATGAATCAGGGTGAGTTTGTCAATGGAGACTTCTCATTTGGCCAGCATTTAAACAAACAGGTTTCTGGCACGAACGATGCGTGCATTTTGTATATATCCAGGAAGTGACTCTTCCGCTTCTGGGATAAATTACATTATGCTAAATTCTTGGTAATTTTATGCATCATGTAACAATTGGTAAATGTTGCCATTAGTTTATGAGTAGACATGGAACAGAATGCCATTTGAAATTTCTCACCCCTCTTTGTATGGATATTAAAGGTTAAATATCAAATGGAAGAGCTTTCTTTTTTAATTGAGGTTAGTTAATTGCTTATTACACTAACTTTGTCGCCATCAAGCGATTATGATGATATTTTGATGATAATATTTTAGGAGGGACGCATTGGAATATGTGAAATTGAGGCTTACTAAAAGTGTTGCAATTGTATAGTAGAACTTGGAACACATTGAGACACTCACTGTTTTGGTTTCTTGAATATTTCTGTGGCCTGGCCACCTTTTTCAATGGAAGGAAGAAAACTGAGGAAGGAGGGTTGAATAGATAGATATTAATCTTTATTTCAGGACGAGATTGAGACGATGGAGTCTCTTCTACCACCAGGGAGGTAAAAATAGACACATTGAAACAATGGTTAATAATGGAAGCATGTGGAGGAAAGCATGATTAAGTACCGGTGGAGAGGATAATGGGGAGGAAGGTTGCCATGTGAGGTGTGGGGATTGTTGATGTGGGTGTTGATATACAGAGTGTGGCGCACTGCCCAATGTAGGAGGCGGGACCAAGTTTGGAGTTAAGTCGATGGATTACATTGTGGGATGAGAGAGTACTGTGGGAGGGGAGAGAGTTGTTAAGTAGAGAGGGGAGGCAAGGAGCGAGTGGTGAAGATGGGACATGCTTAGGTCTATTGCAGGGCACTGCTGGTGTGTATTTGTGGATGGCAGAGGATTTGGATAAATTTGGATTTGGATTGGGGGGCATCAATATGTCTGATAAATTGTTGGATAATTTAAAAGTTACCGAGGTAAGTTTGCCATTGTTATTTGGTTTGTCAGAATGTGGAAGAGGTCTTTTAGGATGTTTTTGAGGGACTGAATTCCTGGGAAGTATGTATGGCAAACAATTGTGCCAGGTAAAAACGTTAAAATGATAATAACCTCTTGTGGGATCTTGAGAGAGAAGATTGTCATGCAGAATTGCATTTAAACTTGAATTCGTGAATTAGCGTTATTCGTTATTAGAATCTTCAGAGCATGGAAACGAGGCAATTTGAAAGGCATGTTGGCACCGTGATGACGAATATCAGGGATTCTATGATGAATAAATGTTGAAAAATGTGTAGCTTGTAATTTTTTTAAAGCAACAATTTATATTTCTTTTTATGAAGTGTTAACTTAAAAATATTTTGATCTTTTCTGTCTGATTCATATATTTTTCGTAAATCGTAACAATCACCGTGTGCCGTGATGCACACTGTGAAGTACAGTGAGAAAATTTGCATTCCTGAGCATAAAAGTTTTTTTTTAATTTCACTGATTCATGAAGGAGCAGATAAGCTCATGTTTCTTTTACATTTCCCACATATTTGGGTTTGTATCTTAGTATTAATTATTGTGATATATTCTTTATTAAAATACTTTTTGGCTAATGACTTGGGTGATCAGTGTTGTTGGCTAATCAGATTTTATAAATTCATTTTCAATAGTATTTTTTCAATGTGACTATTTGAACTGCGTGATACAGCTTAATTTTGTTTTACCGACGAGACCAATTTGTGAGCACCTAAAATAAAACCACAGCTGTTGATTGACCTCCATCCATGAAATCCAGCTTAAGCTACATTTTTCAGGAAGTCAATGCAAATAAAGGAAACCATGACAAATGGCACATGATGCACGGTGCAAAATGAAAAGTTGTGCATCAAATGTTTTTCAGTTTTTGACCTTTTTTAGTTTAAATTTTGCAATTGTTTTTATGTTGTTTAGTTCTTTATGATCATGTAAGATATTTATAAAAAATGAAAATAAAGTCAATTAAGTACTGTTCCTCTCACGCTTGGAATTGTATGTAGCTTCAATTTATTTCTCCACTAGTCCCATTCAAATGCATAAATTCAGGATTTGGCTGTGTTTTGGCCAAATTCGCCAAGGTGATTGATTTTCTGTTCATTCTTGTGCTCCCTCAGTGCGGTGCAGGGGATGGTCACCATGGGTAACCTCATGTCGTTGATGGTGCATGGCAGAGTGAAGCCATCAGACGTTGTTAAAAATGTCCACTACCACCAATTCCACAAAGTCACCATGGACACGACGTTGGGTCGTCTGTCTAGGATACTAGAGCGAGATCACTACGTGCTGGTCGTCCACTCTCAACGTCTCTGTGAGTCGATTTCTCTCATCTATTAATTAAGGAAAAGCCATGTTTTCAAATGTTCTCCTATTGATGAGGCCAATGAAGTGTCCTAACATTTTTGTTTTAAAACTTAGTTGTGCAAGTATTGATTTTTATGTCGGCTTAATGTGTATCATAGATGTTCCACGAGTCAAGTGATTTGGTGCCAGTATTGCCTCGTTGGCAGTCATTGCAAGTTAAAACATGTTCAGTTCGTCTACCGCAACAATGGAGGCAACTCTCAATGCTGCATAGAAATTTTGCTTCCGCCTGGACAAATCATCAGTCTTGTGCTATTTAAATATACTGGAGACTCATGGAGAGCCTGTGTTTCCCGATAGCATAGCTAGAAGATGATTTTAAATATTCCATGAGGGAAGACTTGACAATTTACAAGGAAGGGGGACCCAGAGCTCCAGTCACTGTTCCCGCAAAAGTGAATGTCAGCACTTCTGCCGCTGTCATTGAGAGAGAGAAGACTGTTCGGTGATGCAAAGAGCACTGTCAGAAATGGTGAATTCTTTATCGAGTTCTAACCTGCAGAGTGGTAACAGATGAATTGGATGTTAGATTTTAATGTGAGCGTTGGGTTCTACGAGATCTCAATTGTATCACGCTGAAATCAACGTGAAGTTTGTCCATTATTATCTATAAATAGCCCAATTGACTTTTATCTGTTTTCCAAACTTAAGAAACACCTTTGTGAATGGTATTTGTAATGAACGGGAACTGTAGGGGAACTGAACATTTCAAATTGGAACAGTTGCCACTGATGCAATACTGAAATCAAGTCAGTGAAACTGAAACCATATACACTCAACACATGTCAGGTCAGCAATATTACAAAATATTAATTTGGCTTAATAAACTAGAAGAGTAATTAAAGCATGATCAATCCATTCATTGATAAACGGGAAAGTATTCCTTTTGGGTAAAAATTTTGCCCGGGGATTTCAGTAAAAATATATAGTGTGTGGTTGCCCGAGCAAATTTTGTTCATTTTCTGAATTTCATCTGGCTGTCTGTCAGTGTGTATGTGACAGGTTTTTGTGGGTGCAGTGACTGGAGGGCTAATAAGAGACCTGAGCAGAACGAAATGATACGTTTGTCATTTGAACGCCCACTTTTTAAATGTTGGCATTTAATTGATGGGTGACGGTGGCACCACCGCCCCATTAAAAGAATGCTCCAAGAACATGTGTTGTCTGGAAACTATATTCATAAACAAAGACAAATTTCCCCAAAGCACCATTTTACATTTCTTGTTGAAGCATTAGAGAATTGAGTTATTTATGTGTCACTCAATCCATAGCAAAATGAAACATTTTTCATTTTTAGTTTTTTTGGTTGTTTTGAATGTGGCCCCCATAGGGTCGTCCATCCCCCCTGATTCATTGTTTTGAATGGGAAGGGTGTCATATCTTTAAAAATAACTGAAAGGAAAGGGATTTAAAAATAAAAAGCTGTGCATATTTAGGAAATACTGTTGGAAGAGATTATTCATTGATTTTTCCATGCGGTGGCTCAGCTAAAATATTTTAATGAGCCTGAGTAATGCAATATGTTTCCATAAATCTTTAAATGCTGTCCTTATCTTTGTTCACAAAAACATGTGGATGAAGTAATGTGCTGGCTACGTTGGATACTTTAGGAGTTAGCCCTATGTGAAGTTTAGCTGATTTGATCTTCCTGCATGAAGCCTGATACAAATCATCTCATGTGTAACTTATTGCTTGTGAACATAATAATGGGTTTATTGCCAATTGTATTTATTTATTTATTTACATACTTCGTTGCAATTAGGCAATTTACCTGGTGGCAACGGTCCAGTGTGATCACTGGTCACTCTTACAATGCACATACATACACACACAAGAAGAACAGATATGAGACAAAATGCTCGTATATTCAATGACACTTTTAAGATTACCGACCTCTCCTTTACTATCACACAAGGATTAGGTGTACACCACACGAGTACATACTACGCACCGTCCATCGCCACACTTCGTCCGTAATCACGTATCTTCAATTTCATATACCGTTCAAAATCGCGTCCCGTTAACACATTATTCATAGCACAAGTACATACGGTTTTATTTCTCACTCACACGTTTTTAAGGCGAGCATACACCTCGTTTTAAATTTATTTAATGAATAAGGTAAGGACTTAAAGATATCCTCAGGTAACTCATTCCATTCTTTTATTCCACGATTGAGGAAGGAGTTTTTTTTAATGTTTGTTTTGTGCCCTCTATGTTTTATTTTGAACTGATGGTCCTTCCGCCCAATGTAATTTGGTTTGTCTAATCTTTCTGAGAGCTCCTCCCACCCCTTCTCTTTATTTACTATCTTGAACATCCCACATAGCCTGTTCAGCTTCCTTCTGAGTCGGAGCGGTGTCCATCCTAGTGTCTCTAACATTTCTGTCACACTATCTGTCCTGTTATGTCTTCCTAGAGCGTACCTAGCTGCCTTTCTCTGTACTTTCTCAAGCTTATTTATATGCACCTTTACCATAGGGTCCCATACTGTTGTTGCGTACTCCATTATTGGTCTTACAACTGAAGTGTATGCTAATTCTTTAGTGGATTTGTTGCTCCCCTTAAGGTTCCTCATGACCCAGTGTAGAGTTTTAAAAGCCTTACCTGCCACCTTATCTATATGATGTCCCCATTCTAAGTTAGCTGTGAGATAGACACCTAAATATTTACATTTCTCAACTCTTACAAGATTTTCACCTAGCAAGTTATAATCTCTATTTTCCCTTCTCCTTTTCCTACTAAATGTTATTAGTTTACACTTTTTTGTGTTTACACCCATCTTATTATTAGTAATCCATTCCGATACTCTGTTTAGATCATCCTGTAATATATCACTATCCCTGTTGTCTTTTATTTTTCTATATATTATACAGTCATCTGCAAAGAGACGAATGTTACATTCTGCTTCCTTACCTATGTCATTGATATAGGATAGAAACAGTATCGGGCCCAGTACACTACCTTGGGGGACGCCCATCGTCACTATTGATTCTTGAGAATATTCTTCTCCTACCCTGACCCTTTGGGTTCTCTCCCTGAGAAACTCTTTTAACCAGGACTTAACTCTTGGGTCAATGTTCATCTGTCCTACTTTATTTAGTAACAGATCATGTGGGACCGTGTCAAAAGCTTTTTTAAAGTCAATTACAACTGCGTCTATTTCTCCTCCATCATCTATTACCTCAGCTATATCTTGACATAGGCCTAGTAATTGTGTTTCGCAGGAATAACCTTCCCTAAACCCATGTTGGTACCTAACCAACCAGTTATTTTTTTCCCAATAGTTGAGCATGTATCTAACTATTATTTTTTCGACTAATTTACAGACTACTGAGGTCAGACTTATAGGTCTGTAATTCTCAACCTTCGTTTTATCGCCTCCTTTAAAGATTGGTATAACACTTGCTTTTTTCCAGTCTGAAGGTAATTTACTGTTGTTAATGGTGGCATAGAAAAGTGATCTAATGTATGGAACTATAGCCTCTGCTCCAAATTTTAAAGAATCGATTGATACATTATCAGGCCCAACTGATTTATTTTTTCTTTGATGGCGTATTAGTCTAGAGATTTCTATATCAGTGACCTTTATATACTCTGCATCGTTCGAAACGCAGTTCGTTAACATCCTGTTGTCCTTGTTAATGGGCCCGTCCACCTTACTGTTTTCGTTACTTTCCTTATAGGGTCTAGAATACCACTTATTTAGTTCTTCCGCTTTTCCCAGATCATCTAAAATCCTAGTTCCGTCTTCTTTCACAATCATGACTATGTCTTCCCGGTTATCCTTTTTCCTTCTTAGATATTTGTGGAATTTGTTTGTATTTTTCTTATCTAATATATTAACTAAAAACTTTTCTTGGGCTTTACGTTTTTCAAAATTTAAATCCATAATCAACTTTTTATATTTAATCAAGTTTTGGGAGGTTGTATTCCTACGTTTATATGATATCCTTACTTTCCTTTTTAATCTTCGTATTGATCGATTATAATATTCTGGGTCACTATTGTGGTTTATCATTTTTTTAGGGACAAAGTTCTCCAATCCCTCATGTAAAATACTTTTAAATGAATTCCATATTTGGTTCAAATTCGAACCTTGCCCTGCCCACCTTGGAAAATTTTCAGTCAACATAGTTTTGAACCCATTCGCGTCCCCCTTTTTATAAAGCCACACATACTTTTTTGCGAATCTCTTTGGGTTTGGTGGTGACCACTTTAGATCCATTGATAGTGCGGAGTGATCGCTCAGCCCGGGTATAATCTCGGTGGTAACATCTCCGTTATTGGGTCTTAAAAGAAAAACGTCAAGGACATTTCTTCCTCTAGTGGGTTTATTTACTAACTGTGTGAAACCTTCTTCATGGATTATTCTATTTGCAGCTGACTGGGCCCTCCCGCTCCCCGTCCCTTTACCGCCCCAGTCCACCCCCGGTAGGTTTAGGTCCCCCGCTATTAGGGTCCAACTGCCTGGTTTTTCCGAGCATAAATCCGCCAGGGCCTCAAGAGTGCTCAGGTCTTCATCTGGTTTCCTATATACTCCAATTATATTGAGTGATCTGCTATTTTCCGGATTAAGAATATTTACACTTAGGATTTCAAAGTCTTCTTTCGCCACTACCAAGTTACTCGAAAACCCCGTCTTAATACAGATGAAAACACCCCCTCCTCTGTCTCTGTATTGGAATGTTGAGGTAAAAATCATGTTCAACAATTGTTCAATTTTTTAAAATGATTTAAACATTCATGGTTGTCATTTATAGTGGCTAATTTTCTCATTTATCTTTGCAATGTGTTAAGTTTGAAATCATTTAAATCAATTGAAATTCAGCATATATTTTGATACTGCCGTGAGTTGGTTTGCAGCCGATGAAACTTCTTCCTGAGTGAATGATGTAAATTATTATCATGTAAATTACAGATTTGGGTGTACTGTGGTGGAACTGTTCCATAATTACAGAGATGAAAACTCTTGTATTTTCAATTCATGATTTGAAAATGATTTAGTACATCGAAAGTAGCTGAAAATGAATCTTTATCTCTTGGAAAATTGCATGGGTTTTCATCTCTGTTATGATAAAATAATCAATAGTTAGATTTGTCTTGCTGAATCAATTGTAGGCACTGTCATTGTTTTGAGTTTACTCATGATGATTGACAAATCTTGGTAACTTCCCAAGCTATTGAAATACGAGGCTTGCTCATAAAGTAAGAGCCATTTGGTCACAGGGAAAAAATATACTCATGTGAAACACATTTTATTGGCACTTTTAGTTAGCTACAAACCTACTTCACTTCTCTACATAATCGCCGTTCTCTTATAAGCATTCTCCGTACCTCAGCACCAGCTTTTGACAACATTGACAATGCCGTTCTTGAGTTACTCTTTGGTTTCGAAACGTTGTCCACCGAGCCGCCGTTTCAAGTGCAAGAAGAGGAAGTAGTCGCTAGGTGCAAGGTCTCATCATCTCCATCTTGTTGGTAACGACCCAAAAAAATATCTCGTCCTTTGGACATTCTTTGCTCATGGTGGTGGTCGTTGAGCATTTTTGGTGCCCGCCTTGCACACAATTTGTGGTGTCCAAGGTTTTCCGTGACAATATTGTAGGCAGTAGTGCGTTCAAGTTGAGGAAATTGTTCAGCCAGGCCATTAATCGTCAATCGACGATCACATTGCAGTTTTTGTTCCACTTGCGAAACAATTTCACCGATCAGAATACTGGGCCTCCCACTTCGATCTTCGTCATGGACGTTTGTTTGTCCATTTTTAAAATCACGACACGATTGTATAACCTTTTCTGTATAATAACTGTAGGTCCATAAACTAGGCATAACTCCGGATGAATTTCAGCAACTAACAATCCTTTTGTATACATGAACAGTGTGACAATACACTTCACAGCTGGCACAATACACATCTTTGAATAAACATCCTGTATTCCCAAATTAAATGAGAGGGAGCAATTTGTATTTGATTTAAAATTTTTGAAATTTTAAATATGTGGGAATTTTTCAGAGCCAGTGGTGTTAACATCGATGGACTTTTAAAGACCAGGTACAATATGCAATATCGACTGCACTTAGCCAGTTACTCATTCCAACCTTTAATCTTTGTATAATTGTTTCTCTGGCATAAGTAGGAATATTCTTAACCCTGAAATCTAAGATCTTGTGGAAGGCAGATCTGTTGAGAAGAAATTTGGAAGGCACAAGCATTGATGTTGTTTATGTTTGCATAAAAAAAGTGCACGTCATTGCAAAAGGAGAGAGAGAAATATAACTCGGATTTGATCATACCATGTGCTGAAAAGAGAAGAGTGGTCAGTGTTTACACTATACTTCAAGGTAATCATCACCTTTAGTTCCACCTAACTCTTTCATGAGAAATATCTTTTGGCATTGCACGGATAGTATTGATCACCTACATGTAGGTTAAGTACTCAACCATTTAGGTGTAAGTACCCCTGGGTGGAATAGACAATGTATGAATTTCATGAACTATATTATTCCACTTTGATGGGCTCATTGACTCGGTGATTGATTGATTGCTCGTGTGCGTGGTTGTCAATGTGCGGTTTAACCATGGTGTGTGTTCCATCCTTGCATGTCCCTACCGCGAAGACTCAAACCCTGACAATATGTCAACGCGGGAGGTGATAATCGGCATAGTGACACCCATTGACCTGCTGAGCTTCATCACCAACCAGAGTGGCCAAGCCAATGGGGTGGCTGCCACCAATGGGCAAGAGTGAGTGAGGGGTCCTGCAGTGGGCTGTGGAGGCCATTGGCTGATGGAGGGCACGACTTGAGGAGCAAAAATTCTTTGGTGCAGAGATTGTGGAGAATGATGCCTTGTTGTTAAGCTATTTTGTTTTCTTCTTAACGAATGTTCCCCTTGAATACCACGATGAACTAATGTCAGGAGTAAATAACGTGAGGAGGTGATTTTTAACAAAAATGAAATGGAAAAACATTGGCCAACACGCTAGGATCCTTCTACGATATGGTATTTGTTCTAAAACCTTAAATTGGAGGATGTGTGCTATTTTCGGACATTGCATGAATTAGTGGAGAAAAATAAGGCTCCTTATGAATTTGAGTTGGCTGAGCAGTTCTCCATTTTGAGGCCCTGATAGCATCAATGGCTGAGCAGTATTGTCTGAGTGACATCCCCTGGGATTTGATAGGTCGCTCAATGCATTTGTGAGTCAACTAGGAGAAGGCCATCAGGAAAGGCTCACTTCCCACTGTTTAGTGTGGTCTATCGGGGCTGATCTTCCCGTGGCTGTTTGGAGTGCTGCAGGGTGGAGTGGATCTGTCCACTGCCCTTCATCGAAATTTCTATCATCTCTTTAAGATGGTCGTTAAAAAGGTTTCGTAAGGTGCTGCTATTAGGCAAATATTTTTGCTGATAAGTTATTATGATTTCCTCACTGATTCAGCATGCAAGTGTGTGAATTTTGAAATTTTTTTAAAGGCATTAGGAAAATAACTTCAAAATGACTTTTATTACTTTTTTTAAAGCTTTTTGTAATATCGTTTAAAATGGTTATGAGAATTTTTTTTCCCATCGAAATGAAAATACTTTTTCTGATGATTCTGTTGAGTGAGGGCCCTGGCCATTTTACAGTTCAATTGATGGCTTCTCTGCACACGCTGTAGAGCTGAGGTGGAAGTTCTTTCCTGCTCGTTGGCTCATGTTAGCTGCATTGGCTCGGCAGTGGTACTTGTTGGACAAGTGAGCATGAAAGTGTGCGTGTGCCTTGGAGTGGAGAGACCCTTACATAGTGTTGCTGGTGAGTGAGCCACAGACATGATTTTTTATCCTCTTGTGACATGTGATATTTTAGAATTGTTGCATTGGTATTTTTTTGATGTAACCGTTTTCTGTTCAATGTAATGTGCAGATATTAATAAAAATGACTCAAGAAGTGCCATCAGTGGTTTGCTTCTGCTGGGCTTTTCTCCAGGGTGACCTGGATGGTCACTGTCAGCTGGGTGTGAACCCTTGTATGGCCGCAGTGGAGGCCATGCACGTTGACCTCCGGGCCATCCATGCTCCTCAGCAATGAGGAATGTTGGGGCTTTCCTAAAACAAAGCCCTGATGTTTCTCCTACAGCAATGAGAGAAATTAAACGGCTGGTGTGTTTTCAAAAGATGCTCATCGTCTCAATGGAGGACTGGTTTCAATGATGTACGTTGTTCCAATGTCAAACAAACTATGTTTTAACTATTCCACAATGAATTTTTCCAAAGAATAACTTAGAAAGCAATAGTACTAGGTGTAGTACAAGGATGAAATGTGGATCTTTTTTTTTAATTTTGTTTTGGAAGAATGATTGAAAGAGCTTTATTCAAAGTTGCTCCATTACTAGTTAGACATTTTTTCCATCTTTTGTGCAATTTATGGAAACCATGTCAGTAGAAATCTTTCCCTTTGGTCACGAACCATTCATCGAGCCATTTTTTTCACATCTTCGTGTGAACTAAAGCACTGCTCGGCAAGTGCGTGACCCATGTATGCAAATAAGTGGAAATCGCAAGGAATCAAGTCTGATGAGTAAGTTGCATAGGGTAGAACTTCCCAGCTGAGTGCTTCCAATGTGTTGCGGATGGTTTTGTGGTATGTGATGGAGCATTGCCATGAAGAACAATCGCCTTGTGTTGCCTCTTTTGGTGTTCTTGTCTTTTTTCAAGCAGCGAACCAATAAATTAAAAAATTGTTGTTGTTGGTAGCATTCAGCATTAACTGCTACACCAGGTTTTAACGGCTCATAATAGACCACACCCTTCTGGTCCCACAAAACGCAGAGCATCATTTTTCTGCCAAAGCATTTCGGTCTTGTGGTCAATGTGGATGGTGCGCCTGGGTCTACCCATGATTTTTTGGACTTGGAATTCTCAAAATAAATCCACTTTTCATCCCAAGTAATGATACAATGCAAAAACAACTTCCTTTTGTGTCATACGAGCAAAATTTCAAGTTTTTGCACCTTTTCATCTGTCTGTCATACGACTGAAGTGGTACCCATGTGCTGCTCTCCTGAATCTATCCAATCTCTTGTAGCTGATTGGAAACTGCTTGTTGAATAACGCCCAATTGCTCTGCGAGTTGTTTTTGTGTTTGTGAATCATCTTCGCTCAACAGTGCTTGCAATTCCACAGCTTCTTTCCTTTTCAGCAGTTTTCTGTGTTTCTTGTCTGCTAAATGAAAGTCAGCCCCTTCGAAATGCCGAAACCGTCATTCACACACATCTTGCAGTGGAACATGTTCACCATAAGCTTTTTGAAGTAATCGGTATGATTAAGCAGCCGTTTTCTTCAAATGAAAACAAAAAATTTATGCTGTCCGAGAATGCTCTTTGTTTGTTATAAATTTTGACATAATGGCAAACGGCAACACAACACTATGCAGACACTTTTTCAATCTATCACTCATGCACATTTGACCCTTGTTGATGGCACAGGTAAATGGTATAATCGTCAAATCTTTATACCACAAACTACACCAGTGCACCATCCTCTTGTCTGAAATCCGCACTTTATACTTGAATGCCTGGTGAATATATGTTAAATAAATTAATGCATAAAAAGTCATAGTGCGTCTTCCATGCTGGTGAATGTTATGAGCCTGGGTGGGTCTATCTTAAATGAGGCCTGGGAATATGGTGCTTCTTTTTGTGTTTGAATCTGTAGTTTTTCTGGCTAGTGAAATTTTTCCCAAGTGGAACCCAGACTGTGAGTGTATGAGGGAGAGCCATGGCATAAGCGATGGCTTTTTTTTTAAACTAGGAGGATTTTATTGTTTCATGACTGGCTACAGTTAAGCATTATACATTAAAGGCCAGTTATGGGAGTCTCTGAATTTAGTGATGCCAGGAAACTTTAGGAGTAGTTAATATCAAAAGGCGTAGTTGGAATGGACAAGATAATACGTATGAGCCCTCTAAAAGTACTTGGGATTTTAAAGGAAAAATGATCAATTGTAATGGTAATGAAGAATCAAATGCATAATTTTGGATGAGTGAGGAATATTTTTCAGAGAAAATAACTGTGGGGCTTGATAGTCTAGTCTCTTCTTCACAATAATAATAATAAACTTTATTCATCTGAATCATATTTACATATGGTGGAATGTCGTCACTTTTACAGGAACATAATAACACACTACAAAGCACAACATACAATCACATAAAATACGTATACATAGATATGACACTAAACACTACACCTTATAGTTACTAACCACACCGCATAGACACTAAACCTTACAATTTTAGGCTAGTAAAATCGAGCTCGTAATACTCCTCTATTGAGTATAGAGGATTAGAGGTAAGCCAATCACGCAGCACCCTTCGGAACACCACATTGTGGGCTGACTTAACAGCATTTGGAATTATGTTGAACAATTTGATAGGTAGATCTTCAACTTTGTAATTCCTGTCTAGCCTACAGTGTGATAAAACCATATTAGACTTTGCTCTGGTGTTATGGCTGTGAACATCAGCCCTAGTGGAGTACATACTCGTATTTTCTTTTATATGAACTAATGAATAGAACATATATAAATTGTAGACAGTCATAATTTTTAAATTTAAAAAGAGAGGTCTACAGTGCTTAAGTGGACATGAGTTAGATAAGGTACGGACTGCCTTTTTCTGCATCACAAAGATCAGCTTAGTATCAGATGCATGCCCCCAAAGTCTAACGCCATAAGTGATATGTGAGTGAAAGAATGCATAGTAGGCATTAATTAAGTGGTCCTTACTCACATATAATTTCAATTTCCTGAGCAGAAATAAGGCTCGTGCAAGTTTCTTCCTAACTTTTAGAATATGAGCACTCCATGTTAACTTGGAGTCTAAATAAAATCCCAGCAGTTTAACAGGGGCAGTATCCGGTGTAGCAGATTTTAGTGTACAGAAGAGCTGAGTTTTATTGGGATTCATAAGGAGATTGTTGGCAGAGAACCAATCCACTGCCTTTTTAAGTTTAATAGGAGCTCTACGCATCGCATCAGAATGATGAGGGGAACTATGCAGAAAAGTAGTATCATCCGCATAGAGGACACAGTCAGTAATCATATTGGGGCACAAGTCATTAATCATGACCAGAAATAAGAGGTCCTAGCACGGAGCCCTGAGGTACACCATATTTAATATTTAATGGTTTTGACTGTTTACCATTTACATAAACAGACTGCTTATGATTAGATAAGTAGGAAGAAAGAAATTTTAGTTCAGCATCCTTAAAACCATAATATTTCAACTTATTTACAAGAATTGTGTGATTAACACAGTCAAAAGCTGACAATAGGTCACATAGTGAGAGAGCCAAACATTGATTACCTTCAAAAGCCTTAATTATTTGCTTTATAACATATTCAACAGCTCGAGTTGTGCATTTATTGGGTCTGAAACAAAACTGTATCGGTGTAAATAGATTTAAAGATTCAAAATAGTCCAAGATTTGGGTAAAAACAACTGATTCAATGATTTTTGCAAGTAAGGAAATAATTATTTGGAGAACTAATATCACCACGTTTGTGAATAGGAATGACCTTGGAAAACTTCAGCTGATCAGGAAAATAACCAGACTGAAGACAAGAGTTAATGACAATGGCAAGAGGGTATGCTAACCAGTCAATTACAGATTTGATTGAATTATTTGAAAGCCCAAAGATATCTTTACAGTTAGAATTCTTGAACTTTTTCACTAATTTAATTATGTCTATCTGAGAAACTTCTTTCCATCTAAATGTAGAATTGGTGGTGGGAGTATTACATAATAGGTTATTAACAGTTTTAGCTGAGGTTTGATTAATATTATTTATATCAGCTATAATATTGTCAACCGAACTAATAAAGTAGTTATTAAAAGATTCAGAGTCTATTGGAACATCATCAGACTTTTTACTTAATCCTGTTTCTTTTTTTTATGATAGTCCAGGCTGCTCTGCATTTGTTGGATGCACTATTAATGTAGTTAACATTGGCATTGAGTCAACATTTGTAATAATAATAATAATAATAATTTATTTGTCTAAGGATCTACAAGAAGATATAAGACACGTCAGAGAATAAAGAAGAAGAAAAAAAGAAAGGGGAGGAGATTCATACATATTGGTAGATTACTGTCACATATAGACATAAATAATGATGACATATAGATGCATAAGTAAATACAAATTCACAATTACCCAATATGTTTATCAAAAGTAAACAAATTAATTAAAAAGAAGCACTAGGTTGTGGAATCAGTCAGATAATCCATCACAGAATAGTAATTCTTTGCGAGCAGGAATACTTTCAATTTCCTTTTAAAAGACACCAATGACTCACATGGATTTTTCAAATGGTGCGGAAGTTTATTGTAGATTCGGAGTCCCATTTCTCTTGGACCTAATTTAGTCCTATTTGTCCTCACTATATTATAGTGAAGGCTATGCCTATTTCTGGTTTCATACTTATGAAAATTAGAGTTAATTTCAAACATGTGCAGGTTTTTACGCATAAAAAGTAGCAGAGATAATAAATAGACACATGGTAATGGGAGAATCTTCAAAGTTTTAAAGATGGGGTTGGAGGGAGCGTCATAAGGTTTTTTTAATATAATTCTAATAGCCCTTTTTTGTATAGTAAATATTTTGGAGGTGTGAGGTGATGAGCCCCAAAAAATTATGTTATATGACATTAGGGAATAAAAAGCACTATAATATACAGTAAGTAAGATATCTACATTAACAGAGTTTCGGAGGTGGCGTAAAAGGTAGCAAATAGAGCTAAGTTTATTGGCTAAAGTTTCGATATTCTTAACCCAGGACATATTACCACTTATATATGAACCTAGAAATGTGGTTGATGTAACATTCTCAATAGACTTTTTATCAATTTTAATTAAAATACTTTCCAGTTGACTTTTCCAACTAAATTGAACAATATGAGACTTTTCAGTGTTTAGTTTCAATTCATTGTCAACACACCAGCGAAGAATGTTCTCGTTTGCAGATTTAGAACTCATGATAAGGTCGTTTTGTGATGGGGCAGAAAGTAAAATGTTTGTATCATCAGCATATATTACAACTTCAGCAGTAGGAATATTGGCAAAGGATTCTGGCAAATCGTTTATGTAGATTAGAAAAAGAACTGGGCCCAATATTGACCCTTGTGGTACACCAACAGAGGTGGTACTACTCTCCGAGCAATATTTATTACCCTTGATGGAGAGTGATACAGCTTGTGTTCGGTTAGTAAGGTAGGAGTGGAGCCATTTGCCAGCAATACCTCTCACGCCCAGATTTTTAATTTTGGTGAGAAGAAATGAGTGGTTAACATAATCAAATGCCTTAGAGAAGTCATAGAAAATTCCCATTGTTTTTTGTTTGTGGTCGAGAGAAGACAATAAGAAGTCCGTAGCTTGAAGTAAGGCAGTAGAAGTGGAATGGTTTTTTCTAAACCCATGCTGATTAGAAGACAAAAGAGCGAATTTTTCTAAGAATGATGTTAGTTGTTTACAGAAAATTTTTTCAAGGACTTTCGACAAAACATTTTGAAGTGCAATAGGTCTATAATTATTTAACTTATTAGAGCATCCCTTATTTTTATAAAGAGGGATGATTTTTGAATGTTTCAGAGAAGATGGGAAGATGCCTTGCCGGAGGGATTCATTAACAAGAAATAAGAGAGGTTCTTTTATATAGGTATAAGAATAATATAATATTTTCCCAGGGATTTCATCGGGGCCTGAGAAGTTTTTGCTAGCAAATGTAGATATTATGGATCTTAATTCAGGTTCCGTACAGGGGCGATAATTTGTTAATTTGTAGTTAACATGACATTTAGCCAATCTTAACTCAGTATAGTAGTCCTTCTTTTGGTTATTGCAGGCTTTTTTAAGATCATCACTACCACATAGCTTATACTGTATATATAAATTGAGTAAATTTCTTCTCTTATTCTCAAGGTCAACGTTAAACCAATATGCCTGTAGATTGGGCTTATGTTTCAGCTGAATTGATTTCTTTGGGAATGCACATTCAAACAAGATATGACTAAAAAAGTTGCAAACTTTCTTTCACAATCAATATGGGTCAGCAGGGCATCCCAGTCAGTATTATTAAGCAGATTTATCAACTCACAGACATGATGTACAGTCATCTCTCTAACATACACAGTATTGGAAGTTTTGTTATAGCTATTAACACACAGCTTAGGGTGCCATGAAAAGGAGATTCCAGAATGATCAGAGAGCATGGGATCAAAGACTTTGACAATATAGTCGGATATATCAGTATTAGTTATTACATTATCAAGACAGGCATTCAACCTTAGTTGGTTCTGACTTGGCACAATATAAATCAAAGCCCCGAGAAGAACGTCTAGCTGAGTATGATTCCTTAAATGGCAACCCATGTCAACATTTAAATCGATTCCTCTAACGATATGTGCGTGAAAGTTTTGAAGGTAAATTAAAACCTTCTCAAGCTGTTCACAGAACACATCAAAGTCTCCATTAGGAGAACAATAAATAGATGCCACAATTAATCTTAATCCTTTAAGGTACACAGCAACAATTTCAAAATGTAAATCCATACAAAAACGATGTAAATCCAACTGTTTATACATCTACATAATACCCTGCAAGCCGCCACAAGGGCGCGTGGCGGGGGGTGTTAGGTCACCAGCCAAAAAAAGGAAAAAAAATACCGCATTCAAAGCCAACACACACATGCAAACCCCAATCCACAGCAGTGCACACATTCATCGTAACATCCCATCATTCGACGCGCATGCAAACACACATCTACCTCCCTTCACTCCACAAGCATGCAAGTACATACGCTTAACCACAACAAGTAATTGTACCCCAGGATGCAGCAAGAAATTTATCCAATAACGTGCAAGCTAGATTTTAGTGAGTAGCTAGGCGAAATACCACCACCACAAGAACGTGCTACGTAAAGATTATATGGGAGATCGTTTTTTAAATAGATCCATACACCACCATTTTTAAAAGATTTTCTACAGTAGATTGAGCCAAGAGTATATCCCGTTAATTGATATGGATCACTTTCTCGCTCATGTAACCAGTGTTCTGAAAGACACAGAACATCATAATTTGCCGAGTTCAAGTAAATTTCCAGGTCACAAATCTTGTTTCTTAGGCACTGAACATGAAGCACAAGGAAGTTGACAGAAAAAGAACTGGAACTACCTGATGTTTTGGGAGTTTTCAATTGGTGCACTAACCTTCTGGAGTATTCCGGCGGAATCTTGGAAAAAATTAATTTCCGAGGAAAATATTTTTTGGCCAAAATTCTGAGGAAAGGAGCTTTTCACGGAGATCTTCGTCAATCAAGATATGAAAAGAGGCATAATTACCTCTGGATACCTTAAGCTGCTCGATATCAACTGATGTATCGGAGAGCTCGGGCAGGTGGTCCTTCAGATAGGACATAATTGCTTCTGTCATTGTGTCAGGATGAAAATTCCAAACATGCACGTGAGAATGCCAAATTAACACCAGAAATGGAGGACTTTTTATCAGAGGAACCCATGATGGGTGTACGGCATCACCGCTTATGTTTCACAACATTGAAGCCATCATTAGAAATATTAGAAGGTTGGCGAACAGAAGCATTTTCAGCAGTGTATTCACTCGGTTGAGTGACGAGGATTTCAGTGGTACATGCAGAAGACACAGAAGTAGATTGAGGTTGAACACGGTTCGTAACAGGCACTGTAAGTGCATTCCGTTTGAAGGCACGAGTTTGCGGACGTTCCGGAGTCCCAACGGTAGGCTTTTTCTTTGCAAGCATTGCAAGTTGAACTTGAGCATTAGGCTTCGGAACATTAATAGATTTTAAACAGTCTGCAAAAGTAGTCGCACATTTGGGCTCTCCACTGGTAAGTTCGCTTTCAGATTTTAGCTTATTCAATTCTTCCTTTAAAAATTCAATGTCCGATGCCATTTTGGAAATTCTATAGACAGACGCTCGGCGGTAGGAACACTTCCAATATATGCCACGGCATTCTAATAGTGCTTTTTGCGGAAGATCCTTGAGTCCCGTACATTTAATATGAAAAAATCGCAGACAACAGTCCCAACAGGTAGGTTTATCAGTATAATCGATAGGATGTTTACAAGAGTCACACTACAGATCAATAAAACAATGACGGACGCCATCTTGAATAGCTCAATGGTCAGCTGTAACCACCCTGGAATTACATCTCCAATTGTGGGAGAGCACCAGCAGCCCTTGGTCTCTGCCGTGAGACTTTGGTTCCAGATGGAAGTGTGCTGACCAATAACCCTCATTATTTAGCCATTCTGGGAGCCTCCCTTTGTGGAGTCCCGCTCATTCTCACCACCTGGCAAGCAGTACCTCTAGGCCCGGTCCTAAAGGTTGTTTTAGATGAGGCATTTAATTGCATGGAGGTTTGCTACTGGTTGAAATCTGCCAAGTAAAACAAGAAAATGCATGGACAAATTATGTTAAATTGTTGTATTTTCACCCATTCATTCATGTAAATTTTAATGATTTCCACTTCCATAGTTGCACCAATGTTCCAGAGATGTTAAAAGCACTAGGTTGTTCCACACATACAATATATCATCATCTGCAGCTCTACAGCCCGGTGTGGGCCTTGGCTTCCTCTATGGTATGCCTCCATTCAGTTCTCGTTCTTGCTTTTTCCCTCCATCTTGTAACTCCCATTGCCTAGCCATCTCTTCCTTGGTCTACCTTTTCTTCTGACACCTTCCATCTTGCTATTAAGTATCAGTTTGGGCATTCTGTCATTTTTCATCCTTTCTGCATGACCCAACCACGCCAGCCGCAGTGACTTGGCAAATCTCCATGTACTCGTGGTCCTTGTCTGTTTGCCAGGTCGATATCTTAAAAATCCATCCTTATCTATCCGAGACACATTCAGAGGTTTCATAGCAAGCGAATTTTTTAAAGGGTAGGGTTGCTAGCCCTATGCCTAACCCCCAACTTGGAGGGCCAGGATTTATATTCAGGGTTTACTCCCTTAGAAAGGCTTGTTTCTCTACACACAAAGAGCCCTCTCTACCCTATCGTGTGAGGCACACTTAGTCTGGCAGTTCAGTCAAGACTTGTCCGGCAAGGGAGGCCCTACCAGTAGCTATGCTACTGCCGGCATAGCTCTTGACATCCTTACTGCACGCAATCCTCTCCGCCCGGCACTGAAGGTGCCTCAGAGGGAGGACAATATATAATCAAACACTTTAGTTGTCACCTGATTTGACTGTCATTTGGAGCTCTAAAAGTCAAGTTTGTCCCTTGTGGGAAATTTGGTTGGCATTATTTCAGGGAAATGATTATTATTTGAGAATGGATATAATAATAAAAATTAGTCAAACCTGTTCATGAGTTTACATCCTAATTCATCTGAAAAGGCCATTCATGAAATGTCCATTCCTGTCTTCCACGACTATGAGCCATGCTCGGTGGGCATCTGTCCGTTGAATGCACTGCTCCCTGTAGCCCAAGTGACTCTTACATCAGCAGCTCTGATAATGTGATTATCGTTTCAACAGCAGCTTTTATGGCAGGTAACTCATCCATATTCACAATGGTTTCGAGTATTATGTTCTCAGTCAAATTGTTGATTCTATGATGTGAACAAAATTATACCAGAAACCCTTCCCTTTCAGTAAAATAAACAATCATTTGGCACACAATCATTTCTCATGGTAATCACAAAAAAGACAGGACAATGTGCACAATGGCGGTCTCTCTCTAGTTTATGTGTTCAAAACCTACTTATTTACAGAATAATTATAATGACAAATTTTGTCCAAAACATTTGTTAACTACCAAAGAAATGCTCCATTTCTCCTGAAAATGCTCCAAGCATCAAGATTAAATGGTTGTGTATTCTAATCTCCCAGCTGCTTAAGCTGGTTACGACAGAGTTGAAATCTGAATCATTCAGAAAAATGTCCCTCACATGCGATAGTGCCACACAACAACAACATTAATGAGTAAGAAATTTAAATGTCTGCCAGTTTTTCAAAGGAGTGCTTCTTCTTTTCCCTGAAATTCAAAAAATTATTTTTGATGAAACAACTTTTGAATAATTTCATATTCCATCTTAGAGTATTGAAGAGCATGCCAAGTTAATGATGACATTTGATTAAATCTCCCCTAATGGAAAGATTTAGATGTTTGTGGAGACCAAGAAGCATTTGATCGAAAGCAAACAATGATTTTCATTCATTTTTTGATTTTCGCAACCCTCTATTGCTAAAGAGCTTTGGAAGTGTTAACAAGAGAGACAAGTAGCTGAAAATTGCTAAATAAATCAACTCCTAAGTATATACTGCAATTACTTTTCTAACATCCTCTATAAATAATGGCCATGAATAAATTTATTTCTAAAACAGGTAACAGATTGGTATTCTCTTTGGAGTGTTGGTGACTCTGGTTGCCAGAGAGTTTCTACCCATTCCCTCAGGGTGCATAATTCGGACCTTGCCATCATCCCTTAATTGCCTCACATCCAACCCTTAATCACTGCCATCCCCCATGGTTAACACCTCCCGGTACCAGTTTTCTCTCTCCGTCGTAATTTATAATGCCATTGTCAACCAAACATCAGAGAAATATGAGTGAGCCCTCTTTGACTCAGTGTCTAGTTCACCAGGAAGTTTAGCCCACAAATTAGATGATGAGAAATATGGCTTTGTCCAACAGCAGGCTCAATGGAAGGCATTGTCTCCATTCATATCCCATGATTCTCTCTAACTTTTAGCAGAGCAGATTTATTTGTGCTCAAAATACGAAAATAGTCACCCAAAACACTGTAAAAGGATCGAAAAAGGTCTGGTACCATCCAAGTATGGCAGTGTAAATGAATACTAATAGTTGAATATTTTTTAGTGAATTCTCCTGGATTTATGAATGATTTTTTCTTTAATTGTATTGTGAAAAGTAAGTGTTGATTTTATTTATGTGGATTTTCTTTTGCACAAATTGCACTCCTCTTGTTTAGTATAGGTGCTCTATACAGCAAGGCTAAGTTATTATCGGGAAGTAAGAAGGCAAGATCTGTGCTAACAGTTAAAGATAAGGGGGTAAGATAATAGTTAAAGCAGGAAAAATCCAAGAGAGATGGAAGGAATATATAGAAACACTGTATGGTAAAGAACATAGGCCAACAAGGTTAGACATAGAAAAGGAACATGAGGTAGAAGAAGATAGCTTAGGTCCAGGCATACTCGACGATGAAATAGAAAGAGCATTAAAGGAGATGAAAGCAAATAAGGCCGTGAGGATGGACAACATCCCTGTAGAACTGTTTGAAATGTTTAGGAAAATGCGGGAAGAAGGCCCTATATGGACTGATTCGTAGTATCTATGAAGAAGGAATCTGGCCGGAAGATTTTGTGAGATCGGTGTTAGTTCCTATTCCAAAAAAGGCAAAGGCTATACCATGTGAGGATTACAGAACAATAAGTTTGATATCCCACGCAGCTAAAGTTATTCTCAGGATCATCGACAAAGGGGTAGAGAGTAAGGCAAATTATTACTTAGGGGATGATCAGTTTGAGTTTAGGAAGGGAAGAGGTACGCGTGATGCCATTGCAGTAATGAGATCACTAACCGAGAGGAATATAGAATACAATCAGGACGTTTTTGCCTGTTTTGTAGATTTCGAAAAAGCGTTTGAAAGAGTGAATTGGGAAAAATTAATGCATGTATTGCAGAAAATAGGAATGGATTGGAGGGACAGGAGACTGATTCGCAACCTGCACATGTCTCAGACTGCTCATGTGCAAGTGGGGAACGGAGAATCCGGATGGGCAGAGTTAGGAAGTGGTGTAAGGCAGGGTTGCCCATTGTCACCGGTGCTGTTCAACGTATATGTGGAGGAAATGATTAAAGATGAATGGGAAGAACTGGAGGTAGGAATAACAGTCGGAGGGGAATTGGTAAAATCGGTTAGGTTTGCTGATGACCAAGCATTAGTTGCTCAGTCAGCCAAGGAGTTGCAATCGTTGTTGAGTGAATTGGAGGTTCAGTGCGATAAATATGTGATGAGAATCAATATTAATAAAACAAAGGTTATGCGAGTTTCCAGAAAGAAAAAGGCTAAGCTAAATATTAAAATAGGCGGGGAAAGAATAGAGCAGGTAGAGCAGTTTACACATCTCGGAAGTGTTTTGGACCAATACGGTCAAAGTGGTAGGGACGTAGGGAGAAGAATTGCGCTAGGCAAGGAGGCTTTCTCAAGGAGGAGGGAGTTGATGACGGTGACGTTGAGTAGGAAGGTTAAGACAAGACTCGTAAAAACTCTGATATGGAGCGTAGCTATGTACGGCGCGGAAACGTGGTCGCTGAAGCAGGAGAATAGACGTAGATTGGAGGCTTTTGAAATGTGGGTGTGGAGAAGGATGGAGAAGGTGAAATGGACCGAAAGGAAAACAAATGAGGAAAACTTGGAGATGGTGGGTGAGGAGAGGGGTTTGTTGAGAGAAATCCTATGGAGGCAGGAAAAATAGATGAAGGGCGTATTGAGCGGTAGCAGAATGTTGAAGAAGGTTATAGAGGGGAGAATGTTGGGCAAGCGAGGAAAGGGCAGGAACAGGATAGGGATGTTGGATGAGATGAAGGGAGGAAAGAAGTACACAGGGATGAAGAGGGATCTGATGTAGATTAGGTTGCTGGATTGGGTTTTGTTTGGAGTTACAAAATGTTTATTTGATAGTTGTGTCCATCCAAAAACCTACCTTAACCGGTAGATTACCTAATAAATATGCCATCGAGCAATCATAGTGAGGAAGTAATTAATAGGTTATACGATCAGTTAGAGGACTTTTTAGTGTTTGTTTCTGGAGGGAAACATTCGATTGTGATGGGGGATTGGAACGCAACGATGGGGTGTCGCATGATTTCACCCGAAATCGTCTTTGAATAAGAATCCTCGCATGAATGGACCATGGTTCCTTCGTTGGTATTATGCGAGCTTTTTACTCCCCTTATCCCATAAAACGGGAATCAAAATTCCGCTGATTCCCGACTAAATATTGATACTCCTGCTAAGTGTAAAGAACACCTATAATACTTCGTGCATATTCTTATAAATTGTCACCACCCCACAGAATATGAAAGGTTATCGTTATAAAAAATTGAGGTTTTTAGAAGTGTTAATTGCTTCCAATATTTCCTTGGACTTTTTCCGTCAAGGGACGGACATCTTGGGTCGATATTATGGTGTATGATTAGAGAGTACTTAAGCGTAATTTGTATATTGCCGGACTCTCTATTGAGGAACGATTCTCAACTGGAGAGTGAACGCTCGCAGTTCCTTCACAGCTCACTCTGCGGTCGCAGCAACGTCAATTCAACACCCCCACCCCCTTGGATCGACCCCACCACCCTTCGCCGAAACGATGTGTCGTAATCGAACGCGGGATTAAGTCGACCGAGTGTGAGATGGCGAGACGATAGGGCCGCCCAATGTCACCATGTACTCTGGATTATACCATCAACACCATTTAACCGGCTGTATTGTTGATATTACAAACCAGAGTACTCCGTTTGATTTCTATCTGCCATAATATCTGCGAGGGCTGTTCAAAAAGTAATGATCAGAATTTGCTTAATCGCATAATTCATTGTGCAAAGATTTAATTTTCTGTTTTATCGTTAGCTTAGTATGTAGTTTATATATGGTGTATGTTTCATTGGCTTGGCTCGAGTATTTCATGAGCAGCAGATGTTGCAATTTGATGCACGTTCTGTTCGCCTACTGCACCGACGGAGGTAACGTTCAACGCTGCGTGTACGTTGATATTGTGCCTTTTTTCGTCGCCGGCAGCAGGCGTATGAGAACTCGGCATGTTTCAAATTACAACTGATACCGTTGATGCAATACTGGAGTCAAATCAATAAAACTTGTACCACTTACACAATACGCATCAAATGAAACTAAATTTTAAAATATTTTGAGAATTATAAAAGATGATGATCACTATTTATTAAGCAGTTCTCATGTGATGCTGTCTCCTGAACAATGGAGTAATCCGTAATCAGAAAAATATAAACCGTAGTAAATAAGGATATCTCTCTTTATCATGCATACAAATCATAATGGGAGTATTTTGTAATGTAAATCTGTTTCTCTAAATGTCAAATGCCATTCAGGAGTGAGAACTCGGGAGGAGGCGAGGGAAGTGGGCGCAGGGCACCACGATGGCCATGGGTGATGCTCGAGGGGCCGCGAGCGCCCGCGGTGCGCTGCCCTCAGCGGCCGCCGTCGTTGGATTTGGTGAGGACAGCGGGATCCCGGAGATGGCGTCATAATCAGCTGGGCTACGCCTCGGTGATTGGCCGACTGCTCCCGGGGGGTTTTGGCGGGCGGCGTGCCTTCGTCGCGGGGCCACGCTAAATATAAGAGTGGAGTGCTGCCTTAAATATAGATGGGGCGAGCGGTGTGGCGGAGGAAACTCTCTGCCCCCCGACATGCATCACTCGCCCCCCCTCTTCCCCTCCTGCTCCTTTCATCTCTCTCCCCCTCCCACCCCGTGGCCTCCAGGCGAGAAGAAAAGCGCTGCCTCCAGTTGGACTGCCCTCCCCCGAAGGAGAGCGTCTCGCAGATCGGGTGTTCTCCCGCTGGTGCTTGCCTTCGCTCCCTGACTCAGCACCGGGAGTTTGTGCTTCGGTGGTGGTGCTCGCAGCAGCCCCTGGACCACCTTGCGCCCCAGAGGAAGGAGTCCCCCGTGACATGGCCCTTCCATCCCAATGGCCAACGTGAAAGTGGCGGTGAGGGCGCGGCCCTTCTCCGAGAGGTGAGCACCATCCTCCAAAGCTTATCCTAGTCCCGCTCCCCCAAGAAGGCCCGAGTGCGCCACGGGTGTCACTGCACCCATGCACCGCCGCTTTAGAGAGCCATACATTACTATACTGCACCCTTTGATTTTGGAAGTTTGCATTTTTGTGCGTGATGTCTCCCGCTGCTGAAATAGCAATTTTTGCCAAGAATAGGAATTCTTTATATATTTATTTATTTTTTTGGAAATTATAAATATATGTTTATTTATTTATTTAAATTTATATATTAACATTGGGATAGCACAATAGAACACAATACGTATATACACACACACATACAGAGATAGATAGAGTCTATTTCTCTCTGCACATCTTGCCTTGTTCTCGACTACTGGTAATCTCATTCCAGGCTAAAAATCCCCCCCCCTGTGGTTAGCGCTGCACGATTTGCATGATTAATTCGTGCATGGAATAATCTTCATGTCTCCCGGCCAAGGTCTTTCAATGACAGAAACGTGATACCTTCTGTTCGCGTATTCAACGAGTTTCCACGAAGCGGACTCCCTGTGTAATTCCAAAATTAACTCCTGCTGCATTCTATCCTAAATACTCTCAATTGGCTCATTCGTCCAATGGAAGAGGCCATTCCTACGCGAAATAGCACTCTCCCTCCTTCCTTCAATTTTCCTATATTTCCCACGCTTATCGAATGATCAGCCCTTGGTTTCTGATGTGTCTCCCAACATTTTCCGATGTGTCTTCTCCGTGTTAGACGCCTAGCGATGGCTGTGACTTCAGGGGATTTTGGGTATTTCTATAGGCGTGTGAGTGTTTAGGTGATTAGATTGGTGAGGGCTGGTGATTGGATTTCTATTCCCAGAGATGCATGTTTTCGGATTATCATAAGTCTGTGCTTAGAGTGGCAACTGTCAATCGTTTTAGACCGCGCCATAGTGCATGTGCAACGGTATGATAATGGCTACTCGTTCACTAAATTGTTTCCTGTTAAGTATCTACGTCTACGAGACACTCCTACAAGTTTCCGCTAGAATGTGTGTGGCAGGGATTAATTCAAAACACCAGGCATGCGACATCAAAAATTAAGTTATTCTTGATGGTTAGCAAAATATATAAAATATATTTTATATATATATATATATATATATATATATATATATAACTATATGTTGTATGTTTGCTAACCTACTGTCCATTCTCCTCTTGTGTTTGTCTATTTCTCCTTTGGTGGATGTAACAGCTCCCTTACGCAATCTCCTGGGCAATGATTCGGAGCACTTTGGCGCTTTATAAGATCGCAGATTTCAGTGTAAAAGTACATTTTCTCGATAGCTCAGGTGGTTAGAGCATCCGCGCGGCAAGTGGAGAATCCCGGTCGAGGAAAATATTTTTACATTTGTGATTTGCTCACATCCGCCATCCCCACCTCTCTTTTGTTCGTCCTTTATGTGTGTTCCTTTCCCATTTGCCTTATCTCTAATTCTATGTGAATAAAAATATAGATATATATACTACCTTGAACAAAAAGTTCCCGGAATAACCACCGTGTGGCGCTCCCATCGTTCCGATTTGAGTTCTGTTTTTTTTGTTAAATTGGTACATCTGTTGTTGATATTCCCTTTAAATCTTAGTGTCATAACTTGACATTTGCAAAAGTTACGTAGCCAAGATTACATCTATCTCTGTGTGTGTTGGCGATTTTTTACAATTGCAGAAATGGATTTAAATTTGCAACAACGAACTTGTATTAAATTTTGCGTAAAAAACGGATTTAGTGGCGCACGGACGTTGGAAATGTTGGAAAAGTGTTTCGGCAACGATTCTCTAAAAAAAACGGTCGTTTACCAGTGGCACGAGCGGTTCAGAAGTGGTCGTGAGTCAATCGAAGATGATGAACGCAGTGGCAGACCATCGACATCGAAAGTCGGTGAAAAAATTGATAAAGTAAAAGAAATGTTGGTCAATAACCGCAAATTAACCATCAGAGAAATAGAGGAGGACTTGAACATTGCCTATGGATCCGCCCAAGACATTGTGGTTAATGATTTGGGTTTCCGTCGTGTAGCAGCAAAGTTGGTGCCAAAAGACCTCAATTTCATGCAAAAAAGAGACCGTGTTGACGTCGCAAAAGACATGATTTGCGAGGCTGAATCCGATCCCACATTCATCAAAAGGATCATTACTGGAGACGAGACGTGGGTTTATGAGTACGACACGCAATCCAGACATCAGGCAAGTGAATGGCGTTCACCAAATGAGCCGAGACCAAAAAAACCACGTCGTTTTCAGTCAAAAAAGAAGGCAATGCTGACGGTTTTCATGGATTACAACGGTGTAGTGCATCATGAATTTTTGCCAGAAGGCCAGACAGTAAACAAAGAGTATTATTTGGGCGTTATGAGACGTTTGCGTGAAGCAATTCGCCGAAAGAGACCAGAAATCGTCGCACAGTGCGTCGAGACCGTCGCACAGTGCTATCATTATTCGTAATTTTTTGACGAAAAATGCAACAAATACCATCCAACAGCCACCGAATTCACCTGATTTGGCTCCCTGTGACTTCTTTCTGTTCAATCGAGTTAAAAAACCATTACGGGGAACGCGTTTTAGCAGCCGAGAGGAAGTAATGGAAAAATCGCAGGAAGCACTGATGGACATACCGAAAACCGAATATCAAAAATGTTTCGAGGATTGGATCAAGCGCTGGCATAAGTGTGTTGCAGTCGCTGGGGATTACTTTGAAGGGGACAATATAGATTTAGATGAATAAACTTGTATTTTTAATTTTCTGAATAAATTCCGGGAACGTTTTGATCAAGGTAGTATATATATATATACGAGGGTCATCCGGAAAGTAGTACCCGTTCGTGCCGCATGAAGTGCTGACGACGCGAGTAGCCGCTGGACGAGGTCAGATAGCTTCAGTGGCTTGTCTGCCTTCTCTGAGCCAAGTTGCGTGACGCTAGCATTGCCTGTGTTGTTTCTGTGATTGTTTACAATGTTTAAAAAAATTGAGAACGCCGCCAGTTGTGAAGTGAGGGCAGTGATTAAATTCCTCAATGCAAGAAACGTTCGCCCATGTGATATTCATCGCCAATTAAAGGAGGTGTATGGAGACAATGTAATGGACGAGTCGTCTGTTCGGCGGTGGTGTCGCAACTTCAACATGGGGAGGGGGAACACACACGACGATGAGCGTTCGGGGAGACCGTCTGTCATTACAGACCAACTGGTGAGCTCAGTTGACGAATTCGTGAGGAACGATCGGCGCGTCACAATTGATGACATCTGTGAGCATTTTCCCAATGTTTCTCGAACAATTGTTCATGAAATTGTTAAACACCATCTGCATTATGCAAAAATTTGTGCAAGATGGGTCCCTCGCATGCTTACAGATGAGCACAAAACCAAGCGTATGGCTGCAGCACTGACGTTTTTGGGACGTTATTCTGATGAAGGAGACTCTTTCTTGACTCGCATAATTACTGGTGACGAAACATGGGTTTGTTATGCATCACCTGAGAGTAAACGACAGTCAATGGAGTGGCATCATGCTCATTCACCAAACAAACCAAAAAAATTCAAGACAGTTCTGTCCACCAGGAAACTCATGGCAACCATTTTCTGGGATCGACGAGGTGTATTGCTTATTGATTTTATGGCCCGTGGAGACACTATTAATGCCAATGCGTATTGTGAAACATTAAAGAAATTACGGCGGGCAATACAAAATCGGCGGCGAGGTCTATTGTCTACTGGTGTCATTCTCGTTCATGACAATGCCAGGCCTCATGCAGCTGGGATAACACAAAAACTTTTGCAGCAATTCAAATGGGAAACTTTCGACCATCCACCGTATAGCCCGGACTTGGCCCCTTCAGATTTTCATCTCTTTACAAAGCTTAAAGACTTTTTGGTAGGAAAAAGATTTGACAGCGATGAAGAACTTAAAGAAGGAGTGACCCTGTATCTCAATGAGCTGGCGGCGAAGGACTATGCAGCAGGAATACAGAAACTTGTCACACGTTATGACAAATGCCTTAATTTGCTTGGAGATTATGTTGAGAATTAGTTTAAAGTATCCTCTTTCAAATAAAATTTTTTATGTTTGTTAATATTTACTTTTGTGTCTTTATTTCACGAACGGGTACTACTTTCCGGATGACCCTCGTGTGTGTGTATATATATATATATATATATATATATATATATATATATATATATATATATATATATATATATATATATATATATATTATATATATATATATATATATATATATATATATATATATATATATATATATATATATATTTATATTTATTTATTTATTTATTTATATAGTATATATATTTATATATATATACACGAGGGTCATCCGGAAAGTAGTACCCGTTCGTGAAATAAAGACACAAAAGTAAATACACACCGTTCACACCTTTTACACATCGTTCGCCTTATGCATGTGTGTGTGTGTGCACAAGGCGAACGGTGTGTAAAAGGTGTGTAAAAGGCGAACACAGGACATGTGGGGAAGGCGGTTTTTGAGCAGATCACGAAAGTAAAAATGTTTCCTTGACCGGGATTTGAACACCGGATCTTCCACTTGCCGGGCGGATGTGCTACCATTACACCACCGAGGAAACTTAATTTACCTTGAGATCTGCGATGTTTTTAAGACGCCCAAGTGCTCCGAATCATTTGCCAAAGGAAGGCTTTAGGGAGCTGTTCCACCCACCAAAGGAGAAATAGACAATACACACAAGAAGAGGGGACAGTTGGTTAGAAAGCATATGGTATCATATAGAATAGGAACAGTACGTTTCGTGGCACGCATAGCCAGAAGAGCCACATTGGCCAGATACACATTCAAATACGAAGTCCCGCCATACGGCGCGCAAATATTCAATATATATATATATATATATATATATATATATATATATTATATATATATATATATATATATATATGTATGTATGTATATACTATATATGTAATTTTGCATTCGACCGAACTTGGCGCGCTTTTCTGGTCTTGGCTCGCACTGCGGCTTCCATTGAGACGATTGAGCTTTAGTTTCCACGTCACAACCATAAACCCATGATTCGTCACCAGTTATGACCCTCTGGAGCAAATTTGGTTCGTCGCGGACATATTCCAACGCCTCATTAGCATAATGGCTACCGAGCATGACCAAGTTCGTCGGTTCTACTTTAATCTCTACTAGTTATATTCTATCCGTTGCTTGCTCTATGTTGACTACGCTTCTTCTACCTCTTTATTTAATATCACGACAACCCCTCGTTGGCTCTCATATTAACCCGCCTCTGTACGGGCCTCTGTACACGTTATACTAAGTGTGTAGCAGCTCAAGGAGCATACTTCGTACCAGTAATACTTACCCAAAAATTAGAAAAAAATAAAATGAATAAAACTTGAAAAATAACAAAAATTATGCACAAACGGTAACTCTGCGCATGAAGGAACCATGGGAAAACGACTCAAATCTCACGTGGTTTCTCCAAGCAGAGAGACAGGAGGGAGGGTGACAATCAGGCGTTTTTTACTTGATAGTGAGGGGATTGTTTTGCGAATCAGTCGCACGAATTGCACGCAAAAATTGATTATTTGATTAAAGACACCCTGACAACCTCATACACATCTGCACAAGGTCATCTGTTCTACAATTAATCTCTCTAATTTTATTGGCATGATCTCTCCTCCCGTAGTACGATGGGGTTAATAATACATTTTCAACATCACTGCTAAAAAGACATCAATTTATAACAGAGATTTAATCTGTAATTTAACCGTCTCTAACCTAACCTCTTAAAGTTAGCCTTAATTAATACACATGCACTATTGCTATGTTTGTTATTAAGAGTGGATATTTGGTCGTCGAGCTGGTGTATTGGAATTGTCGAGCATCTGTATTGGAATCTGGGGGTCTATAAAATGAGCACGCCAATAGGCTTCTGCCGTGATGGTCGTTAATGTTCTATACTTCTAGTCTCAAACGCTTTCGATGTCATTTTTTTCGCATACATTACTTTCATTACTGAGTATTACAATGCAAAATTTTCAGAGTGTAAAAACCATTCGCCTTGACCGGAATCCGAACCCAGATCTCTCGATATCCGGGGGAGTGCTTTAGCCAGTTAAACTGCGGAGGCGTCCTCTTACACTGCGAAATTTTTCGGATCTCCGGCTTCGAATCCTGGTCAAGGCGAATGGTTTTTACTCTCTGAAATTGTGGCATTGTAATGAACACTACGCGGAGGATGACTCCGTCAAATGCTACTGTGCCGGCATCTCCCGCGGTTTCTTGGAACTTGGCCACGGAGTTGTGAATTGACTGCTAGCATTGTCTATTTGAGTTACTTTGTGAATATCATTTTTATTCACTGAAATTCTAAATATATTTTCCCTAACCTTTGTTTCAGCGTTATGTTTATCAGGCAGAGGTCGAACAATGTCTTATTTAGGGAGCGGTTTGAAATTTTCCGAGTTTCCTGCTCCGGGCTTGTTTGTTTCTTCCTCCCAAGCATCCTCCGGAACAGACTTCGGGTGAGACTTGTGTCCATGATCACGAAAGGACCATCTGAAAGAAGATTGAGGGTCATTACTAACTAAACATTACTCCCAATACAAAACTCCCAGTCACCTATTCCTAACAAGTTAAATTCCCAAAGAAAATTTCCCAAAATACTAAAATTTCAAAATATTTGTCGCAAGTATTTATTGTATTAAGTAATTCGGAAAGTCAATTTTGCACCAATGACTCATAAGTAATCAAGGATTATGTCGTCGTTTTTGTATATTTCGTACTAGGAAGCAATACTATGCGTATTAGCGATCTCCGATTCGTTGCAACTTGGGTGACCGAATGTACATTGTTCTCTGACCGGAAGATAATATTTATTTATTATTTATATACACCATGCAAGCCACCGCCAGGGTGTGTGACAGGGGGTGAATATACACCAGAATAATTTTACTTGAACATGACCCTACCGCGGTCGGACAATGTTATTCTGATCCCTTGTGGTTTGTGGAAAAAATGACGCCTTCTATCCATTTGTTCTACTCTTAATCTCTCTAATTTTATTGAAAAGATCTCGAATTCCGTAGTACGATGGGGTTAATAATACATTTTCAACATCACTGCTAAAAAGACATCAATTTATAATAGAGATTTAATCTAATCTGTGCTTAAACCTTCGCCCCGTGAATAATTCCCAACCTAGCTCCTCTAATAATTTTGATACGCTACTCGTTTGTCGTACCAACGTTTTACAAATCTGACTCCTTAAAATATCCTCCTCCTCCATTCTCCTCAAAAAAAAACTCCGATCTTAAAATGGAGACTTTTGCCGCACCTTCCGTCCTCCTAGTCCTACTCCGTTGCTATTTGTGTGCAATTTGTGTAATTTATCTGCAACATTAATATTGTAAATATGTGACGAGGTGTCAGGGGGTAGAAGATACTCCATAGTCTCAATTTCGCCCCAAAACAAAGACTATCTATCTAACCTATCTAAATCAGACATTTTCGCGGGTAGCTTCAATAATTCATCAATAAATAAATGGCGACTGTGGCGCGTCGCGCATGACTACGAATGCCTGTGACATTGTATGTACGGTATTTCGTCACAACATCTTGTTCCTTTAAAGCCCCCAAAATTTCAGAGAGTAATAGGACGTCTCGGTAGCTTAATTGGTTAAAGCACTCGACCGGATATCGAGGGATCCGGGTTCGATTCAAGGCGAATGATTTTTACTCTCTGAAAATGTTGCATTGTAATGCACACGTAGCGGATGACTCCGTTAAAGTTACTGTTGCGGCATCTCCCGCAGTTTCTTGAAATTTGATATGAATGGACGTTTGAATTTCTCTCGTCGAGAGCATCACCCGAAGACTCGTCTCTCCTTGCGACGCCAACATTAATTGCACTGCAATGGTGTTTCCCTTCCGCCCATAGACCGGCGGAAGAAATCACAAAAAGAAGTCCAAGACCTCTCGTGGTGAATAATAATCCGCATTATGAATCATAGCATGTGGACCGGGTTGGATTGGCGTCCCCGCCTCGGTGGCACTCGGGGGCCCAGAGGGCAGATGATGCTCTTCAGCGGCGTCCGTCCGTCTGTCTGTCCGGGCAATCCAGGGGTCTCCTGCGGTCGTCGCGTCGAGTCCGCTCTCCATCCGCGGCGACAGCTCAGGGTTCGGGGCGGGATGTCTCCATTCGAATGGTCAGGATTAGGATTTCGATTTGTATTCGATTAATTGCCGACAAAAGGCTGTTCTTATCGAGTTGCTCTTCTCCAGCGTCTCTCGCGGCCGGGGGGCCGAGTTCGTCGAGGGCGGAGTTTTCCGTTCGAGGCATGATTCAACCGCAAGGGGTTCGCGAGCCAAACACGTGGCACAGGTTGCCAACCTCAGTTATTTATAAGTGAGGAGAGGGTCGGAGATTTATATGCGCTTCGAGGCTGAATCGATGGATGAAGAAGCATCCTTAGGAACGGGCTAAACTATCTTCGTATACCTATATTATTCCGAAAAATAATAACGCTTTAGTATTTAGTACGTTTTGGTACACCGAAAGCTACCGCCAGGGTGTATGGCAGAGGGAAAATTCACACATGAGACTAATTTGAACCCTTATGATAATAATGACTTTAACTTATGATAATAATAATAATTATTATTATTATCATAAGAATAACAATCTTTACCTTGAGAACAATCGTATTAATAATTTCATCACTATTATCCGTTAAATTTTTTATTGATCTTCTATAATACATGTATTTTTACCCATAACGTGGTCGAGCAATATTTTTCTGATCCCTTGTCGTTCGTGGGAAAAATGACATCTTAAATCTATCTGTTGTACAATAAATCTCCCTAATTTAAATGACATGATCTCTCCTACTATAGTACGATGGGAGTAATAATGCATTTTCAACATCACTGCTAAAGAGACGTCCTTCCAATTTATGCAAGAGATTTAATCTGTAATTCAACCTTCGCTCCATTGAGTGATTTCCTTTTTGCGTATTTCCGCCGGATTTTGTTGAATGAGCCGCGCTGCACCCATTCTATTCTATCGTTCCATTTTCATGGTCTAATTCTTCGTTGCGGACATGTTGCCAACCCACGTTCAAAAGTGCGATCTGAATCCCCGCGGCACATTGTCCTTAGATTTCCCTCAAGACAGAGGGTTTTGGTTCTTTGTGGAAATTTACTGAGCTCCATTGGAACAGTAATAGCGGGGATTTGTTGCGAGGAAACCGTTTTCAAATTATCCATCGGTGGCGTACGCGTTTTATAGGGTGGGGGGGGGGGCGGCGAGCCATTGATGCTGTTATGATGGACCGTCTTCTTAAGTGGCTGAATGGAATCGAGGGTCGTTCCCAAAGTTACTCCGCAGAGATGAGGGCCGCCCTGCTCTGTGCCCCCCACCCCCCTCAGATATTTAAAAATACACACCCCGGCGATTGCCCCTCCTTCCGCCACGCGCCCCCACTCTCTGGGCCGCCTCCAAACCACCCGACGTCGGCGCCACCCTCGCGCATGCACGCACTCCTCCATCGAGAGGAGTGCGTGCATGCGCTAGTTTCCGCTCTTCCTGAGTTTTCGCTCCGACATTTGCAGTGCTCTCCGCCGTTTGAAGTTGATGATTCCTTCGACTGACTAATTTATATACTCGTGTGTTATATCTTCTTGTGTGTATTGTCTATTTCTCCTTTGGTGGGTGGAAAAGCTCCCTAAAAGCCTTCCTTTAGCAAATGATTCGGAGCACTTGAGGGTTTTAAAAACATCGCAGATTTCACTGTAAATCAGGTTTCCTTATTAGCTTAACTGGCAGAGCATCCGCCCTGCAAGTGGATCACTGGCGTGATCTGCTCAAAAAACCGCCTTCCCCACATGTCCTGTGTTCGCCTTTTATGTGTTTTCCTATCCCCTTTCCTTATACCTATTTCTATGTTTGAATGGATATTTATTAGGTAATCTACCGGTTAAGGTAGGTTTTTGGATGGACACAACTATCAAATAAACATTTTGTGACTCCCCACCTAGCAAACTAATCTATATCAGGTCTCTCTTCATCTCGGTGTACTTCCTTCCTCCCTTCATCCCGTCCAACGTCCCTATCCTGTTCCTACCCTTACCTCGCTTGCCCAACATTCTCCCCTCTATTACCCTCTTCAACATTCCACTACCGCTCAATACGCCTTTCATCCATTTTTCCTGCCTCCATAGGATTTCTCTCAACAAACCCCTCTCCTCCCCCACCATTTCTAGTACTTCCTCGTTTGTTTTCCTTTCGGTACATTTCACCATCTCCATTCTTCTCCACACTCATGTTTCACAAATCCCCAATCTACGTCTATCCTCCTGCTTCAGCGACCACGTTTCCGCGCCGTACATAGCTACGCTCCATATCAGAGTTTTTACGAGTCTTGTCTTAACATCCCTACTCAACGTCCCCGCCATCAACTCCCTCCTCCTTGAGAAAGCCTCCTTGCCTAGCGCAATTCTTCTCCTTACGTCTCTACCACTTTGACCGTATTGGTCCAAAACACTTCCGAGATATGTAAACTGTTCTACCTGCTCTATTTTTTCCCCGCCTATTTTAATATTTAGCTTAGCCTTTTTCTTTCTGGAAAATCGCATAACCTTTGTTTTATTAATATTGATCCCATATTTATCGCACTGAACCTCCAATTCACTCAACAATGCTTGCAACCCCTTGGCTGACTGAGCAACTAATGCTTGGTCATCAGCAAACCTAACCGATTTTACCAATTCCCCTCCGACTGTTATTCCTACCTCCAGTTCTTTCCATTCCTCTTTAATCATTTCCTCCACATATACGTTGAACAGTACCGGTGACAATGGGCAACCCTGCCTTACACCTCTTCCTAACACTGCCCATCTGGACTCTCCGTTCCCCACTCGCACCTGAGCAATCTGAGACATGTGCAGGTTGCGGATCAGTCTCCTGTCCCTCCAATCCATTCCTATTTTCTGCAATACACGCATTAATTTTTTCCAATTCACTCTATCAAACGCTTTTTCGAAATCTACAAAACAGGCAAAAACGTCCTGATTGTATTCTATATTCCTCTCGACTAGTGATCTCATTACTGCAATGGCATCACGCGTAACACTTCCCTTCCTAAACCCAATCTGATCATCCCTTAAGTAATAATTTGCCTTACTCTCTATCCTTTTGTTAATGATCCTGAGAATAACTTCAGCTGCGTGGGATATTAAGCTTATTGTTCTGCAGTCCTCATATGACGTAGCCTTTACCTTTTTCGGAGTAGGAACTAACACTGATCTCACAAAGTCTTCCGGCCAGATTTCCCAATTGATCCGCCAGTCGTGTACCCCAACAGCCTTATTTGGTTTAATTTCCCTTGATGCCCTTTCTATTTCATCGTCTAGTATGCCTGGACCTAAGCTATCCTCTTCTACGTCATGTTCCTTTCCTATGTCTAACCTTTTTGGCCTAAGTTCTTTACCATACTGTGTTTCTATATATTCCCTCCATCTCTCTTGGATTTTTCCTGGTTCAACTATTATCTTACCCCATTTATATTTGACTGTTAGCACCGATCTTCCCTTTCTGATCCGATCCGACCACCGATCTCCCGATAGTGATTTAACCTTGCTGCATAGCGCACCAATTACATGCTTTATCTGCAAACATTCATAATCCTTGCTTTCAAGGTAGCAGGGACGTTAAAAGAAGAATTGCGCTTTGGCGAAGAGGCTTTCACAAGGAGGAGGGAGTTAGTGACAAGGACGCTGAGTGAGGATATTATGAAAAGTCACATAAAAACTTTGATATGGAGCGTAGCTATGTACGGCGCGGAAACGTGGTCGCTGAAGCAGGAGGATAGACGTAGATTGGAGGCTTTTGAAATGTGAGTGTGGAGAAGACTGGAGAAGATGAAATGGACTGAAAGGAAAACAAATGAGGAAGTGCTGAAGATGGTGGGTGAGGAGAGGGGTTTGTTGAGAGAAATCCTATGGAGGTAGGAAAAATGGATTAAAGGCGTATTGAGCGGTAGTGGAATGTTGAAGAAGGTAATAGAGGGGAGGATGTTGGGCAAGCGAGGAAATGGCAGGAACAGGATAGGGATGTTGGACGGGATGAAGGAAGGAATGAAGTACACAGAGATGAAGAGGGACCTGATGTACAGTAGGTACCGGATATGGTTTTGTTAGGAGTCACAAAATATTAACCACGAACCATAAGGCATCAGAATATCATTATCCGACCGCGGTAAGGGTTATATTGGTTACGGTTTGTCTGGTGTGTATTCACCCTCTGCCACACACCCTAGCGTGGCTTGCAGGGTATATAATTTTAAAAAATAATATGGACCTGAACTACGGATCTTTCGACTTGCCGGGCCGATGCTCAGGTAATGGAAAACGATTTTGGAAAATTTTCACCGTCGGCGATATCAGTGGATAACCACTTATTGGTCTCTATCTGCGCCTGTGATTTGAATAAGGTGATTATATTTTTAACCGCTACGGCTTTTTTTAACTTCCACAATTAACTGCAAATTCAGATAATTTTTATTTGGCATTACGCTTTTTTGAATTTTAACTGAGGATCGATTTGTTATTAATATTGAATCTCTTATAAAATTTTCCCTCCGATTCTATCTTTTTCGTGTTGAATGAACTATTGTGTGTATTTCTAGCAGTGACCCTCACTTTTTTAAAGCTAAATAATTTAGTAAAAAAGACTTTAGAAACCCCCGATTTGACCTGCACCCCGACCTACATTTCAAAATAAATCTTCCGATTTTGAATATTCCGAAGCCGATGGTGCCCGTGTGTGCAGCGAGCACCAAATTTGCATCACTGACAACGTCACTCGTGATCAATCCTCCCCATGTTGTCTCTCACTGATTCATCTCGCTGGGATGTCTAGTCTGAAATTGGACGTAAATGCCGTACAAAGGCGGCTCTTGGTCGCCCCCTTTCAAGGCCGATGTCCGCGCGCGCCCGAGCGGCCCTCATCCCCCCTGGGTGAGCCGCCTCCTCGTGGGGGCTTTCGAAGCAGGACGAGGGCAGACGTGGAAAAATGCTCTGGCCACAGTTGCCAATGTTCCGAGGGGGGTGAATGTGTGCCCATGGTGTTTATTGTAGGGCGGGTCACATGGCATAAGGGGAGGCCAAGAAATTGAAAAAAATAGTTCATTTTTAATTGCATGCTTATCGGAAAAATAGATTTGATGGAAAAACAATGTTTGAGAAAGAATTGGTCATTTCCCATACTTCTTTTCCGAAATTTTTTTACCTCTTTCCACGTTGTCTCATCATTACATCTTGATTTTAGCTCCTTATGGTTATGTACGTTTGAAGACGTGTTTTCAGAAGTATTTTTCAATTATCGAGATTAAAATTTAGAGAATCACAGCTACTACAACTTATTCCTCAAGCATTAAACATTTCCAGGTCGCTAGTGTCCGTAATTCAATAATTACGGAGATTTTTTAGATGTTTTTTACATATTCTAATAACCTGCAAGCCACCGCCAGGGTGTGTGGCAGGAGGTGAATACACACTAGCCAGACTAATTTTGACCCGAATATTTTTACCCCTACCGCGGTCAGACAATGTTATTCTGATCCCTTGTCGTTTCGGGGAAAAATAACATAGTAAGTTTATATTTGTTCTACACTTCATCCCTCTAACGTTTTTGACATGACCCCACCAACCGTAGTACGATGGGGTTTATAATGCATTTTCAATGTCATTACTGCTAAAGAGACGTCCTTCCAATTTTGACGAGAGATTAATTCCCAACCTAGCTGATCTAATATGTTGGATACGCTACTCAGTTTATCATAACAACGTTCTGCAAATCTAGCTCCTCTGGACTGCACGCGATCCAATTCGGCAATATATCCAACTTTGTGAGGATCCCACGTAGTTCCAGCATATTCTAAATGAGGCCTGCTAATCAACGACAGATAACACTTCTCTTTCACCATTTCATCACACTTACCCAGTACTCTTCTATAAATCCTATTTTTATGTTAGCTCGTCCACATATTCCCCTTATGTGTTTCACCCAGGAGAGATCGTGAGTGAGGGTAACTCCTAGGTATTAAATAGGGTCTACGCATTCCATTTCGGTGTTCCCAGTGCAGTAGGAGTTCGGGAGAGAATTGTTCTTTTTCCAAAAATTCAACATCATCACCACACACTTTTTAGATTTAATTGTGATTGCCAACCAGCATTGTACAGCATTAAGGTCATCTGATAAAGCTGCTGTGTACTCAAGATCACGGCAAGCCATTGCTTCGTCGCCAAATAAACGTATCTTAATAGTGACAACGGAGTCTATGTCGCTAACGTAAAGTAGGAATAAATGAGGTCCGACGACACTTCCCTGGGGAACACTTGGAGTAGCTTCTACTACATCTGAGTTTACTGCATCTATCACTTCTCTTTGATTCCGACCATTCAAAAAGTATTTAATTCAACTCAGGATATTTTCATACTAGTTTCGTGCACTTTCTGAATTTGTGTTTTGGCTCTGCGGTTGCTGTAACCTATTCAAGGAGGAATCGTGAGATACCGGTGCCATTATGAACACGCATACAATAGCAGCACACTTGGGAAAACTGTAGAATCCCTCTTCGCTGCATTTCAGAGTTCGCATTTGAGAAATGGGACGGATTTCATTTGCTCCCTTCAAGGAAGACAATATTGTGCTGCACCACAGTGCCCAAGGGAAATACATTTGAGTCAAAAAGTTACTTACATTTAAGAATATTCAATGACAGGGTATATTCAAAACATGAGGGGGCGATGTTATAAAATGATTTATTTAAAAAAAATGCTGGATGTCGACCATATATGTACACTACCAATACTAATTATCTCTTTCGCGGCTGCGATCATATGTATTTGGATCCCTAATGGTACGAGGAAAACACGACATTTTAAATATATCCGTTCCACTGTGTAGTTTTACATGCGTGATCTGATCTACCATAGTAAGTCGGGGCCTGTAATATGTCTTTAACGTCCTCAGATGAGGTATCTCCCTCAAATTAATGCACCAAATATCATCTGTGGTTCAACCTTCGGTCAACTAGTCGCTCCTATCATAATTCTTCCAACAGTGTCGTTGACAATGCTACCTTGTTTTTAACAACTTCTCACAAACATTACGTTGCTCTTGATATAATTCCAAGGTTAAGTCTGCCTACTTTGGCCTGATTCGGGGACAAATGAAGGAGGAGGGACGGTCGTCAAGTCTTACAAATTGTGAAATATCTAACAGAGGCATATTTTACATTAGTGCGTCACAATGCCGCGGGTTCGTTTAGCTCGCTGTCGCCTTGCTATCTGTTGGTGCCCTCGTTGGGCTTCTTTCCCTTCTTCATTTGTTTCTCGTCCTGCCCATTTCATTTTCGTCAGTGTCCCGCTCAACCCCACATTTCCATCGCGTCCAGTGTTGACTTCAACTGCAGGGGTGCGCGGCGGGCGAAGGGGCGGCCGTCGGATGGCGAGAGGGATGCGGAGACGTCACTTCCGGTTCGCCTCCTCCACACGACTCGAGATCATGGGTGCAGCGAGGGGGGGGGAGGCTGCGCTGGACCCACCCATTGTTCTCGGTCCCCCCCCACCGATTAATTGACTGACACGGCCCCCCGCGGCCCTCGTTTCTCAAAGAGTCCCCAGGCGCCCAATGCAGCTGTCTCTCTCTTTTCCCATTCGGCAGCGCTGCAATCGGTCGTCGTGACGTCAGCCGACTGCCGATTCCCACGTCGCGAGAATGTCTCTTCTTCTGCATTAATTACCCATTACCTCGCAAGCCGCCTAAAGGGCATTTGGCGAGAAGTGTCAGGACACCACCAGACGTCTTCGCTTGGTACTATCTCTAATTATTTGAGCGAAAGCTTTGACAAGGACTTTGGTGTTTTTACGCACATTTGGCCGTTGGGTCATGCATAATAGATAAGTGCGAAGGTTTGAGGCGTTCGAAATGTAGGTGTGAAGGAGGAATGAAAGACTTTTGACGGAAGGGAGAGCAGGCTTGGCCAGAGTTAAGGTGCGCTTAATGGAGACGGCCGTTGGGAGGAATTCCAGGGAGGCAGGAAAAAGAATGGAGATCTTTTTGAGGGTGACGGTGGAATGATGAAGACTGTGTCATGTGTATTCTTGATAGTGATTTGGAGAGGATAATTTTCGGCCGAGTGGTTAGAGGGTGGAAAAGGGAAGAGGTGTGTTTGGATGGGATGATGGCAGAGGGCTTGTTGAGGAATTGTTTGGTGTGATGAGCCGTTAGGTGACATTTTGTGTCGTTTCGCTGAGGGTCGGTGCTCAGAAATTTTTAGCTGTTAAAGCATCCCCGATGGTCATGTTATCACTCTGTCCAAAATCATAATATGCGTAGTAAGCCGCTTTCAAAATGAATTTATCTATTCAAAAGGCTTTTCTCTTGCCGGACGAATGAGTAAATGATAATCCCTAAGTCTATTTTCGTTAGTTTCGTTCAGATCTACTTAAAAAGTAATTACTTGAATATTTGAAGGTCATCGCAAGGATTTTACCTCCTTTCGATCGAATAGCTGAGAGTCCTCCTAGCGACCTCACAATTGCGCCTTATTCATCGCCGATCGAAAAGTGTATTGAATATTCAGGTAGGAGAAGGACTAGAGATAGGAATGAAAGTCGCCGGAGAATTCATGAAATCATTTAGATTTACATCACTTAAACATAGGAGAAATTGACTAATTCATGAGGGAGGGAGGAATTTGGCCGGAAGATTTCGTTGGATCAATGTTAGTTCCTACTCCAAAAAAGGGTAAGGTAACCATGAGGGAACTGAGGAGGATGTGAGGGTTGAAGAAAATTGTTTGATTTCGCACGCAGCTAAAGTGGTTCTTCAGATCATTGGTAAGAGGATGGAGGGTAGGGCCAATGATTACCTAAAGGGATATCCTATCAATTTACGCAATAGATATAATATGTAATTTAGCCTTCGCTCCGTGAGGGACTGCCAACCTAGCTGCTCTAATATTTTGGATACGCTACTTAGTTTATCAAAACTGCGTTTCACAAATCTAGCTCCTATCTACGCTACACGTGACCCAATTCGGCAATTAATCCAACTTCGCGAGGATCCCAAATACTGCTTGCAGCATATTATTTCTAAATGAGGCCTAACGAGTGAAAATGTTTCACCCAGGAGAGGTCGTGAGTGAGGGCAAAGCCTAGGTCTCGAGTCTACACGTGCCACTTCGGTGTTCCCGATGCAGTAGGCGTTCGGCAGGGATATGCACTTCTTCCAAATATCCATCACTACGCACTTTTTTAAGTTGAATTTTATTTGCGAGGTGTCGTACCACCGTTGTATAGCCATTAGGTTACATGCTAAAGTTTCTCTATCCTCAGGTTTATGGATATCTCTGTTGCACACTGCATCGTCGGTAAATAAACGCATCTTACTATTAACCACGGAGTTTATGTCGTTAACGTAAGGAAGGAAGGAATAGAAGTTGTCCGATAACATTTCCCAGGGGAACGCCTGAGTGACTTGCACTATATTGGAGCTAACATAATCTGAGGTGGGTCTAAAATTAATCTGGTGTGAACTCACCCCCTGCTACACACCCTACCTGTGCCTTGCAGGGCACTAAAAAATACATATACTGTTTGTACCCGATCATTCAAAAAATTTTTATTCCACCTCAGAAATATTTGTATATGCATGTGTCTTAGGCTTCTAGCCATGTGAGCAGTTTACTGTGAGGTGCTTCGTCGGAGGCTTTCTTAAAATCTAGAAAAATCACGTCCACTGAAACACTGCTCTCTCCCGAAATAAGAATACAGCTACATAAATACCCTGCGAGCCACCAAAAAGGTGTGTGGCAGGGGGTGTAGCACCATGAGGGAAGGGTAAGGGTTGAGGGGGTTGGGGGTTAGGTGAGGAAAGGTGGGGGGAACCTGTAAGAAAAAATATACACATATATACATATTCACACACACATATATATATGCACACACACATATATATACATATATATATATATATATACACATGCATACACACATATCCTCGCGCAGTGCCTAACCTGTACATTAATACTTATTGTAATGAACTAAGTCCTGGGGAATTTCGGCTACAAGCATTCTGGTCCCTTATCGTTCTTGGAAAAAATGACATTTTAGACCTGTCAGTCTTGCAGTCTATCTCTCTAGTCTTATATTCGTGATCCCTTCGACCGTAATACGTTGGGGTTCGTATTATATCCTTGATGTCATCGGAAAAGGGCCCATCTTTAAATATTTTTAATAAGTTTAATCTATATTGGAAACGCCGCTGTGTAAGAGAATCCCAACCTAAATTGTCTAGCAAAGTGGATACGCTTCTGAGTTGGTCATAACAATGTTTGACAAATCTAGACCCCCTCCGCTGAACTCGATCTAATTCCGTAATCAAATTTATATTTTGAGGATCCCATATACTGGCAGCATACTCTAGGTGGGGCCTGACCAAGGCATGGAAACATCGTTCTTTCACCTTTTCGTCGCATTTACCTAGCACTCTTTTCACAAATCCCAATTTTTTATTAGCACGACCGCATATTTCTCGTATGTTTTCCCCAGGACAGATCGTGAGTAATCGTTACACCCAAGTATTTGAAGCAATCTACCCTTGCAATTTTGCTTAGTTTCACTTTGTAACTCTAAGGAAAGGAATTATTCTTTTCCCAAAAATGTATTACTGCGCATTTTTTAAAATTTAATTCCAATTGCCATATGTCGCACCAATTTTGAATTGCATCTAGGTCGTTGGCTAACACGACTCTGTCTTCGTGACTTCGGATGTCCCCATAAATTACTGCATCATCGGCGAAAAGACGGAGCTTGCTATTAACTACGGTACTGAGGTCATTTATGTAAATAAGGAAAAGGAGGGGACCTATGACACTTGTGGTACACCCGACGTGACCTTGACAGTATCGGACGATACACCGTCCAGGACGACCGTTTGGACACGATCACTTAAAAATTGTTTAATCCAGTTAATAATACTTTCGTGTATTCCATAGGTTTACAATTTCGCCAGTAATATGCAATGAGGGACTTTATCGAAAGCTTTCTTAAAATCTAGGAATATCGCATCAACTGGAATATTACTTTCACCGGAGTTCAATACATCATGTACAAAAAGTGCGAGTTGAGTTTCGCAGGATCTACCCTTACGGAAGCCGTGTTGGTTATAATGGGCAAAAAGCGCAAGTTGTGCCTGGCAGAATCTACCTTTTCGGAAACCTTGCTGATTTTTCATCAATAACGTCTGTTTTTCGACGTGTGTCACGATCGAACTAGCAACTATATATTCCATAACCTAGTACAAAATGGATGCGAGGGAAATAAGTCGGTAATTGCTCGGTTCCTTTTGTCTCCATTTTTAAATATTGGAGATAAGTTAACCGTTTTCCAATATCTTGGAACCTTGTGATCTACCAACGACTTCCTAAATATTATTTCTAGATACGGCGCAATTTCCGAGGCTAGGTCATCAAATATACGAGCGGCTATTTCATCGGGCCCGGAGGATTTATTAGGCTAAATATTTTTCAGAAAACGTTCTATTCCATTATACGAGGTGTGTTCAAAACATAACAAGAATTTTTTCATTTCGCGGGCTTGGAAAGTCCGATTGTAAAACCTTTTTTTATTATGTTGGTATACATACCCCTGAAGTATGATAAAACTCTCAGCTGTTTTCATTGTGGACTTTGTCTATGACAGCCACTAAGGTTAGACATATTTTATGAGCTCGGCGATTTTCGATTGTTAAAAGTAATGGATCAAAGAATTTGAATTAAATTTTGCGTAAAAAAATAAATAAAGTGTAAAAAAGTGAGTGAAATGTTAACAAATGCCTTTGGTGAGTCTGCTATAAGTAAATGAAGATATTGCGAGTGGTATAAGCGTTTCCAAGAAGGCCGTGAAGACCTTGAAGATGACGAACTCCCTGGACGCCCCAGCACATCAACAATCGATGAAAACGTGAAAAAAGTGAAAGAATTAGCTACGAATAATCACAATTAGGGAGGTGGCTGATATTGTTGGCACATCGAATGGATCATCCCATGACATTTTTTCCATTTTTTCGGGTATGAAACGCGTGGCAGCAAAATTCGATCCAAAATTGTTGAATTTTGAACAAAAACAGCCGCGAATGGAAGTTGCTCAGGAGTCACTAAATGAAGTAAACGACGATGCAGAATAACTGAAACGTATTATAACAGGTGACGAAATATGGGTTCATGGATGTGACGCTGAAACTAAGGCTCAATCATCCCAGTGGAGTCATTCTGGCTCGCCAACACCGAAAAAGGTTCGACAATTGTGGTCGAACGTGAAGGTTATGCTCACTGTGTTCTTCGATTTTAATGGCATAGTGCATCATGAATTCCTGACGCCAAGTCAAACGGTCAATAAGAAGTACTACCTACAAGTTCAACGCTGTTTGCATGGAGCAATCCGAAAAAAATGCCCGGATCTGTGGAAAAACAATTCATGGCTTTTGCACCACGATAGTGCACCAGCTCACACTTCATTGCTTGTTCGTGAATTTTTGGCCAAAAACAATACTGTAACGATTCCTCAGCCTCCATATTCGCCAGATATGGCTCCGTGTGACATTTCCCTATTTTCAAAAATTAAGAGAACCTTGAAGGGTCGTCGTTTTGCAGCCGTAGATGACATTAAAAGCGCATCGCTGAAAGAACTAAAGGCTATCTCAAAGATCGAGTTTGAGAAGTGTTTTGGGGATTGGAAGAATCGCTGGCACAAGTGCATAATCTCCGATGAGGCCTACTTTGAAGGTGACAACATCAACGAATAAGAATAAATAAATATTATTGTCCGAAAAATGAAAATTCCCGTTAACTTTTGAACACACCTCGTATTCACCCCGTGCCACACACCCTAGCGGTGGCTAGCAGGGTACTAAAACATACAAATTAAAATACCAGCCATGCATGCATAAATATGAGCGTAATTTATTTGTGCAGCCGTAACTGAATTATTTGTACTTTAGGCCTTTGTGTGTATGTGGGCGGTTTTTTTGTCACGGTGTCGTCTATAGACACGTCATTTTACAGAAACTTTGGATTGGATTGATTGGATTTTACGTGGTGTATTGATCACTGCATTCGGAAAAACGAACTGATCTCTTTTAAAGCAACTCCTAGAGAAATAATTCAAGGCCATCGAATTACGCGGAAGAAATTTATGGGAAACATTACGCACTTTTAAATTAACTTTTTAAGAAATAATTGTAGACCGTCGAATTTGTGAGCAGCTGAATTCATTGCAGCTCAGCTGCCGACATAAACAATAATATACGCTTGTAAATGGTATAGAAAAGGTAGAGAAAGATTACGACAGTTTACATACATGCATGCATACATGGTACCCCGGATGCCACAGCTGGGCGTGTGGCAGAGGGTAGTAGGGTAGTTGTCGCTGTTTATTCAAGTGAACGAATAGAAATCTTAATTCTGATCAAAACATGTGCTATCTGTATGTGGGAAAAGTTTTCGGCGTCGGAAACTTTCAGAAAAGTGTATCCAAATCGGGCTTGAATGATATTACTTTGTGTATAGGTAGTTTTACCCTATTTATGCAAAAAATTAGAATCCCTTACTTCTAAATAGTTAACACTGAACCCTGGATCCTGCTGCGCACTCTCGCGTCTTCTGTTTCACTTAATGGCTTCCTCTTACTTCCCCCTCCCTTACTCTCTCTTTGCCTTTGCCGCTACTTCGCAGTGTTTTGTTTCTACGTTTGCGCCGCATTTGCCGTCCATTGCCTTGCCATTTTCATCCTCACCTCATCCCGCTTCCTTCCTTTGCAACCTCGCTCCGTCCGAAGCTCGAATGTGGGCTCCTCTTTGTTGTCGAATTTTGGGTCAGCGCACTCGTCATTTCCTCCGTGCTCAGTGACCGGGGCATCTTTGTTTATATCCTGGCTCTGGAGGGCAGCAGGTTTTGCGATATGCGTGCGCACCCAATCCCTTTGAGGCAGCATCTCCAGCAGTCGAGGCTTGCTGTGAAATATGTGTGCCTTTTTGTGGATGCCCCCTTCGTCTGTTATGTCTACTCAAGGATTTAATCCAATCAAAATGAGTCCCGAAGTTCAACGTAGGATACACATTTCGGGTATTTGATGGATTAAGACTATCTATCCCCTCAAATTGAAAAGGATTAGAAAAAGATTTTAAGAGTGTTAGCGCGGTGTTTAAGAAAAGCCAACATGGCTCTTTGTACAGTGTTTATGTCGTCAGGTGTAAATGCTTTGCTTAGTATTTTCTGGTACCCTGCAATCCACCGCTAGAGTGTGTGGCAGGGGGTGAATACGCCCGCCAGACTAATTTTTACCCGACTATTTTTACCCCTACCGCGGTCGGACAACTTCATCATGATCCCTTATCGTTCGTGGAAATTTGACATCTCAAATCTATTTGGTCTACGCTTCATCTCTCTAATTTTATTTAAATGATCTCGCCCACCGTAGTACGACGGGGGTTATAATACATTTTCCACATTATAGCCGAAGAGCCGCCCTTCCAATGCTTCCTTCCACAAATTCCCTAGGTGTCGCAAGAACACTCCGTTGCCCTCTCCCTTTCTCCAAAGTGTGCCTTGCCTGCGAACCTTTAACCTGCTCTCCTCCATAATCAAGGGAATCCCAAACCAGTTCCTCCAGCATACCAGCCCCGCTTACTCCTTTCTCGTATTGAGTTGCAATATTTAACACATCTGGCAGAAAGAATGGTTTGAGGCGTCACTTTGTGGAAGCGATTCATTCCGGAAAAAGAAAAATACTTAGTTCTTCCACACAAATTTAATCACACACGACCTAGGTTTCGACTTACAAAGTCATCATCAGGTCATCCATCACCTGATGATGACTTTGTGAGTCGAAACTAGGTCGTGTGTGATTAAATTTGTGTGGAATAACTAAGTATTTTTCTTTTTTCCGTTACATCTGGAAGATTTTCAGTGAAACGTTTCCAATTCTCCAATCAAAGTTTCCTCTCCTGGATCGCAGATGTTTTTTACTCGTTCGAAATGCAGCCTCACTAAAGTAACACCTTCCTTTTTATTGCCCCTTTCCTATTTTCCATTACATTTTCAGCACCTCGTCCATGAAATCTTAAGATTAAGAAAAGCGAAAGGAAATTTAGCGGGTGAATTGATAATGATACTCAATCTAAACACATCGAATCATGTTGTTGTTTTTGCATGGTGTGCCATGGCACTGGCATCGTATTTGCTTCGATTACGTGTACGTATCATATCATGTAGCAACTTCGTTTTAATTTTTTTATCGACTGAGGATCTATTGTCAATGGGATGGTGATTTTTTGTGATAGAGATTGGAGTTTGCATGTTTGTGATGTGCATTTTTTCTGATTTGATTAATTTTTGTGATAGAGATTGCATTTGAGTTGTTGATTTTATTGCTTCGAGATTGATTGTGATGCCAGGGATTTGTGTTCCATAAGGCACGATCTATCTGCAAATTAATATTTTAATAATAATAATAATAATATGAACACGATTAATAATTATCAAACTAACTAACAAAAAATTACGGCTAATTAAAAGTCTATTGGGGAAATGAGATGAAAAGGCCAAAGAGAAATGCTATCTTTCGCTGTTTAGGTGCTAGTGTTAATGGGATCCCTATGAAGTTGGATTGATTGCCGAATGGGATCGCGCGCAGCGTATATGAGCTAGATTTGTAAAACGTTAAATAAAGCAAAACAGTTTGTGGCGTAATCTCTTCCTCTTCGACTTGCATTTTTACCTGATGATGTTATACCATAACGAAACCTAGGTCGTGGTAGTAAAAAATTTTAAGTGGAAAAGCCAAGCTGCTTAATTTTAAATTGTCAATTGAAAAACGTTGTTGTGATAAACTAAAACTTAGCATATCCAAATATTAGAGCAGCAAAGCCGGGAATCACTCACTGGGAACGAAGGTTAAATTACAGATAGAAGATCTCTTGTACATGAATTGGAAGGACGGCCCTTTAGCAGTAATGACATTGAAAATGTATTAATACTCCCTTCGTCCTACATGGGTGAGATCATGTCAATAAGATTAGAGATATTTTGTGTAGAACAGCTAGATTTGAGATGTCATTTTTTCCACGAACGATAAGGGATTAGAATAAAATGACATTTGACCGACTGCGCTGGGAGGGAAAAGTGTTTTGTGTGTGGAGGTAGTCTGGTGTGTAATTACCACCTGCCACACACCCTAATGGTGGTTCGCAGGGTACCAAATAAAAGTAAATAAAAATAATTCCAGATGCATCAACGATTTGTTATTTACTTCTCGTAACGAAACATTAGCTTATAAACACAAACATTCGTTATCGGGCATGGATTAACATTGAAATGAGATTGGACTTCAAGGGATGTATATATGGCTCCTAACCATTTCTTTTGACAACATTTGGGAAGCGTAGCGTGACCACTAGGATCTTCTCTGGATGAGGAAAAACATATTGGAAGCAGAAAGAGTGATCGAGAAATGTGAGCTGTGGATTTTGAATGAGTCGAAACCTCATTCATCGTCCATGGTGCGGGATGGACGCCGGAAAATGACGGACGGATGGCACGGGGGCTATCCAGGAAGTAACTTCCATTTTCATAAGAAGAGACGTTTCAGGCGTGATATGGTGGAATTATTATTATTATTATTATTAGGTAATCTACCGGTAAAGGTAGGTTTTTGGATGGACACAACTATCAATTAAACATTTTGTGACTCCCCACCTAGCAAACTAATCTACATCAGGTTCTCCTTCTTCTTCACCTCTACGTACTTCTTTCATCCTTTCATCCCTTCCAACATCCCTATCCTGATCCTGCCCTTTCCTCGCTTTCCCAACATTCTCCCCTCTATTACCTTCTTCAACATTCCACTACCGCTCAATACGCCTTTCATCCATTTTTCCTACCTCCATGGGATTTCTCTCAACAAACCCCTCTTCTCACCCACCATCCCTGGCACTTCCTCATTTGTTTTCCTTTCGGTCCATTTCACCTTCTCCATTCTTCTCCACACCCACATTTCAAAAGCCTCCAATCTACGTCTATCCTCCTGCTTCAGCGACCACGTTTCCGCGCCGTACATAGCTACGCTCCATATCAGAGTTTTTACGAGTCTTGTCTTAACCTTCCTACTCAACGTCACCGTCATCAACTCCCTCCTCCTTGAGAAAGCCTCCTTGCCTAGCGCAATTCTTCTCCCTACGTCCCTACCACTTTGACCGTATTGGTCCAAAACACTTCCGAGATGTGTAAACTGCTCTACCTGCTCTATTCTTTCCCCGCCTATTTTAATATTTAGCTTAGCCTTTTTCTTTCTGGAAACTCGCATAACCTTTGTTTTATTAATATTGATTCTCATCACATATTTATCGCACTGAACCTCCAATTCACTCAGCAATGCTTGCAACCCCTTGGCTGACTGAGCAACTAATGCTTGGTCATCAGCAAACCTAACCGATTTTACCAATTCCCCTCCGACTTTCATTCCTACCTCCAGTTCTTTCCATGCCTCTTTAATCATTTCCTCTACATATACGTTGAACAGTACCGGTGGCAATGGGCAACCCTGCCTTACACCTCTTCCTAACACTGCCCATCCGGACTCTCCGTTCCCCACTCGCACCTGAGCAGTCTGAGACATGTACAGGTTGCGGATCAGTCTCCTGTCCCTCCAATCCATTCCTATTTTCTGTAATATACGCATTAATTTTTCCCAATTCACTCAATCAAACGCTTTTTCGAAATCTACAAAACGCAAAAACGTCCTGATTGTATTCTATATTCCTCTCGGTTAGTGATCTCATTACTGCAATGGCATCACGCGTACCTCTTCCCTTCCTAAACTCAAACTGATCATCCCCTAAGTAATAATTTGCCTTACTCTCTACCCCTTTGTCGATGATCCTGAGAATAACTTTAGCTGCGTGGGATATCAAACTTATTGTTCTGTAATCCTCACATGGTATAGCCTTTGCCTTTTTTGGAATAGGAACTAACACCGATCTCACAAAATCTTCCGGCCAGATTCCTTCTTCATAGATACTACGAATCAGTCCATATAGGGCCTTCTTCCCGCATTTTCCTAAACATTTCAAACAGTTCTACAGGGATGTTGTCCATCCTCACGGCCTTATTTGCTTTCATCTCCTTTAATGCTCTTTCTATTTCATCGTCGAGTATGCCTGGACCTAAGCTATCTTCTTCTACGTCATGTTCCTTTTCTATGTCTAACCTTGTTGGCCTATGTTCTTTACCATACAGTGTTTCTATATATTCCTTCCATCTCTCTTGGATTTTTCCTGCTTTAACTATTATCTTACCCCCTTATCTTTAACTGTTAGCACAGATCTTGCCTTCTTACTTCCCGATAATAACTTAGCCTTGCTGTATAGAGCACCAATTTCACCCTTCTTCTGTAGACTTTCCATATCCTCGTATTGCGTTTTCCACCATTCTTCTTTTGCTTTATTTGTGGCCCTTCTCAATTTATTGTTTAACTCTTTGTAATTCATTTTGCCTAACCCTGTGTTTATATTATTCCATCTTCTTCTCTCATCCATCTTTGCAATCATCTCATCCGTGACCCATGGTTTCCTTTTCCTTTCCCGTTACCGGTTCCTATAGTGTCTTTTGCTGCTTCCGATATCCTTTGCTTGATACATTCCCATTTTTCTTCGATTGTGCTAAGTTCTTTACCGTCATCTAACATTTTCTCTACATCCTGCTGATACTCCTTCCTCGTTAATCCATTTAACGCTTCTACATTCCATTTCCTAACCAAGTCTCGCAGTTGCCAGGACTCATATTCTCTATAGGGCCCATCATTACATTCTTGGGAAGGATAATTGAGGTCGTTTCCCGTTGCCTTCCTCAATAGTGTTTTTAACTTGACACCATCGCTTAATGGTGGCCCCACTGGGGTCAGACGCCTTTGCAGCCCCCTCACTGAGGAACAGACGCTGCGTGGACTACCTCTCATCTGGCTCCTAACCTTCGACCTATCTGCATGGGTGACCCTACCAGGAGCAATTATATTTACTCTCGCCAGCACAGTTCTAGAGGTCATCTGAACACACAAGCCCTTCCACCACGACAAGGTTGTAGTCCAAGGAATGGATGGTGGAATATCAATATTAATTAAAATTGGCAACTATCCACAAAATAAGTGGAAATTATTTTGTTATTTTGTGGAAAATTACCAATTTTAATTAATTCCATTTCCATGTAGCGTAGAAAGTAGTGAAGGGAGCCGAATAGTCGTTGTATTCACCCACACAGTACACCTCGAAATGTAGTAATTTGAAGGTCGCGCTGCTTGTCGTTTTTTTTAAATAGCGGGTCAAATGAACAATACAATTGAAATTCCCGTTAAATGTGAACTTCGTTCAGTGAAAAGGTTTTTCATTGATAAACAACTTAAAAGTTGCTGACATTCATCCTTGGGAAATTTGTGCTCTGTACGCACCAAATGGCGATGAGTGACAATGAGAGTTGTGCGTCAGCGTTGTCGTTGGTGTGAGAGTGACCGGACAAATGTCCATGACGGTGGCAGAAGTAACCGCCTCCGTTTGTGGTGTACAGTGAACAACTAATTCCGAAAATTGACGAAAAGTTCGTGAAAACCGGCGTTTTACGATATCAGAAACCTTTAGAAAGTTCTCCACGGATTTTTACCACTCTGTTGCATGACAACAAGACTGAAATGTTAGGCTACTGCACATGTTTTGTGGTCGTCTCGACGAGGAACTTCAGGATGCCGTCATCGGCTGACAACGATCTCAGGCGGCAGAATTTAATGCTGAAAGAATTTGAAAACTAGTCCAGAGATATAAAAAAATTTTAATCTGTTTGGCGAGCATGTATAAAATAGAAGAGATATGTAGTTTTGAGATGAATTTAACGAATACTCTTTGTCTATTTCAGTATATTTTTATATCAAAGCTGAAGTTGCTTTCTGGACAACCCTCGCACTACGTGCGCTTCTGATCGACGATGAGTCCTGTCTGCGCATGCCCTCATTTCCGTCATGTCGTCGGTGATGTTTCAATGGAATACGAAAAACTGGCTCTTATCTCTTCGATTTCTACAAACCAGAAAATGTATAATTATTTCTCATCAGTGTGAGTTAAATATGTTGCTATCGGAGAAGCTGGCGATTATATCAAACTTCCCTCGTAAATAAATTGCTCTATGTCGTAAACTAGAGATTCCCTCGCCTTCTCTCGTAGGCGTTGGATTTCTAATCAAGTTATGGGAGCGTGCTTTGTGGAGAACAAGTTGATTTCCAGCTCCCGTGGCAATCGGGGCGACTTGAATCCGATTTCAATGTGCGCATTGAATCAAGACTCCTTGTCCTCTTCCACCCCCCGGGCCATTTCTTTGTCGCTGACCGATTTCGCGGGGAAGAGCAGTGAAGTGGGCTATGGTGGAATTTGCAGGAATCCAATTCAGTCCATTCCGCCTCTTTTTTGTTCCCGAGTCGGCCAATTGTCTCCGTACATTCCTTGCGCACAGCAGCCGTTGATGGGAGGGAAACATCAATTCCCGGAGAAGCAATGAACTCATGCTCGGACGCGTAATGCACAGATGTAGCCCAGTGGTGGTATTGGTGGTGCATTTCTGCGGATGCTCCGGCGTCTTATACTCACTCACACTTCACTTGCAATTCATGCCATGCTCAAAGGCAACGCGATTTGCCCATCGTCGCAACAGTTTCTGTACATAACACGGGCACAAGGAAGAGGGTGACCAAGAATTAAAAGTATTTTGAATTCCAACATAATCGATTGAAATAATCATGAAATGACAGATGCACGACTATAAAGAATATTATTGAAACCGGATTCTTTTTCGTGGTTCATGAAATTCGACTCGTTTTTCACTGAGAACGCGATGATTCAAGGAGCCTGTAACAAATATAAAAAGACATAAACACAGTATTCAACCCTAATAAGGTCGGTTTGGTAGGTGATGGTAGAGCTCACCCATGTACCAAGCCCGACGGCGTGTGACTATTCAAACATCAGGGTAGGGGGGCCAGTTCCTTTCCCTGTGCCGATTATGGTTTCCTAGGAAGATCTGGTACCCGAAAAAATCAATTAGCTTATATATATACACATGTATATATATATATATATATATATATATATATATATATATATATATATATATATATATATATATATATATATAAACACACAAACACTAGGTTAATACATATTAAACCCACAGAAACATAAAAGAAGGACACTTACAGTAGATATTTACGTTTCGACGGCACGGCCGTCGTCATCAGAATGCCCAGAATCAGAATATTAAAATATACATATATATATATATATATACACATACATTCACACATATCCTCGCGCAGTCCCTAACCTGTACATTAATACTTATTGTAATGAACTAATTCCTGGGGAATTTCGGCTACAAGCATTCTGGTCTCTTATCGTTCTTGGAAAAAATGACATTTTAAACCTTTCAGTCTTGGAATCTATCTCTCTAATCTTATACTCGTGATCCCTCCGACCGTTGGGGCTCGTATTATATTCTTGATGTCATCAGAAAAGGGCCCATCTTTAGATGTTTTTAATAAGTTTAATCTATATTGTTAACGCCACTGTGTAAGAGAATCCCAACCTGAATTGTCTACAGGTAGCAAGGTAGATACGCTGCTGCGTTGTTCATAACAATGTTTGACAAATCTAGCCCCCCTCCGCTAGACTCGATCTAATTCCGAAATGAAATTTATATTTTGAGGATCCCATATACTGGCAGCTTACTCTAGTTGGGCTAGCCTGACCAAGGCAAGGAAACATCGTTCCTTCACTTTTTCGTATGTGTAGATGATGAGATGTAAGAGCGGGACAAGCAGCGCCACCAAATTCAAGTTCCCGTTCCTTCGCGAGATACGCTGTCACGACAAAATCAAACCCAAGTGTCGCCCACGTACTCTGTCTTCAAAAAGCAACAATTAAAGCTGTCCTAGAGCACACCCATTGGCGTGCGATAGATGTGGGTGGCGTGCACGTGTTTGCCGTTGTGCAGGTGTATACGTATTTGTGCTGGTATGCGGTTGGCGTGGCGATTGCAATCCACGCCCAAGGCGCTCTTCTCCGCCTCTTTATATCTTGGTTGCGGGCGCCCCCCCCCCCCCCGCTGTCGCCCACCACATGGTTTTGCTTTTCCCCGCTGCTCCCCGTCGTCTCGTTTCCGTCCATGGCACCGGAAGTCCCTCACCGCCGCACCACGAAGCCACCGCCCCCGCCAGTCGTCGGTGCTGCATGTGGTTTGGTGTCGGGCCTTCCCTTTGCTACCGCACACGTGGCCCGGTGCCAAGAATAGCGCTGGAGCCCTCGTCGGGTCCTATTCTTGCGGGCCCACCTTCGGCGGGGCCCTCTCCCTCAACACCCCACCCTCTGCCCCACGTGGGAGGCCTTGATGTGTGCTTGGTGCAGTGCATGTGCAGGGTTATAGGAGTTTAGGTCTCATTTGGTGACCACTAGGGTGTGTGGCAAGAGGTTTTACGCACCGAACTACCTCCGACCCAAGACACCTTTCCCTCCTAGCGCAATCGGACAAACATTATTTTAGAATGATCCCCAATCGTTCGTGAAAAATAATCACATCTTGAATCTATCTGTTTTACGCTTAATCTCTCTAATTTTATTCATACAATCTCTCCCACCGTAGTACGACGGGGCTTATAATACATTTTCAACATCACTGCTAAAGAGATCTCATTCCAATTTATGCGAGAGCTTCAATCTGTAATTTAACCTTCGCTCCTCACTGAGCTATTCCCAGGCAAGCTGCTCTAATATTTTGGATACACTAATAAGTTTATCATAACAACGATTTACAAATCCATCTCCTCTGCGCTGCACGCGATCCAATTCGGCAATTAATCCAACTTCGTGAGGATCCCATATACTAGCAGCATATTCTAAATGAGGCCTAACCAACGACAGATAACATTTCTCTTTGACCTTTTCAACACACTTACCAAGTACTCTTCTGATGAATCTTAATTTTTTGCTATTTTTTTCACCTATTCCTCGTAAATTTCACCCAGAAGTCGTGAGTGAAGGCAACGCCAATTGGTATTTGATCGAGTCTACACATTCCATTTCGGTGTTCCCGATGCAGTAGGCGTTTAGGAGAGAACCGATCTACGTATTACCAAACATTTATCAGTTTCTTTACGCTTATTTTTAATTGCCATGAGTCGCACCAGCGTTTTATGGCCATCAGATCATCTGCTAAAGCTGCTTCATCTCCAGGATCACGGTACAGTTACATGTTTAATGAATACTGATTGTAGCATCTTGACATTGTTTGCAAGAAAAGCCGATCATAGGTGTTCGAGAATGAAATCCGGAACATGTAACCTGTGTGCTTGCAAGTGAAGGGAGCTCGTGGCTTTCCTTTTCCTAACCCTTTAAACACTATTCCTATCCCTCTTGGTGCATGCACCCCCTGCCACACACCTTTTTGGTGGATTGCGAAGTGTTCATGTAGATGTAGTGTGCCCAACCCTCCGCGCTCGAAGGGTGGGCGCGGCAACAGAGGTCACACACGCACACACAAACCCTGGATGAGCCACGAAATGAGCTAGGAGTTGGGACATTCGACCGACGGCCACTTGGGGTAGTGGTGGCGTCGCTCCATTCATCTTTGTGATTTATCATCGTTTGACTTCTCAGAGAGAGAAAAACACAAAATAGAAAAATGCGCGGCAATTACAAGAATGAAGGAAGCTCGGATCAAAGTGCAGGCTCCGGGCCTCCTTTATTTTTGTTTTTTTTTATAATGTCATTCAAGTCTTTTGCGTTTATAATGTTTATCGTAAGCTTAATTTATAGGCGTAATTATCTCATCTTGTTTTTCATAGCATTTCAAATTGGATGCAATGATACCATGCTTTACTCTGTGGAAATCACTCGTAATAAAATACTAATTTTTATCTGCATTCAGTTCAATATGTATAATACACTTGCATTTTATCATTGAAAGATTTCTAATTGCAGTCTTCATGTTTTCATTTATTGATTTATATCTTGCGAAATCCACTTATTTACGGCTTTTATTCCAGAATTGTCTTCGAGCTTATCTTTCAATCTCTTATTTGCTTGCTTTAGATGTACAGTTAGCTCCTTATTGCGGTATACTGTATTCACCTTAAATATCCGCTCCAGTCTTATGACATTTCCTCGAATTGTGATAACATGGCAATAATATGAGACAGGAAGAGAGAGAACCCGCTCAACCGGCCGCCACCCACAGTGCCAACGGTGTCTTCTTCTTCGTTCGAATTACCTACATCTACATAATACCCTGAAAGCCACCGGGAAAGTATGTGGCAGGGTGTGTATCCACACCAGGCATGCACAGCATACCAACAGACAATGTTACGCAACATGCCACTATTGAAACGGCTACTTTTAAAATTTCCGACGGTTAAATGAACTCTTAATCACTTATCTGAATCAAAGAGGGATGCACATGGTGCACAACCACCATTTTTAGTAAAATTAGGCAAAAGGAGTGACGTGTTTGGAATTAAATATAGTCTCGACTACTTTATATATATGAACGCATGTTTGGACATACACGCACGCACACACATACACAGATTCATGTCCTCACACTAAAATATGCACACGCACGCACACACATAATGCGTACCACACACGTGCACGTAATGACGATTCCATCCGATCCCACCCACTCGATGTGACTAGCAGCAGTCGCTCATCGGTTTCGTCCACGGACTCGTGCTGCGGACGTCTCGTTTTCCCTTTCTTAAAATGGTTAAGAGACGGAAACACACCCGTCTCATTTGTATTAATTTATTTATTTAACAAAGCAGCCAAAAACGGCACAAAGGCTTTCAACCAATCATTAATAAATGATAATTATTAATTAGTGATTGCAAATTACGATGGGCAAGATATGATTTTGACACCACCTCGACTTTGGCGGAAGGCATTTCATTCGTACCCATTTCCAGCCTCATCGGTCTATTTCGTAGCTCCCAGGGGCAAATTTAAGGGTGCTACAATTTATTCACTGGTTACATGCAATGCTCATGAATCTTTTTATTCTCTCCAGCGTAACTTTATGAAATTTGCATAGCATATTGGAACGTTGTAAATCCACACACGTTTGCGTGTAGAATTACAGAGTCAATAATTTAATTTCAATATCTCATAAATCTTCGCAATTAGACCGATGTGATTAGAAACAAAATTCTGTGCAAGAAGAGGATGGGGCCGCGTCCCCGGGTGCCGCGGGAGACCCGTGCGGCCTCTCCTTCCCTCGTCTAAGGAGGCCTTCGTTCGATGGGCGAGGGATCGCAGGGCGTAGCGCGTAGTATTTACGCGAACGCACCAAGTGAATAGGGAGTAGTTGGACGTGGATTTTCTCCTGGTAAATTAGTAATGAGGAAAATTTCATAAGACCAATCACCATAGTTCATCGGAGCTTACCGAGAGAAGGCAATGGCATCCATAGTGCGCCCAATTCCATTCTATTGTGAATGTTATCATAAGACGCGTATTCCCGATGGATGTAATATGAAATATCGGAAATACAGGAAGCATCTTTGGAAGTACAAAAGCAGGCGTCGTCATCGTTGGTTCTCCGTAGTTATTGCAGACAGTGAGGTTTTCTTGGAATGTTTAATCATCTGCAGCAAAGACAAGTCCTACGGGGGGACGTATGTCATTCACGGTGTGCATTGCTATGCATATACGTATATTCTCAGCCACGATTCAATTATATTGTAATCAAATATTCAAAATCCCTCGCACACACACATGCGTGTATCCATCGTGTAACATTTGGTGCTTGACTAAGTTTATAAATTTCTATTTTTAAGATAATTCATTCTGGTAATTTGGGATCGATGCGGTTACCATTGGGGAGAGCGAGTAGTGCAAATCAGTGCGGGAGGGAGTCCATCTTTCTTATTTCGACTTTGGGCCAATAATAATGTGTCGCGAGAAAACTCGGGTGTCCTGTGCCGATTTCACAAACGCATATTCTGTCCTCTTTGTGAATCAAGGGGTTCCCCATCTAAATCCTCCAGCGTATACTAGACGCTTGCATGTACCCTAACACCACGCCTCTCATGTTGAGCGCGTATCAGCTGAATATGCGGAACCGCCATGGGAAACTCGGCTTCGTTGGGTGGGTGGTGGGCATGCTATGTGATGCGACATTTAAAGAGAGGTGTTCTTTCGCTTTAGTCAGGCCACACTTGGAATGCGCCTTAAGTACTTGGGATACTTGGGAGAAATCGTCGCTACTAGATTGAACATTAGACAAGATTAAACGCTGCTACCCCCTACCTCACACCCTAACGATGGCTTGCAGGGTACCATGTGGAAGACTTTTCTTTGTCCTTAGTAGTATTATTTCATCTACATCTACTCGATACCTCGCAAGCCGCCGCAAGGGCGTGTGGCGGGGGGTGTTAGGCCACAACCCGTAATTCAGAAAGAAAAAAAACCGCATGCAGAAGCTACAAATTTATACAAGCCACAAACAAAACATTGTATACATTGAACCTTTGTATTGAACCATTGTATAGGAAGAACCCTTTCACCCCACACACATAAGCAAACCCACAAACTAACAACAAACACACACATGCACCCACATTTAAACCTAATATCTTTGAAATATTTAATTTTGTTCCGACTTGCAACTTAAATATTTTTAATATTTCTAAATGGACTTCGGATTCTTACTATTATGATTTCTGATTGTTCTGGGGAAGAATGAGTATTAGTATCTATCTGTTTTGCAATCTATCTCCCTTATTTTATTTTTTGTGGTCTGATCTACCTAAGTAGTGTGGGTCCATTATATTTCCTTTTGTGTCATCGTCAAACTCGCTGGTTCTGAATCTCTCTAAAAGTCCAAGTCTCGCTTGTTCTCTTCGTATTTCAAGGGACTCCCAGCCTAAATCCCCTAAGAGATCTGTTACACTTGTGTTCTTGTCATACATATTTTTCACGAATCTGGCTGATTTGCTCTGGACTTTATCTAACTCTTTTTGCCAGATTTTCTCCCAAGGATCCCATATACTTGTGGCATATTCCAAATGTGGTCTAACTAGAGCAAAATAACACCTCTCTTTAACTTTTTCATTACATTTCCCCACCACCCGTTTATTGAAGCCCAGTTTCTTTAAAGCGGATCCGCATATTGTCCTGATATGTATTCCCCATGAAAGACGTGGTGTTAGAACTACCCCCAAATATTTTACTTGTTTGGCCGTATTTAGGACTGAACCCTTTATTTCGTAGTTTGTGTCCAGTTCGCCACTTCCTTTGAACCAAAATTTCAAAACTGAGAATTTGTCTATGTTAAGAATTAATCCCCATTTTTTGCACCAAACCGAGATTGTGTCCAAGTCTCTAGAGAGTAGCTCGCGATCTAGTTGGAATTTTACGGAGCATAAAAATTTACTCTCTCCCGTAGTATTACGTATGCCATATATTTCGAGGCGCCTATCCTGATGGACGCCGGGTTTGAACTTCCGATACACGTCACCTCCGGAGGTCCGTGCCCCCACCCTCCTTGGGAGGGTGGGGGCACGGGGGCACTCCTTTGTCAAGGCCCCCAATACTCTTCCACTTCGCCTCGCCCGACGTGGGAGTCCATGGGGGAGCGATGGTGGGGCCTCCGGGATGATGAGTGTGCGCGTGGTGGTCAATGAGGTCATCGGGGCGAACGGCAACACTTGGCAAATGCGAACAGGCAGCCAGTGTGGACAACCCTTGTGCGCTGGAGCCTAGATCGCCGTTCTATCCTGAAGTTGGTATCCTGTCTGATGTACGGATTTCAATATTTCCCTGTCATGCACGTAATTACATATAACAAGAGTTTGGAATGTATCGGCCTCGCGATGAAATTGGACGATACACATATTACTGTTTCGCACTCTCTCAAATGTTGCATTAAATCGCGATCTCTAGAATCTCTGGTGTATCGTAAGTTTCTATTATTGCTTAGGAACGCCAGCAAAAGTACTCGATTAAGAAGGTATAAAAATTTCTGAATATCAGCCAAATTCGCGTTGGAGCAACTACTTAAATCGCGGGCAAGAGTTAAAAGATAGGAGATACGACGAATAGATTACCTCATAGATCACTGCAATCGTGAACATAACTGAAGGCATTAGCGACATCAAAGATATACATATGTAGAAATGAGAACTAATTTCGTGAAAGTCAATTAAGAAAGGTGTTAAGTGCTACTGAGGAATATTTATGAATTTATTATTTTTTATTAACACCCTGCAAGCCTCCCGCCAGGGTGTGTGGCAGGGGGCGAATACACGCCAGATCAACCTTTACCCGAACATGACCCTAGCGCGATGGGATAACGTTACTCTGATCCCTTGTCGTTCGTGGGAATAATGAAATCTTAAATCTATCTGTTCTACACTTAATGTCTCTAATTTTACTAACATGATCTCTCCTACTGTAGTACGATGGGGGTTATTTACCAATTCATTGCTAACGAAACGTCCTTCTAATTTATGCAAGAATTCAATCTTTAATTTAACCTTCGCTCCGTGAGTGATTCCCAGCCTAGCTGCTCTAATATTTTGGAAACGCTACTAAGTTTAAAATAACAACGTTTTACAAATCTAGCTTCTCTGCGCTCCACGCGATACAAATCGGCAATTAATCCAACTTCGTGAGGATCCCAAATACTAGCAGCGTATTCTAAATGAGGCCTAACCAACGATAGATAACATTTCTCTTTGACCTTTTCAACACATTTATCCAGAACTAATAAACCCTAATATTTTGTTAGCTTGTCCACATACTCCCACATATGTTTCACCCAGGAGAGGTCGCGAGTGAGGGTAACGCCTTGGTGTTTAATCGAGTCTACACATTTAATGTACATCGAGATAAATTAAAACGCAAACTACAAACTTTCAGGTTAGAAACTCCAAGTAATGTCAGTAGACGTGCTTAACAAATTATACATGACAATATGAGGAAGTTTATTTCATTCACACAGAGTGAAACGCGTCGATAAGGAGCCAATGTGGCACATCAGAGAAGTCAAAGCGGCCTCATGGTGGCAAAGAAAAGTTCACTCAAATTTGGAAAATAGTATAAAACTTCATTTTTTAATGCGCTTTCACGAATGTCTTCGAGGGCTTTAACAAATCGTTTCCTCCAACAAAGGACAGATCATTTGTAGAACAAATTGTTAAATCGCCCACACGGGGCCACAGCATACTTGATATCTTCACGACCTCTACGCCCGAAATCGTAACAGACATTAAAATAATGGACGGAAAAAGTGACCATAAGGCTATTTTTGTAGAGTTAAAAACTAAGTTCGTGAATTCAAAAAAGTAAAGCGTAAAATATCAAGGCGAATTAACGGACTACGAGAATATTTAAAAAAAGAATTGCCAGAATACAAGACAAAAACACTGACAACAGGTACAGAGAATATAGTATTTTACGCGAAGGCATGAAGACGTTCATCCTATCCAAACTTAAATGCGACAGTAAGGAACGTAGATGGTACAACGGGGAAGCCAGATCGGCATTAAGAAGACAAGGAGAGCTTCAGTCAAATTTTAAAGAGTTTGAAAAATTATGATATAGTTTGTGTGAATACATTTAAAGAGAAACTAAAAGAATGTCGTAGTAAAACAAAAATTATCATGGCTCTACGGCCTGTTAAATCTAAAATGCTAAGCGAATATCTTTTGGAAAATCCAATGTCATTCTGGTCCTATGTTAGGGAAATTTAGGGTAAACGTCCAACTGAACTTTCTGTATTGTCTGTTCTTTGAAGATGGAAAACGAAGAAATTGTTACAGACAGCGTGAAAAAGGCAAATATTCTATATAAGTTTTTCCAGAACGTCTACAATGAAGACACAAACGATCCTCCACACCCACACATGAGCGATATAACACTGACCAAGAAGGGAATAGAACATCTGCCGCGTAGTATCAAAGCAAACAAATCACCTGGTCCGGAAGAAATACCTGCTAGAATATTAAAGGAATTGGCCGAAGACATTGCCCCATTTTTAGAAATTGTTTTCCATAAATCGATAGAAGATGGCTCAGTACCTCGCGAATGGAAGCTAGCTCAAATAACTCCCATTTATAAAGGCGGCGATAGGGATAAACCAACCAATTACCGACCCATTTTTTGACATTGATCTCTTGTAAAATATTAGGACACATTATTGTCAGTAACATAATGAGGTTTCTTGATAGTAGGAAAATACTAAACCACAACCAGCACGGATTTATGAAGAGCAGATCTTGCGAAACACCGTTCGCTCTTTTCATTCACGATATACTTAGATCGGGAGAAAACTACACACAAGTCGATGCAGTATTCCTAGGTTTCAAAAAAGGTTTCAATAAGGTCCCACAAAATAAATTGTTACACAAACTTAAATGCTATGGTATCAATGAGAAAATTATTAATTGGATTAGAGACTTCTTGTCAAATCGCAAACAAATAGTAGTCATCGATGGGCTGTGCTCAACGGATAGAGATGTAAGCTCGATTGCATTGATAATTGTATCGCTTACTGACAAAATTCTTTTCATGCCGGAATATCAGCTGAGCCGTTGTCAACGATACTGCGTACCACAGCAGCAAAGCAGTTGAACCGTCGCAGACCGCAGCACGACTACAAATTGAATCACTCGGGAATTCGATCAGCTCCACCAGTTAGCCACTGAAACCTGTGCGATGGAATGAAGATAGCCCGCCCGCAAGGTGAAGGCAGGGAATGGCGAATGTAGCAATCTTTCGAAGCATCTCTGCGAACCGCGGGGCGACTGACTGAATGCATGGGAAATCCAAGCCAAGACGAAACTTCCAATTCCACCCCCCCCCCCTTCATCTATGGGGAAACCTCATTTGCTGTTACTTCTAGGGAATCTGCCTTAGATGGAAAAGGTAAGGAGATGATGAGAGGGGGCTGCGTGCTTCTTCGAATGCCTTGTCCCGAGGTGCGCTTCGGTCCACTCACTCCGACCACCGAGGGAGGATCGCCTCCTTTCTGGATGTTGTCCGTCCGTCATCTCCAACCCCCATTCCCTCTTACCCCCCCCCCCACCACCCTCCACCCACTCGCACTAGCAAGGGAGGGAGGGCATTCCAGCCACCCTTTCTATTTATAACGACGCGCCCCGCTCTGTGCACGCGGTGACAACTTCCGCTTCTGGCGCTCCCCTACTCCTTCCCCGCGCCCCCTCGGGGTACACTCCCCCCTTTGGGCTCTCCCCCTCGAGGGGAAGGGTGAGGTAATTAGTTCGGATTGATCGGGGGCGGTCGCCCCTCCACGGAGGGTGGCGGACCACCGGTACAACCTCCACTCCCCCTCGAGCATCTGAGAAGAGGGCCCTCCTCGTTGCCCTACAGGTGCGGATTTCCTTTGTGCGACCAATGAGGAGGGGAATGCTCAGTAATCGACGGTCACGTGTTCTTGGTGCTCATGCGACACCAAATGAAGGCATGTTCTCGGAAAAGCTCTTTGCGTTAGTTCCTCATCATGCGCAGATATTTATTTTAGAAATATCTTAATTTCTTCGATTTGGATTGGATTCAACAACTGCCCTATCTTCCAGCTGCAGTGACCATGTTTCTACGCCGTGGAAATACACGGTCCATAACAAAGTTTTAACGAGTCATTTCTAAAGAGCATCGGTGATGATGGGCAACCCTGCCTTTCCCCTCTTCCTAACACTGCCCATCCGGACTCACTCGCACCTGAGCAGTCTGAGAAATGTACAGGTTGCGGATCAGTCTCCTGTCCCTCCAATCCATTCCTAATTTCTGCAATACACGCATTAGTTTTTCCCAATTTACTCTATCAAACGCCTTTTCGAAATCTACGAAACAGGCAAATACGTCCTGATTGTATTCTATGTTCCTTTTTATTAGTGACCTCAATATGGCAATGGTATTACGTGTGCCTCTCCCCTCCTTAAACCCAACTCTTGTTAATGATCTTGAGAACCACTTTGTTGGGTATGAAATAAAATTTAATTTTCTGTAGACCTCATATTATGTAGCCTTTACCATTTTTTTGGAATAGGTACCAACACTAGTTATTTAACACTAACACTCCTGATGAATTTCTCTCTTATAAATGCCTCGAATTAGTCCTTGAAAACTCGTCCTCCCGCATTTTCCTAAACATTTCCGTAGTTCCGCAGGAATGTTGTCCACCCCCATGGTCTCATTCGATTACATCTCCTTTAATACCCTTTCTATCTCATCCTCGAGTATGCCTGGACCTGAGCTATCTTCATCTGCGTCATATTATCTTTCTATGTGTAACCTTGCTGGCCTAAGGTCTTTACCATGCATTCCTATATATCTCCATACAATTCTATACGTGTACATTACTTCCATCTCTCATGAATCTTTTCTGGTTCAAGTAAAATTTTTTCCTACTTATCTATGATTTGTTGGCACAGAATTTTCCTTCTTGCTTCCCGATAGAGTTTTAACATTCCTCTGCAAACTTTCCATGTCCTCGCATTGCGTTTTCCACCATTCTTCTTTTGCTTTATTTGTGGCCCTTCTCAATTTATTGTTTAACTCTTTGTACTTCATTTTGCCTAACTCTGTATTCACATTCTTCCATTGCCTACTCTCATCCATCTTTCCAATCATCTCATTCGTGATCCACGATTTCCTTTTCCAATTAACAGTTTCTATAGTTTCTTTTGCCGATTTCAGTATTCTTTTTTTATATACTCATTTTTTCTCTATAGTACCCAGCTCACTTTCTTCAATCATGATTTTCTGTACATCCTGCTGATGCTCCTTAGTTGTGAATTCAGTCAATGTCTCTACGTTCCATTTCCTAAATGTCCTCCTATTGAATTCCAAATGCTTCCTATTTTACTATCAGGAAATGCCTCAAGTCTGCTGACTTGCGAGTTTTTAATAACAATGAACACACCGCCTCCTTTTTTATTATCCCTATTTTTCCTGTAAACTGTGAGAGATTTTTGGGGAATATTTCGTAGTCTGCCATTTCTTTCGATAATCAGCTCTCGGTTCCCATGATGATATCAGCTGATCTGCTCTCCAAATGAGGTGCTGATGAATTGCAGCCGTCTTTTTTTAAACTACGACAGTGAACTACAGGGTGCTGCAGCGTGACTTGCTGATTTAAGGGCAGTTCAGTTCAAGTCAACAAATTATCCAGCCGCACCTTGTACCATCATCGAGATCACCCCTTTACCGTTTTTCGAGGCACTCGTTTTATTGTTTTTGCATGAGATATGTTTCTTGTATTGCTAGTGTTCTTATTTTTTATTATCTCGGGGGTTAGGTAGTCAAAATCTGATCTGAATTGACACGAAGTTGCTGCATTTGACTTAATGTTCCCGAATATATGACATGCGCTCTTTTCTGCCAACTTTGCAAAACACTCGTAAGGTGTTCGTGTATACTACGTGCTACGAACTGTGATGGTTCGACGATATATATATATATATATATATATGTTTGATCGATAGCGGGGATTCCGACACGATGAGAGGACACGCATCAGATAAACAACAAACCGGGTCCATTTTCCCGAAGAAGTCCCCACTATCTTCTATTTAAGCTCTCTACCACATACCACTCCATACGAGCCCTCCGCGGTCAATGCGCGACACGATACTACAGACCGTTAAATTGAGTGTGAACTTCTCATTAATCCATTTCACTTCCGAATGCAATTCCTTGAAATTCCTATTTAGAAGAATGTTTTTATCAATGCCTGTATTTCGGTGACCATCGGTTAACGTAACTGTCGCGGCGCCTCCCGAACTTCTTTGAATTTATGATTTTTTTAAAGAGTTCACAATTTGTGGTCTTGTCTTGGCAAGAGGGATCGTTGGCAAGTGGGAAACAGGTATTCCCAAAGAGTATCGAATGATATTCGTTAAGCTGAGTGAATGTTTTAATCGTTACCTTAAGCGTCTAAAAAATGTTTCAGCAAGCTAAAATCATAAGTGAAAATTACATTGAAACAATAAACAATTTAGTTTTTACGGTGATTGGGAAGACAATAATATTTTCGTCTAATTATTCCTTGGTTATATTTAAATCTGCTCATATTATTACTATGACCAGTGCATATAATTTGTCCATGCAATATGAGTGTGTCGCCCGAGAAGAAGTTATTTCTTTCCGACACCTCTTGTCATTTTCACCGACAACGTATTACGTAGACATTTTCATTTTCGCTGATTCCCAAAGATATCATGTTGCCATTACTCGAACAAGAGTCACAACCACGAATGCTGGTCACACTTCCTTCCTTTAAGCCGTGGTCGAGCGACACCCGGCGAAATACATAAACACTCACCGACTCCGCTAATTTGTTGAGATCGAGAGTCGCGACATCCCCTGATTTGTGGCAACCGTGAAGTCCGACTATTGCCTCCAAATCTAGAAAATGTCATTGCATAAATCAGACTGCCAAGTGTCAATTGTCATCGACCGAGCATTGGCAAATGCCGACGTATTACTCTAGTAAGAAGCCGCATTTTCATTGATTTCAACCAAAAGTCTAATTAGTCCAGCCGTCGTGCAAAGTAATCCCTCCAGATGTGCATCCAGCAGTGTGAGGACCCCCACAAGCGCGGCCGGCCTGGCGTCCGTCCGAGATGCGCGATCGTCGCCATCGCCATGGAGCTCAATCCCTTTCCCTTCTCGTGAAGAAGAACCACGTGCTCACAGGGGGGTGTTGAGTGTTGCAGTTTTTGCGTGCGCCGTGAGATGGCAGGAGTGCTTGAGTAAATATGGGTGAGGTTAAAACCTCGAAAGGGAGTGAAACTAAGTTTATTTACAAAAGTATTTCAAAAGCACACTTTTATTTATGATTCACTAAATTTAGAAAATGAGTTATCCTCCAGAACATTTTCACGCACATGACCATAAATAAGACGGGGCTTTTGTTCACTCGTTCCCTTAATCATTTGACAATTATTGTATTACCTTGGAAGTAGCGATCAGCACTAGATTAGGAAAAATATATTTTTAGAAAAAATATGCGTAAGAATAATTTTTTATCAATTTTTTATGCAACTTCAAGTGAAGGCCTGTTTTTAATAATGTTTTTGAAGCAATTATTTCAGACTGTGATTCACACGTAGTTTGATTGGTACGACTTTAGAAGAGATCCGGATCATATTGTCTGCACATCGCGATTCTAGAATTAACGAGTGACTCTACTGTTCCTCGTGAATGAGGGATTTTTATTCAGCTAAGCACTTGCGTGTTCTCAGCAGGTTTATTTGCTTATTCGAGACAAAACATTAGGATATTTACGGTGCATCGATTCCCTCTTTAAGAGTGCGGTAATCTTTTGTAATCCGATGGGGCAGATATTGGAGGGGCGTGATGTTCACTTGTTTCTCGCGTATTTCGTAAGTCTTTTGTCGGAAAGTAACCAGCCTGTATGCATAACAGGAAGTCAGTGCGTATTTGGGACATTTAATGGGTGGATTATTGATAATTTTGTTCTTTAATCTGAAATTCGGAATCTCACTTCGTCGTTCAAGTTGCTTTTGGCGCAAAATGTCTGCTATGATAATGTCAAATGCATGAGATCACAAAAATGCACAAGCGGCCTTTCTCTGTACCCTACTCAATTGTGTAATTGATGTTTTTTGACATCGATCCCAAACGCTCATTGCATAAAATATGGTTAAACAAAAGGCTGCTGCGCCCACCAAACCCCATTGAGGCGACTGTTGAGGTATTGCGCTGAAGTAGATGTCATTGCACTCACCTTTGTATGGAATGAAGTGCGTAAGAGTTCACCAATAACCCGCGGACTCTGCTCAAACGTCTCGACGGCCCACTCGGGGCTTTCTCGAGGATGACGTTTAAGGAACTGAAGTCTGTGTCTGCTCATCAATAAATCTGCGGTCTCCTCTGAGGATCCTAATTCCAGTGTTCTTCTCATTGTACGTATCCATTGTCTTCCATTTCGACGATGACCAACATGCCCGTCCACACGCTCACCTACCACTTCTCTTCCCCGCCAGGGAGCTGTCCGAATGTGGCCGGCCAGTGGTCAGCATCCGTGAGGACTGTGTGGAAGTGACCAACATTAAAGTAAGCAAAGCACCCTTCTTCTCACTTCCTGCTGTCTCTTGTTCGATCGCACGCTTGAATGACTCCTTCACGGGAGAGGTAGATCACGTGGTCATCCACGAGTACCACATCAGTTCCTTGACCAAAGGTGTTTAAGCTTTTGATGGTGTCGCGCGCTAGGTCTACTGCTTTCACCATGTAAAAGTTACGGTAATTGGTAATGAAATTAAGGGGTAAGTTAAAGGAATGAAGAATAAGAATCGGTTATTGGAAGACCTAGCTTTGCTCATTGAACGAGGGCCGAGTTTTAAATATACTGACCGTAAAATTATATTTTGTTGCGTTATTTCCAAAAAAACATTTTGAAAGTCTAAAATCTTCTAGGCTACGAGTACTCACTTCACTTAGTACCAAGCGCAGTGCCGCGTATGGTTTCCCAGGAAGATCTGGAAGACCAAAAGTCAAACAGCTCGGGTGAGGGTGCCAAGAAAGGCGTGCCCGGGCATCAAACGCATATGTATTGGTGCATGTGGTGCCCTAACACCCCCCGCCACATGACCTGCGGCTGATTGCCTTGATGTACCTGTTGAGAGAGCCTCAAAGGGCAAAAGTTTTCTTCCCACTTCCTCCGCACTGTTTTCTTCACCTTGCCTTTCTCTCCCACCATTTTCCTCTTAGCCCTTTCTCTTATTTCCACAACCTTGACCCTTCCTACTTTGGCAAACTTCGATTCGATTAAATGAATAATCCTTTCAACCCTCCGCCCTATTTATCCCCCAATCGTCGTCTCTCCATTGTTATCCCTTCCCCGGCAGGGAGCTGTCCATATGCGGCCGGCCAGCGGTCAGCATCCGTGAGGACACTGTGGAAGTGACTTGGACTCTCTCCATATTTCCAACTGAAATCCATTCGCACGACCGCTATCAGACCCTATAAGACTCGCGATTCCTTATTCTTTCACCACCCCGATAATGGCAGTATGTGTCCTAGAGAATGCCGATTAAATGTTCGGGATAGTTCCCTGCTCGAGACTCTACTGTATCATGAATACCGAAATTTGCAAGTGTAAACTGGATTCAACACGCAGGCGTTACCCTTGCTCACGGCATATCTCCTGAGTGAAATATATGAAGGAAATCTCCGTATACGTAAGCAAGAAAACGGTTAGGATTTATTGAAGAAGTAATAAGGAATTTGACGAGAGGGTAAAAGGGTGATATTATATGTTTTTTACTACCTAGGCGTCATTTGAAAACCTATTAAATGTATGGTATCCTCACGAAGTCCTTTTGATTGCCGGGTTTGATCCTGCTTTGAGCGAATGGAGCTAGATACTATGCGAAACTATGCAGCGGTATTATAAACTCTGTTATAATGGACTAGCAAATAGTAGTCAATCTAGATTATTCAAGGTTCGAGTTTGATAATCAATCGTGGCCAGATGGTAAAATTACAGTTCATTTAATATTTGGAATTATGTTAAAGTAGGTCCCTTTAGTGGTGATGTTGAAAATACTCGACCACCCCTTTCGTATCTTAGTAGGAGATAGACAACGAAACAAAGATTAGCGAGAGATCAACTGTAGAACCAAGAAATAAAAATTGCCATTTTCCCGCGAATGGCAAAGAATATGAAAATAACTGCAAGCGACGGCGTGAGGAAAATATTTATTTTGAATGCCTACGAAGCAGCCCCTCTTGTCGTCATGTCATTTCAAACCCTTATTGCATTGCTCTTCTCCTAACCAGCATGTCTTGCATGCATTGAAAAGTATTTCAAGCTTGAGAAGCCGTAATGGATATATAATTTTGTGAAAATTAATTTCCATCGTTTTAATAATTAAATTATAAACTAACTTTCGAGCCAAATTTAATATTGATGATGCATGTTCCTGGCGTGGAGTCATTCAATCCCTGCCGCAGTTTCCCAGCGGGCGATGAGGGGACGGACCTTCTGCCCCCAGGGGGGCGGGCGCGTTGGGAGGGTGAGAGCGGGGGGGCCTTCTGCCCCTCCAGCTTACACAGTACATTTCCTTCGTCCCTTACCCCCCCCGAACCCCTTCCGACCCCATCCCACCCTCTGTCTGCAGGTACCCGAGCACGCGGAGGGAGACAGCCGTGAGAGGGTACGCCGGTTCGCCTTTGACCTCTGCTTCGACTCGACCGACCCGGCATCGCCGCACCACGCCTCGCAAGAAATGGTGAGTGGCCCACACCCCGCACATGCGCACAAAATGAGCGCTTTTATTTTCTTTCGACAATATGGCCTTCGTGCGAATTTTGTGAAGGAGACGTGTTCATTCTCGTTCCTCGTGGCCCTTATGTCCTTGAGAGTGGGTGCCCACAAAAGCGATAAATCCGCGCAAAAAGGTGACCAATTTTGATGGTAAATTTTTATATATCATCATTCATTATTCCAAAATAATTTTCTGAGAAACATTTCGAGAGAAAGCCAACATTCGGGATTGAGAAGGCAATTGAAAATCACCAGTCGCGTGTTAGAACAGGAATTGCGTTCACCACTGCAGTCATGAATTGAACAGCATAGGTATATAAATAGTTCTGTAATGTGGGCAGGGCAATATGTCTTATGTTAATGGTTCCCGGGCATTAGTAAACAAGGCTTAAAAACTTTTGCCCTTAAATGTCACCATTGAATCTCTGAAGTATCTTGGTCAATTAATTAAAGTTAAAAATATTATTTTTTCATTTATTCTTATTGTTTTTTTTTAAATAAAGGGCCATCAATCTAAGAAAGGGAGCGTCAGTTGAAAACAAATTTCTGGATTACTAAGGGGAGAGGGAAGACTTTCCTACTATTCTTATTATTTCCTTACTCAAAATTGTGTTACAGCGTTTATTAGCCCATTGGCTGATGGAGGAAGCGAGATTTCGTCGACACCGACACATTGACGCGCTTTAAAAAGAAAAAAATAAATGTGTGCACCTCGCACGTCCCACGAAGCTACAAACCAGTTTACGAGTTACTGTCATTTGCACACACACACATAAAGAGTCTCATGATGATCATAATTCCCAATTGAATAGTTTGCACATTAGAAAGAATTCTATCTTGTTTAAGAGTGCTTCCGGGAGACTTTGGGACTGTTTTGTAGCTTTATGAAACGGGTCCTAAATGTCTGACTAGCATTAACATAAATGAACGCGTACAATTTATGCCTTCCTCACTTGCATCGAAAGAGATAGATTATGTGAAATGCACAAAGTGCTTCCGTGTCGTTGACATTGATGAAGGAAATGAAGAAGGGGAGAGAGATGGGCCAAACCGATTCTCCCTCCTAGCTTCCGTCGCCAATTTATTGCTCGATCCATGCAAGAGTGTGTTCATTAGATTAAGTGAAAATGACCGAAGCCGAGTGCCACCCTGCCCTCTTTCAGGTGTACCAGAGGCTGGGCTGCGAGGTCCTCGATGCCCTCTTGTCCGGCTACAACGCCTGCGTGCTCGCCTACGGCCAGAGCGGTTCCGGGAAGACGTACACGATGGCCGGCGGAGTGGAGGGCGAGAAGAAGGACAACGTGAGTGCCGATGCCTCCCGGACACTCGGGGGGCATCGAAATGGTGCTTTCTGCCAGTGGTTCCCTCCTCCAATTTCCTGATAATCTAGTGGCAGACTCACTCGACACAGACGATATCAAGTTGAGGTTAAAAAGTATATTTGGCAAAAGTTTTTCATGAGTCTCAGTAAGTTGATTCAAATGCTAGGAAAATAGTACCAGCTTTTTTAATGTATTATCTTCATATAGCATGATTTAACATGGTTAAGAATTACGGGTTTTAATGTTGTAAATATTAATATATTATATATTTATATATATAAAGTCTTCCCATCCCAAAACATACCTCCCACCACAACACCCCCTTCAACCACTGTTACAATGTTTCCGTGCTAGCATCCCTTCCCCCATCCGATAACCCTATAAAATTAAAAACAATGGAATTGGCATTTATATGGCTGTGTAAAGCCTATCAACATCCGGGTCTCAATGTCGTTCACTAAATGGTGGGGCTGGGGTGGATGGAGGAGGATTTGTTTCTTGCGAGGTGGTGGGACAATTTATTCATCCGCCTACATTTTGTCATCCTTGAGTTGATGCCTTGGTCATGGGTGTTGTGGGATCTGTGGATGAATTGTTAGTTTTCTGTGTCGCTTGTTACTATTTCCGCATCCTCCTTATTCCATCTCCGCTCCCCTCTGTCCTCCCTTTCCCCCTCCATAACCTCCTCCTTCACCCCTCTCCCACCACCTGTTCTCCGCTCCGCTTTCTCCCCCTCCACATATCCCTCCTTCACCCCTCCCCCACTACCTGTTTTTCCTCTCTCCCTCGTCCCATACTCTCTCTGCACCGCGTACCCTTTTCCTCAGTCATATCTTATCTTCCAAAGAAGACGGAGCTCGAGTCCGTCGAAATTATCAAGATATTATTGTGAGTGTTCTTTTTATGTGTTCTCGTGCTGTGTGTTACTGTCTAAGTTTTTTATTCAACACTTCCGTGTTACTTCGAAGAAATCATCTATATATATATATATATATATATATATATATACACACACATATACACACACACACACACACACACACACACACACATATATATATATATATATATATATATATATATATATATATATATATATATATATATATATTCAAATTCCAAATCCCGCCAGAGGGCAAACAAATATTCATTCACACATCGATATAAATATAAGGAAAGGGGATAGGAAAACACATAAAAGACGAACACAGGACAGGTGGCGAAGGCGGAAGGCAAGTGGAAGGTCCGACGTTCAAATCCCGGTTAAGGAAATATTTTTACATTTGTGATCTACTCAAATCCACCTTCCCCACCTGTCCTATGTTCGTCTTTTATGTGTTTTTCTAGCCACTTTCCTTATATCTCTTTCTATGTGTGAATGAATATATCTATATATAAAAGATATATATATATATATATTATTATTATTATTAAGTAATCTACCGGTTACGGTAGGTTTTTAGATGGACAAAGCTATCAAATAAACATTTTGTAACTCAAACAAAACCCAAACCAGCAACCTAATCTACATCAGGTCTCTTTTCATCTCTGTCTACTTCTTTCCTCCCTTCATCCCGTCCAACATCCCTATGCTGATCCTACCCTTTCCTCTCTTGCCCAACATTCTCCCCTCTGTTACCTTCGTCAACATTCCACTACCGCTCAATACGCCTTTCATCCATTTTTCCTGCCTCCATAGGATTTTTCTCAACAAACCCCTCTCCTCACCCACCATCTCCAAGTACTTCCTCATTTGTTTTCTTTTCGGTACATTTCACCATCTCCATTCTTCTCCACACTCATGTTTCAAAAGCCTCCAATCTACGTCTATCCTCCTGCTTCAGCGACCACGTTTCCGCGCCGTACATAGCCACGCTCCATATCAGAGTATTTACGAATCTTGTCTTAACATCCCAACTTAAAGTCTCCGTCATCAACTCCCTCCTCCTTGAGAAAGCCTCCATGCCTAGCGCAATTCTTCTCCTTACGTTCCCTACTACTTTGACCGTATTGGTCCAAAACACTTCCGAGGTATGTAAACTGTTGTACCTGCTCTACTTTTTCCCCTCCTTTTCCTACCTGAGCAGTCTGAGACATGTGCAGGTTGCAAATCAGTCTCCTGTCCCTCCAATCCATTCCTATTTTCTGCAATACATGCATTAATTTTTCCCAATTCACTCTTTCAAACGCTTTTTCGAAATCTACAAAACAGGCAAAAACGTCCTGATTTTATTCTATATTCCTCTCGATTAGTGATCTCATTACTGCAATGGCATCACACGTACCTCTTTCTTTCCTAAACCCAAACTGATCATCCCCGAAGTAATCATTTGCCTTACTCTCTATCCTTTTGTTGATGATCCTGAGAATAAATTTAGCTGCGTGGGATATCAAACTTATTGTTCTGTAATCCTCACATGATGTAGCCTTTGCCTCTTTTGGAATAGGAACTAACACCGATCTCACAAAATCTTCCGGCCAGATTCCTTCCTCATAGATACTACGAATCAGTCCATATAGGGCCTATGTATATACATCCTATATTTCCGATCCTTTAAAATTCCCACCCTTAACCGCCATCTTTAATTTCTTTCCCAACAGTCCCTAAACCTTCCGCCCCCCCCCCTCCCCTCCCCAGGCACTCTTCCCTCAAAACCTCTCAGTCTGACCTGAAGAAGGCCTCGGAGTAGGCCGAAAGCTTAAATCATCTACAGTGTGAGTGTCCTTTTACGTGTTATCTGTTTTATTCTGTGTTCTATTGTGCCGTCCAAAAGTTATATTGCTCTCGTGAGTACTTCCGCATCATCGATATATATATATATGTTTGTTTCTATATATATTCCCGGGTTCGATTCCCGGGCAAGGCACTCTTGACACCTGCAGCTCCACCCAAGCTAGTTGATTTTTCGGATACCAGATCTTCCTGGGAAACCATAATCGGCACAGGGTAAGGAACCTGCCCCCCTACCCTGATGTGTGAATACGCACACGCCGTCGGGCTTGGTACATGGGTGAGCTCTACCATTACCTACTAAACTGACCTTATTAGGGTCGATTACTGTGTTCATGGTTATACATAAACATATTTTTTTTGTACATCTACATAAAACAAGGGTGAGGGCGTGTGGTGGGGGAGGTTAAATCACCAGCCATTCATACAAAATCATTACACGCCTAGACCGATATCAGTCCTATCATGTACTCGAACACAGTTATTCTTCTACATCTACTTCATACCCCACAAGCCATCGCAAGGGCGTTTGGCGGGGGGTGTTAGGGTACCACTCGAAATTAAGAAAAAAACGCATGGAAAAGCCACAAACAAAGCATGGTATACATTCATGCTAAAACCGTTTCACCCCACACACATGCAAACACACAAACTATTAACTAACATACACATGCACCTACAAATATACCTGATGTCTTTGCAATGTTTAATTTTGATCAGACTTTTAAATTAGATGTTATTACTATTCCTAATGCGACTTCAATTTCTTACTATTTTGATTTCTGATAGTTCTGAGAAATCTGAGTATTTGAATTTATCTCTATTGGAATCTATCTCCCTTATTTTATCTTTGTGGTCTGATCTACCTGACTAGTGTGGGAGCAAGTTATTCACACGATCCAAGCGACTAACTTGCAAGAATGTCCAATTGCGTATTTAGTCAAAAGCGATATACGGGTGTACTCAAATAATGTGGGTACGCTATAAAATTGGCCCATTTAAAATTCGTGCTGGACATCGACGAAATACTACTTACACTTTAAATTTTAATTACCCACTTTCCGTCATCTCTCGCAGTTTCCTGAAATTAACCCTCTTTGCGCATGCGATCATGCCTATTTTGATCTCTAATTGTGCTTGGGAAAAACGAAATTTTAATTCCATCGGTTCTACTTACTATCTGTCTCCCTGATTTTACGTACTTGTTCTGATCTAACTTAGTCATGGGGCCTCTTAACATAGTTTTAACCTTTTCAGATAAGTCATCTGCCTCAAATTCACCTTGTAAATTTAATCTAAAAAGGGACGTTTCAGGTTTTGATAGGGTGGAATATCATGATTAATAAAAGTTGGCAATTTTCCACAAAATACAATTTTTTATTAATACGACCGGTTTCGATGTAACTACATCATCTTCTGGTGTCTCACACTCACCAGAAGATAATGTAGTTACATCGAAACCGGTCGTATTAAAATTTTATTTAGTGGAAAATTGCCAACTTTTATTATTTAATAAATTTAATCTGCTTCTTCGCGCGTGGTCAACAATATCTTAACGCTTTTGTTTCCATTCGATGCTCATTGAAATGATCACCTCTTTTGAAATTATTAATATCCACGACGAAGATACTAAATCCAACGCTGTGAAGAGTTTCCGCTTCGATCAAGTGTAAATGGCGACTAAATCCCGATACATCCCCAATACTTTGTTCATTTCACTTAAAATTTCTTAAGGGCTCATCGCTGAGGTCGGTCGTTCGTTCGCCTCTGAGGTCGTCGTCGTGAGATGACGCGATCAGTTACGGCCGTCGACAGATGCTTTATAGTCATTTTTGTCACACTAGTTTCGAATACCCAACCGTGCCGAGGCACTAACTTTCGGATGTGCTTACTCGCCCGGAAAAATATTACGTGGAATATGTTGCGGCTCAGAAGGCCTTGTTTAAACTTTATAAGGTTCCTTTGAATGATAAAGGAAGATATATTATTGCAATTCGTTACAGTTATATTCTATTATTCCACGGAAGAAATATTCATCTAAAATATAATATCCTCATTCACTCCAAGTCAGCGACATGTTAGTGAAATTTGAAAAATAATTTCAATTCGTAAAAAACCTTATAATATGCTTTATTTTTCGTCTCATGAATTTCATAAATAGAGCCGAGGGTAAGGCGAAATAATAGAATCCGAAAATTGAATTGAGTGCAGCAAAGCTCGGGTTTTAGTCCCACTTTGCGTCGAGGGTGGCACCGCGTGCCCAGTCGGGAACTAAGGCTCTCAGGGGGCCGCGGAGCAATCGCCACGGGGCCCGCGGTGATTGGACTCGGTTCCGACCACTTGGTGACCCGTCGCGCTATTCCCCTTGGCGAACCCCCTCGCCCGTGGCGATCCCTGCACCTCGTCGGCGAAATTCTTCCCTCGAGTTAAACCGAGGGAATAGTGAACGACACATTGATCCATAATAGCTGTACTGGCCGCTGTGAGAATACTCCCTAGCACCCGGTCTGCGCGGTTCTCTTGCCCGAAAAGAGAGGAAAGATGGAAGAGATTCGAGGAGAGTGGTGGCGGGGAGTGGGATCGGGGGGGGGGGTGACCTACAGAAGGGAATGGGTGGGGGAAGGGGAGGGAGAGAGCTAATTAAGGAGTTCGAAGGGAAGCTGTGCTCGGCAAAAGGATTAGAGTCACTCCACGTCGACTCCTCATCCACCACCATCTCTCTTCGAAGCGAAAAGCACCGGTCCTGCCATTTCGGGCTGGATCAGGAATCTAGAAAATAGTTCCCATTAACCTGCTGTTAAGTTCCCCTAGACGGGGGATTAGCAAACACCACGCTCACATTCAAAAGAGAATACATACAAGACCCCAGTTATCTCCGACTAATTTTTTACCCTCTCTCTTCTGTAATATCCTAAAAAAACAATCGTTAGCAACGCCATGCCAATTTCCCCACACTCACAACCATACATCTAGCAAACGTCACGGGTTCACAAAGGAGAGAGATCATGTGAAACTCATTTGGGGTTTTTTTACGTACGGTATTAGAAACAATCAAGTAGAGTTTATTTTACTTTTTTTAGCATTTTAGTGCCCTGCAAGCCACCGCTAGGGTGTGTGGCAGGGGGTGGATACACACTAGACTAATCTTGACTCGAATATGATCCTACCACGGTCGGAAAATGTTATTCTGATCCCTTATCGTTCATGGAAAAAAATACATCTTAAATCTATCTGTTCTACACTTAATCTCTCTAATTTAATGCGGCTTTAATGGATTTGAAAAATACCTTTGACAATTGCCGCCGACCTAATTGACACACAAGTTGCGAGGATGCGGAATCGAACGATAATTTAATAAACTGGGATCAGATCCTTCTACTTGATCTCAAACAGAAAGTAGTAATAAGCGCAGCAGGAAGTAATACTTTTAAGTCCGGCACGTATTGCAGGTCGTCGGGACTGTTAAAGTGCATCATGGGATGGGATGCAGAGGGTGGCAGGCCTTGGGCGAGTGCCAGAACACCCATCTTTGATCGGTTGGATGCTTCCCAGCGCTGTTTTCAATTTCGTTCATGTTGTTCTCCAGGTTCCTGACGTCATATCGCCGCCTGGAGCGAAGATGGAGAGGAGAGACGAAGATGCAAATATTCGAAGTAAGAGGCCGGTGCTACTTCACTTTAGCAGTGGTATTGTCGGGGAGGCGACCGACAGCTCAGGTCATTTGCGCCATTAGGGATGGATGGGAAAGGATGAAGGGCGGAGAGAAACCCGGCGTCGGTGTATTAGTCTGCTCTTAACGAAAGGCGCCAAGGGGTCCACAGTTTAACGTCCCATTCGACGGAGGGCGTACTCACTCAAAGTGCCCTCCACAAAGCACCTCAAGTAGGGATCGGGATACCATTGAAAAAGATCTGCCGTCTCCAAGTTTCAAACTGGGTCCCTCTGGGTGGGAAGCCAGTACGCCAGCCACAGCACCATCCCTATCACCCGACTTCACTTTAGTTTGGTCCGTTTGGAATATTTGGCGAGTATTAGGTATCCAGGCGAGATCAATTGTGGATTAAGGAGTCTCAAAGATACGGCAGCCCCGCAAGAGATGGGAAAATGACTAATGGAACACTTACCAGCCAAGACAGGAAGGATTCGTACAGTGATTGCAGACCTGTTTCCCTCACATTCACATTCATTCAAGGTCATGGCGTAGTTCGATATTGAGGCACCTCGATAGTCAAGAGTTATTTACTATGAAAAACCAATACGATACAACATTTGTGGGACACGGGGAAATTAGAATTGAACTAAAATAAGTGAGAGGTGATGAAGCAATGGGAAAGCCTACTGAATCCAAAATCCTGAAATGGCATATTTTGCATGTACTGCATAGTTTGTATAAAAATTGTCGGGAAAAGTTTGGAAAATAGTTTTCTTTCAGATATTGCCTCTCAAAATTCTTCAAGGTACATCCCTTGAACATCGACATACTTTTTCCAGCGGATTTTCCACGGCTCTCCGGTAGGCACATTCCGGAAGGTCCTCAAGGGTACGCGTGCAAACTTCTTAGACGGTTCCAAAGGTCCCATGGTGGTGTTTATTTGGGGGAGGATTTCTCTCTTGGGAATAGGAAATAGAGGTCTGCTGGGGCCAAGTTGGGAGTGTGGTTGGACTGGTGGGGTTGGGGAATCGTCGCAATGCCATTGCAGAAGGTCTTCGCCACCAGACACTCGACCCTTTGCGCTTTTGGTCATCCGTCCCTAGACCTTCCGGGGGACGAGTTTTGCGCAGATCTTTTGCATCACCAAATTTTCAGTGATTTAAATAATGGTGTGTGTGCACTGTCATCTTATGTCGATGCCAATATACAATCTGAGATCATTCGAACACTTAACCAAAGGTCAGGATTCAGCACTTCATGCACACGCCAGGAGAAAATTGTTACCGATACTTTTTATACATATCAAGTAGGTCTCTTCAGCGATGACACTGAAACGAAATATTAGCCCAATCCTACAGTGGTGGGAGAGACCTTGACAGTAATATGAGAGAGATCAACTGTAGAACCGACGGATATAAGATGCTGTTTTTAAGCTAACCAAAAGTGATAAGGGCAAACAAAGGCGATAGGAGGAAGAGAATGTAATTTTTTTTAATTCCGTGTAGCCTATAATGCTGTCATTGTTTCATTTTAACCTTATTTTAGTGCTGTTCTTGTTAATAGAGGGTCGATTTGCGGGCTTAGAACGTAGATACTGTAGGAAAAATCACTGTAATAAATTTTATATCATCATTGAAGATATGTCGCCAATTCATTGGCGACTCACGTCATAGAAAACTTAATTTAGACGTAGCCAGCCTGGGTTGGGATCCTCACACACACACACACACCGTTGTGGTGGTTTGCAGAGCACCAACCGCATGTACCTCGTCTCGGCTATTGCGTATTTAACTACTTGTTCTAACAAGAAACCAGCGAATACACTCCGGCATTTTGGACACCAATCGCTATTTTTTCCGGTTTTCTTGCTAAATGACCGCCCCTATTGATTTTTTGGAGATGAAAGTCGCCAGATCCATTTTGTAGTCAGTGGTCCTGTAGAAGGCATAAATAAAAATATCAGGGGTTTGATTAAAGACTTTTTGAATGATCCGGTACAAAGAGCAGTGATAGAAGGAGTTAGTTCAGATGCAGTACCAGCTACTTTAGGTGTTCCTCAGGGAGGTGTAAATCGGACCTCTTTTATTCGTACTTTACGTTAACGACATTGACTCCGTAGACTCTAGTAAGATACGCTTATTTGGCAACGATTCAGTGGTTTACCGTGATATCCGTGATCCTGAGGACGCAGCAGATGACCTTAATGCTGCACAACGCTGGTTGTCAAATAGAATTAAGCTTAAAAAAGTACCTCGTGGTGAATATTTGGAAAAAAACAATTCCCTCCCGATCGCCGACAGCATAGGGAACACCGAAATGGAATGCGTAGCTTCAATTAAATACTTAGACTTTACCCTCACTCACGATCTCTCCTGGGTGAAACACATATGTGGACGAGCTAACGAAAAATTAAGATTCATTAGAAGAGTGCTGGGTATGTGTGATGTAATGGTCGAAGAGAAATGTTATCTATCGTTGGTTAGGCCTCATTTAGAATATGCTGGAACTATGTGGGATCCTCACGAAGTTGGATTAATTGCCGAATTGGATCGCGTGCAGCGCAGAGGAGCTGGATTTGTAAAACGTTGTTATGATAAACTGAGTAGCGTATCCAATATATTATAGCAGCTAGGCTGGTAATCACTCAAATGGAGCGAAGGTTAAATTACAGATTGAATCTCTCGTAAAAATTGGGAGGACGGCCCTTTAGCAGTAATGACATTGAAAATGTATTATTACCCCATCGTACTATGGTCGGAGAGACCGTGGTAGTATAATTAGAGAGATTAAGTGTAGAACAGATAGATTGAAGATGTATTTTTTTCCCAGGACGATAAGGGATCAGAAAACCATTGTCCGACCGCGGTAAGGGTCATATTGCGGTCAAAGTTTGTCAGGTGTGTATTCATCCCCTACCAACATGTCCTAGCGGTGGCTTTCAGGGTACTGCAAAAATACAAACATATCTAAAATATTGAAAATACATCTACACAACACTCCGCAAGTTGCCACTCACACAGACATATCTATTCATGCAAAATCCCTTTCAACTTACACAGATGCAAATACATACATCAGCGACAACCATGCACAAGCAGATCTCCCTTCGAATGCACCAGATGTCTACGCAGAGTTTAATCTTGTCCTCGATTGCAATTAGAATATTATTACTGCTTCTAAAATGACTTTGATTTCTTACTGTTATGATTTATGATTGTCAGAGGAAAGAAAGATTATTTTTATTTATCTGTTCTGCAGGAGTATCTCCCTTAACCTACCTTTGTGGTCAAATCTACCCGAATGTTGTGGGGCCGTAATAATTATTTTAGAACCATAGTTATAACTCGTGTGTTCTGAACCATTCTAAAAGTCTCGCTTGCTCTTTCCGCGTATCAAGCGGCTACCAGCCTATTACCTCCAAACAGTTCACGCGGAGGCAATAGATTCGCGTCTCAGAAACCGGAGAGGCAATGCCGCCATCGCATTGGCAGCCAGAGGCCTCTGCATGTCCACCGCCAAGTCTGCTTGACAGTGGTACGGTGGGCACGTGGAGAACTCGGCAATCGGTGCCATCTCCCTCTCCGGCCGGCACAGCAAGCGCCCTCTCCGTCGACTACTTTCAGGGGGAGACACCGTGCCCGCCGTCGAGCCGTGGTCTCACACCACGCATCTGCGAGGGCCTGTTCGCCCGCCTGCGCGCCGCCTCCTCGTCGCCATGCGCGCGGTCGCCATCTTCCCTCGACAAGGCTGCTCCGAAGGTCCGCGTGAGGTGAGAGCTGCCCTGACCCTCACACCCTGTCGATGCACCTGATTCAACCCTTTCTTGACCCACTCCCTCCCCCCTTTCACCCTATTAGGACGTCTCTTTAGCAGTGATGTTGAAAATATATTATTACCCTCATCGTACGACGGTAGGAGAGATCTTGTCAACAAGATTAAAGAGATTAAGTGTGGAACAGATAGATTTAAGATTTTTTCAGTCATTTTTGTCCTCGAACAATCAATGGGATCAGATTAACATTGTCCTACCGCGGTAGGAGTAAAAATATTCGTGTCCAAATTAGTCTGGCTAGTGTGCATTCACCTCCTGCCACACACCCTGGCCGTGGCTTGCAGGGTACTAAAAATGGGAAAAAAATTAAAAAGACAGTTACACGTCTTCCAGCGTCTAGAAACGCGTCTTCAACCTGATAACTCCAACAGCCAATTAGAGAGTGCACAAATATACTGTTAAAAGTTGTCCAATCAGAGATCACCCGAGAAGACGGTTAATTAATTGGCCAATTAGAGAGGTATAAAAGACGGGGAAAAACCAGCATCAATCACTTCCTTCTGACCTGAAGACGTCGACTGCAACGCCGGCAAAACTTGTCCCAAACACATGGGCCAACGCGGATTCACATGCATCCCCGATTTGGGCCACTTCTCCTGCCTCTGCTCTGAATAGAGTACAAACTAGACAAAACAAAACAGCACGCAGGTTAGGAGGCGCCCGTTGGTTCATACCCAGCTGGAATGTTTTCAGAGAACTGAATCTTACAAATATCCAAGGAGCCATATCCATAGCGTTGAACAACTACAGGAGGTCGCTCAAGAATGCCGCAAATCCCGTAATCCGGAAGCTATGCTCCTCATCCCTACCCACCGGAAAATACAATTACCCCCATCAACTGTTAAAATCCATACCCTGCATACCCTAAAAGGAAAGGGAAAAAGAAGCACCCCGAAGATATCCTTCTTCTTAAGATTCCTTAATCAACCCTTTCGTAAAATCCCCTCGCCTAAACGTTCACCAACGGTCAGCAAAAATATAAGAAAAAACCACGGTCTCGGCTCTCCAGAACTTCCCAACCTGCTTCCACCCGACCCGACTTAATCATCGTCTATTTTAACCTAAACCCAGGCATTCCACTCCACTCACCCATTCGAACCCTTAACATCACAATTAGAAATATAATTTTTAAAAAAACCTAAATAAAAAGGAAAAAAATGCAACAATAATAATAAAATAAAGAATTATTATTATTATTAAAAAATGATAATTATTATAAAATTCCAACCGTGCCTCAAGAGGGTGTTGAATCCGAAGGAGAAGAAACAGGAGTACAACCATTGCTGGCTGGCTGAATCCCGGAAGACTTGGATCTTGAACATTACCTTGCCTCCCCAGCGCCGATCTCACTTATCTTATGTGCCATCTCCGTTTCCATCTTGCCGTGATTGGGGTGTAGAGAATGAATTGCTCTGCGCCTTCCAGCCGAAAATTATACTTTTCCTTGTTTGCTATTCAATTCCTTCATCATCGTTTTCCTTTCCATATGTTCTCTATGTCAGATCTGTGCTTCAAGTCCAAATGCTCGCAGTTGATGAATTGATTTCTCCCTAAGCCCATTGAATTACTCTTTTTTGTGTGGATATACTCTACGCTGTTGTGAGCCTATTCTTCATCTATGACACAAATGCAGCCCTGCGTACGCTATGCCCCCAACTGTATGCATTGTCCTTAATGGTATCTAGTATTTTGTCAAAAACATGTATGGCATGTTATCACCTCATATCTGCGTTTTAACTTGTTCTAGCAAGAATTTGGTCACTGTATTCATATGAAGCCTTTTTTTAATAAATCGCGAAATTCGCCGTTTTTCTTATTTAGTAAAAGACCCAATTCATTGTTATTAGATGATAGTCACCAGAAACTACAAATATACGAGGTCCGATAAAAAGGTATCACAAATTTTGAATTTCCGCGGGTTACGTTATTTAATTCTCTATTTTTTATGGCATAATGTTGGTACTTCTGTCTCTCACTTATGCCGAAAAGTTCGGCCATTTTGAATGTTCAGTTAATTGTTGACGGCTGTTTTGCTTGGACGTATTTTGGCTTGTCTTCGATTTTTGCCTGTTCTAGAAAATGGATCATAGAATCTGTATTTCATGAGCCAAACATTAAAATCGTAGGGCAAAAACTAGAGCAGGTAAAACAGTTAGACCAGAACGTATTTCGGAAGTGTTTTGGATCTACATGGTCAAAGTTGTACGGACGTTAGAAGAAAAATTGTCAAAAGAAAAGAGGCTTTCTCAAGGAGGAGGGAGTTGATGACGGGGACGTTGAGTAGGGATGTTAAGACAAGACTCGTAAAAACTCTGATATGGAGCGTAGCTATGTACGGCGCGGAAACGTGGTAACTGAAGCAGAAGGATAGACGTAGATTGGAGGCTTTTGAAATGTGGGTTTGGAGAAGAATGGAAAAGGTGAAATGGACCGAAAGGAAAACAAATGAGGAAGTACTAGAAATGGTGGGTGAGGAGAGGGGTTTGTTGAGAGAAATCCTATGGAGGCAGGAAAAATGGATGAAAGGCGTATTGAGCGGCAGTGGAATGTTGAAGAAGGTAATAGAGGGGAGAATGTTGGGGAAGCGAGGAAAGGGTAGGAACAGGATAGGGATGTTGGATGGGATGAAGGGAGGAAAGAAGTACACAGAGATGAAGAGGGACCTGATGTAGAGTCAGTTGATGGATTGGGTTTTGTTTGGAGTCAGAAAATATTTAGTTGGGTAGTAGTGTCCCTCCACCTCACCCTTCCCCTCGAGGGGGAGAGCCCAAAGGGGGGAGTGTATCCCGAGGGGGCGCGGGGGAGGGGTAGGGGGGAGCGCCAGAAGCGGAAGTTGTCACCGCGTGCACAGAGCGGGGCGCGTCGTTATAAATAGAAAGGGTGGCTGGAATGCCCTCCCTCCCTTGCTAGTGCGAGTGGGTGGAGGGTGGTGGGGGGTAAGAGGGAATGGGGGTTGGAGATGACGGACGGACAACATCCGGAAAGGAGGCGATCCTCCATCGGTGGTCGGAGTGAGTGGACCGAAGCGCACCTCGGGACAAGGCATTCGAAGAAGCACGCTGCCCCCTCTCATTATCTCCTTACCTTTTCCATCTAAGGCAGATTCCCTAGAAGTAACAGCAAATGAGGTTTCCCCATAGATGAAGGGGGGGGGTGGAATTGGAAGTTTCGTCTTGGCTTGGATTTCCCATGCATTCAGTCAGTCGCCCCGCGGTTCGCAGAGATGCTTCGAAAGATTGCTACATTCGCCATTCCCTGCCTTCACCTTGCGGGCGGGCTATCTTCATTCCATCGCACAGGTTTCAGTGGCTAACTGGTGGAGCTGATCGAATTCCCGAGTGATTCAACTTGTAGTCGTGCTGCAGTCTGCGACGGTTCAACTGCTTTGCTGCTGTGGTACGCAGTATCGTTGACAACGGCTCAGCTGATATTCCGGCATGAAAAGAATTTTGTTAGTAAGCGATAGTCAATGCAAATGGTTGCAGAAGCCTTCGATAAAAAATGTGTTTGTTCCTCTTCTGAGTGATTAAAATGGAGATAATAATCAAGCCCTATTTCGAAAGGTGTTCAGCATAGGACGTCGAGGAAGACTTTGGATTGGATTGATGTTAATTTCCATGTATTGAGTCCCCGGCTGAGATATCCCTTTCTGTGGTTAGTCATGTTATGTGATGTTGGAGAACTTTCGATACATTCATTTTCCGTGCTCCATTTACAGTTGCGTCTTCTCTTACGACATACTGAGCCGCTGTCACGTGATATCGAAACGTAATATGTCCATAGTAATTCTAGTAGAAGGCGCCATTTTTTAATTTTTTAGTTAGGATGATGCCAATGATTACCAAAAGCTCTGAGCTTTTTTGTTAAATCCGTAGACCAAAATGATTTATTGCAGTTTCATCCACAGTGATGACCTTCGAGATTATTTCGTCATCTTCCTGTGACGTCGTCTTTGACAACGCTCAAATCTCCAAGTGGTCGTCCTTCTTCATTCTGGTGTGAGCGATCCCAGAAGCCATCGCGAACAAACAAGCGTCGGGTGCAATTATTCTGTTTTGGCGGAGTATGGTGGGAGCCGAATGGAATTTTCAATATCTTAGATAGTGCTCTTGACGCTATTCTGTGATTTTCTCCCAAAATGGCCACAGCGACGTTAATGTTAACTTCCACCGTCGAGGTCCACCATCCTTTTGTAATGATCTCTCCTCTTTTAATCTGAGTCATAGCAAGAGCAGAGCCTCCATGAGCGTCCTGTAGTATTCCTCATCCCTCGCCTGGCGATACCTCTGGCAAAATGTCAATGCGGCGTCGCTTGCTACTTGCACGGATTCTGTGACAGCATTGAATATGCTTAAACTTGCAACGGCTCTCGCTGAATGCTGCGCAATACGGAAGTCGAATCGTTGAAACTTGTGGCACTCACACATTGCACATTAGGATAACCACATAGAAAAAAATAAAATGTTTACACAATAAATTATGCGAATAAAAATTGTATGATCTCATAATGTTGCGTTGTACTTGTGTGAACAGTGCGAGAATCAGCGTCTACCACTCGACGGTTGAGGCCGGAAAATTCAAAATATAGAAAGGAATGTTAATCTATATATGCGTAGTTTTCACCTACATATTGCTGGCTGCATCGGGTAGAGATTGTAGGATTGTTATGGATAAACACTTTTCCAATGAAATGTTGCGTGAAATTGCGTGTGAAGGAATAGGAAGAGAAGAGATTGAGGCAGAATTACAGGAGTAGCGGTGATTGTTCATTCTAATGGATAAGGGGGTAATGCATTCGCCTATGCAGAATTATGATCATGGTTTGCATGACAAAAGATATATAATGTTTTTCGAGAGGCAATTACGTAGCGTGGGAACGGGGTGATGGGACAAGGGCATGTGAGGAGAGGGGAGCAGATCTAATGGGCAGACATATTTTACATCGGGGGTGGTTGCAAGTAGGGGAAATATGAGCAAATTTGTCAGGGGGGGCGCCAAAGGGTTGGTGGATTTCAGAATGTTTTTGAGGTTGGTGGGTTATCTGTATGCGACAGAGAGGCATTGAGGCAGTAAGGATGATGTCGCGTCATTATCGTGTAAAATAGGAAAAAGTTCTTTAAGAAAGGTTTTCAGTCATTGAGATCCTGGGAAATAGGTGATTCAAAGGTTGAGTCGTGCGTTTCAGCCAACTTGCAACCACCCCTGATGTAAAACATGACCTATTATTAGATCTGCTCTCCTCTCTTCACATCCCTTCATTGCCTCCCCACCTCGTTCCCACGTCAATTGCCTCTCTCCAAACATGTAATTTATCTTATGACGTGCAATCAATACTCATCATTCTACTCAGGTGAATGCATTACCCCCTTGACCATCCGCATACACCATCACCTTTATTCCCATAAGTCTCCTCCCCTCTCTTCTCGTCCTATCCCTTCACACGTAAATTCCCACAACCTTTCCTTCGACCAATGTTTCTACCTAATCATCCCAGAATCCCTCCCCAATTCAGCCACCAACATATAGAGGTGAGAAATCGCAAATCCGCATTCTTATATTAGCATTCCGATCTTTTGAATTTCCCAGGCTCCCGCATTTACTTCCATGTTCAGAAAAAGAACTTAAACTCTTGATATTTTTTGTAATTCGTGGTACCCTGCAAGCCACCGCTGGGTGTGTGGCAGGGGGTGAATGCACCCCTGACTAATTTTGACCCGAATATTTTTACCTCTAACGCGGTCGGGCAGCATTATTCCGATCCCTAATCATTTGTGGAAAAAATACACGAGAAGTTTTTCTAGATGCGTAGAAGATAATAGAATTCATCTACGTGCATGCACGTGACGTCCAGCCACGGGACGGCGAAGTTCATGGCAGTGGGTGCCTCCATACCGGGTGGGCATAATATGCGGATGGCCGCGGCACGCGCCGCGAATGGCAAAGGGCCAATCGATACGAAAGTGTCACTCCACATAGGCAATAAACCATCAAACGTGTCAAATAATTAAAGAGGAGATCAGCGTCATGAATGGGGAATCCATGCAAGCAAAACAAATATGCAGCGATCCTATGACAAATGTTTAGTATTTTAGACAAGATAGGACGAGCGGCAGCGAAAAGTGAAACCTAGCGTTTCAATAATGTTCTTAAGATTTAACCTTGGAAGTTGACCAACTGCCGCTCTAAAGCCAGGAAGCGGGCGACGTCGGAGGATGTGCCTTGCTCAGGAGACGACTGGATGGCGCACACCGTTGACGGGGGCCGCAGGAGCGGGGGGCAGAGCTCGGGTACGATGCTATCGCGAGGCGATCGCCGTTCCCAGAGGCGTCGGGCGCCGCCGCGTGCCCCGTCACGCGCGAGATTGATTGATTGATTGCTAGGGAACCCCCGGCTCGCATCGCCGCCATCTCCGGAGTGTGCGTGCGAGCACGCGTACGCACGGGGGACTCTCCGTGTTCTCTCGCCGGGCTGGGAGCCGCCTCGCAGTGGGAGTGAACCCCCCCCCCCCCCTGGAGGCATTCTTAGGGGAGCTTCGAGTGTTGAAAGTTCTCTCGGCCGGCGAGAGAGTCTCAGTGAAGGCCCTCGGAAATTCAGACTCGCGCGCACCTCTCATGCTTCTGACTGTCACGAGGGGATCCGAAGTCGAGTGAGTTCTTGCGAAGACTTTCTGCAACGGCATCTCGCCTCGCCAACCCCCTTATAGTCCCTACCTGGCACCGGCAGACTATTGTTCCTATTCCCAAAAGTGAAATCCTCCCTCAAAGGGCAACACCATGTGTCGCCCTTAGTGTCGCCAAAGAAGTTTGCACGCGTAGCCATAAGGACCTTCCAAATTTCGCCTATCAGGGAGCCTAGAGTCGTCGAAAAGCCACTGGAAAAGGTGTGTCGACGCCCTCAAGGGATGTACTTTGAAAAATGTTGAGGCGTTGTAGCAATGACTGATGAATAAACCTATTTCTTCAAAACTTTCCCCGATACCTTTTATACCAACATTGTACCTATTTGATTTTCATCTAAATGTCATCTCCAAAATTAATTTATCCACCTAGGTAATATGAGAATCTAAACGTATTTATTGAAATTACGAGAGCGTGTTACATTTCTGGATTTGGTCCTACTGAACCCCATGCCGGTTGAAATTCCTTATTCTCAGCCCGTGAATCAGCGCAGCGGCTGCTTCGCGACGTGTCCTTCTCTTGTCTCTCTCGCCCTCCTCCTATGCCATCTTGCATTTTGCGCTCAGTGCTCTTCGTTTCATTTCTTACATCGGCCTCCTCAAAACGCTTCAACTTCAGCACCCAAGCGCTCTATGTCATATTTCCGCGTGATACTCCCCGTGTACTTCCCATCTCTGCCATTGCACCGCCTCCCCTCGGGCTCAAAGTGCACTAAAATGGAAAGAAACAATTAGTGGGTCTTCATCAATCAAATACCCCGAAAGTACTTGTGCCGGGGGAGTTATGGCCCCAGCCGTACATGCACAATTATTTGTTTATGCCTATACTTGAATGCATGTCAGTTCATGTAGATGTTTGACGGATTCTCCAAAATTTAGTATTTCAATAACTTTCATAATTTCGGGTCCTTTGGTCCCAATTGACTGCAATTGTCTAACTTGCAATGAAAGAGCGAGGACTTGAATCCGCCTGTCGCCCATCTCTCGCTTGTTTTAACCCGGTCGAAACTTCCCATTTGATTTGGTGACGTAATAATTCCTTCTTTGTCGCAAGAAAACTCAGGCGTCCCGTAACTCTCCATAAGTTTTAGCCGTGTCTGTTCTCATCGTGGACCAATGGGCTCCCAACCTAATTTCTCCGACCTACCCGTCACGCGTACTATCTTCACGTAGTAATTTTTAACTTATCTTTGGATTTCCTGCGTGAATTTCCCAAAAAATGAAATCAGTTTTTCTTCTATGGAGCCCACATACTGGTCGAGTATTCTATGTCCAAATCAAAACTTAATTTCCTACATTTCCTGTTCCTTAATTTTCCTACAACCCGTTGAATAAAGCCTAGCTTCTTTAAAACTGTAAGGCATATTCATAAGATGTGTGCACCACTTGAAAGGTTTGGCGTCATCGCAACACCCAACTCTTTGGCCTGTTGCGAAATACTTTCATGGATTCCAACTATTTTATAATTTAATTATTATTGCTCTTTTCGTTTATTTTAACACTTCAATGACGTATGTGTATTTTCTAATATTATTTTCTAACCCTTGCTCAAGATCTGTGCTAACAGTTAAAGATAAGTGGGGTAAGATAATAGTTGAACCAGGAAAAATCCAAGAGAGATGGAAGGAATATATAGAAACACTGTATGGTAAAGAACTTGGGCCGACAAGGTTAGACATAGAAAAGGAACATGACGTAGTAGAAGATAGCTTAGGTCCAGGCATACTCGACGATGAAATAGAAAGGGCATTAAAGGAGATGAAAGCAAATAAGGCCGTGGGGCCATCATCACAACACATCACAACATCCCTGTAGAACTGTTTAGGAAAAAGTGGGAAGGAGACTATATGGATTGATTCGTAGTATCTATGAGGAAGGAATCTGGCCGGAAGATTTTGTGAGATCAGTGTTAGTTCCTATTAAGGTAAAGGCTACATCATGTGAGGATTACAGAACAATATGCTTAATATCCCACGCAGCTAAAGTTATTCTCAGGATCATCAACAAAAGGATAGAGAGTAAGGCAAATGATTACTTAGGGGATGATCAGTTTGGGTTTAGGAAGGGAAGAGGTACGCGTGATGCCATTGCAGTAATGAGATCACTAATTGAGAGGAATATAGAATACAATCAGGACGTTTTTGCCTGTTTTGCAGATTTCGAAAAAGCGTTTGAAAGAGTGAATTGGGAAAAATTAATGCGTGTATTGCAGAAAATAGGAATAGATTGGATGGACAGGAGACTTATCCGCAACCTGTACATGTCTCAGACTGCTGAGGTGCGAGTGGGGAACGAAGAGTCCGGATGGGCAGTGTTAGGAAGCGGTGTAAGGCAGGATTGCCCATTGTCACCGGTGCTGTTCAACGTATATGTGGAGGAAATGATTAAAGAGGCATGGGAAGAACTGGAGGTAGGAATGAAAGTCGGAGGGGAATTTGTGAAATCGGTCAGGTTTGCTGATGACCAAGCATTAGTTGCTCAGTCAGCCAAGGGGTTGCAAGCATTGCTGAGTGAATTGGAGGTTCAGTGCAATAGATATGGGATGAGAATCAATATTAATAAAACAAAGGTTTTGCGATTTTCCAGAAAGAAAAAGGATAAGCTAAACATTATAATAGGAGGGGAAAAAATAGAGCAGGTAGAGCAGTTTACATATCTCGGAAGTGTTTTGGACCAATACGGTCAAAGTGGTGGGGACGTAAGGAGAAGAATTGCGCTAGGCAAGGAGGCTTTCTCAAGGAGGAGGGAGTTGATGACGGGGACGTTGAGCAGGGAGGTTAAGACAAGAATCGTAAAAACATTGGTATGGAGCATAGCTAAGTACGGCGCGGAAACGTGGTCGCTGAAGCAGGAGGATAGACGTAGATTGGGGGCTTTTGAAATGTGAGTGTGGAGAAGAGTGGAGAAGGTGAAATGGACCGAAAGGAAAACAAATGAGGAAGTACTGGAGATGGTGGGGGAGGAGAGGGGTTTGTTGAGAGAAATCCTATGGAGGCAGGAAGGATGGATGAAGGGGGTATTGAGCGGTAGTGGAATGTTGAAGAAGGTAACAGAGGGGAGAATGTTGGGCAAGCGAGGAAAGGGCAGGAACAGGATAGAGATGTTGGACGGGATGAAGGGAAGAAGGAAGTACACAGAGATAAAGAGAGACCTGATGTAGATTAGGTTCCTGGATTGGGTTTGGTTTGCAGTTACAAAATATTTATTAGATAGTTGTGTCCATCCAAAAACCTACCTTAACCGGTAGATTACCTTTAAAAAAACCCTCGCTCCTTTCGGCACTCGAATACTTGGTCTAAATCGCTGTGGAGTCACCCACAAACTACCGGTTCCCGTATTTCCCTGGAAATCTCTGTGTCGTTTGCAAATAATCTACGGTTGCTGCTAACGTCTTAGCTTAGGCTATTTTAAGTATTTTAAGAAGATTTGAGCGCCTAGAGCACTTCCCTCCTCCTCACTCCCGAAGTTACGTCTGCCTCTAATTAGCCCAACCTTTTGTCATCTACTTCTTGTTTACATTTGGATAAAAAGTTCCTAATCCAGCTCGTAATTTTCTAGTTGACGCAATAATATCTTAGTTAATGTATTGAAAATCCCTGAAGAACCTCGTCGAGCGATTTCATTACTCCGTTTTCAGGATATCTTGAAAGATAGAACTGAATCGCATGATTATCCTTTCCTAAGCTCTTGCTGGTTATGACAGAGACTGTTTCTACAGTCGATAATGGCCATTGTTTTGATATATACTAAGAATTTTCGGGATAAGATGTTAAATTGATTGGTGAGAAATTACTTGGTTCCTCTCTTTTGTCACCTTTATGGAGAGGGGGTTATGTGATCTATGTTTTAGTCTCGAGGCATTGACTTCCTTTTATTAACTTGTGATAACTGTTTTTAAATTAGTAATTATTTCTTCAGCAAGTTCCTTCAGTTTTCTAGCGGGCATTTGCGCCTTCGTTTGTTTTAATAATTTGAATCTCTCATTCCTTTCTTTCCTGACACAATAATATGTCGCTCAGGTGGTATTCACGTGCGTTTGAATTACACTTTGAATTATCCGTTATATTTTTGCTGTAAACGTTATGTAATAAATGGTTTGGGATATTGTCGTTGTTTACGCTTTTAGTGGCAATTTTGCAAATTGCTGCCTTTTGGAATGTACTGCGGCGCAAAGCCAAAATGGTTTTTGGTTATCCTCCCAGTATTTCCATAAAATTCTGCTTTTAAAGGTACGTATTAAAAAGCCATTATATGTGGCGTTCTTGGACTTGGAGGTCTACGTCAACATCCAAGTGGTGTCCAACATACTAAAAGTAATAATAATGGTCTTCAGTGAAAGAAGAATAATCCATCACCCATGCAATAACGAGGTAACAACTACGCAAATGAAAAACGAAAGGAAAATAGGATAAAATACAATCAAGGGAGTTAGACAAGGATAAAACCTCTCACCAGGTGCGTACATCTGGAAGAGGCAACAAAATAAGCGTATGAATTGACTATCAAAGGAATTGTGGTGAATGCCAAAGAAATAAACATACTCAGGTTCTCAAATGACATCGCAGTAGTCTTGAATAATATTCGCAATAATAGTCGCAAGAAGATTATTAAAATTTTCTTGTGAAGGACAGAGGCTAAAGGTAGATATTACAATTCAAGGAGAGAAACTGGAACAAGTGGAATCTTTCATCTACCTCAACGGCATTATGAATTAAGATGGAAGTGATTCGAGACCGACATTAAACGAAGATTAGCTCAAGCTATGAAGGCGTTAATGAAGAAGAGGCAATTATTTTGTTCCAAGAACGTAAAGTGCCATGAAAGGAAGCGGTTCGTCAAAAAATACATATAGGGCACAGAACTCTACGAATCAGAAGCATTAAAAAAAAGGAAAAGAAGACCAGCGAAAAATGGAAGCCTTTGAAACGTGGTACTGGAGAAGAATACTGACCATTAAATGTACAAGCACAGTGGGGAAGAATGAAGCAGCAGACAGGAGAGGAGATTGTCACATGGAGATAACGGTGAAGAAGTACCACGTGATTTGGAAAACGTTGAGGTGCAATGGATAAGTTTATTTAGTTTAGTTTGTTTATGGCTCTATGAGCCATCACTTGGGTGTGCGGCAGGGGGTGATTACCCACCAAACTACCATTGACCCAAAAAACCTTTTTCTCCCAGCGCGGTCGGACGAACGTTATTTTATTCTGATCCCTTGTCGTTCGTGGGGAAAAGGATACCTTAAATATATCTGTTCTGCACTCAAGAATAGACGTAAGATTGGCGGAAGACGGAATAATAGAAGAGAATTGGGCGTCAGCATTCGTTGCTATTTATTAATAAATCAGCGTTAAACTTGAATGAGTTGTACTTTTCTAAATGTAAAAGTATTTGTACAAGCCGTTGTATGTAGTCCTTGAGACTCAAATGTCTCCCATACAAGGCCTTCTTATAATATTAACTGCGGGGCGGATCGCTTTACGAGAACTCATTTTCCCTCGCCTCACCCGTCTTCGAGCAGTAACACTAGCAAGCAGTTTACGGCTGTCATGGCTGCTGGATTCAGCGCCCCCTTCCACATTCCCTCTTCTGTAATATCACTGCTCCGTCGTCACCCAGGGTTCTTGGCGATGGCTGGAACTCCGTCTCAAAGCTTTTCATTAAATCTTAAGGAACAGATTTTAAAGGAATTTTCTCCCAAAGTGAAGTCAACATAAGTATCCACATCCGTCGTCCTTCCAACACACTGTTTCCCACCCTTTCTTTCAAACGCCTTGCGCGACACACTTGAACCTACGAGACTTCCATTTCACTTCGATTCCTCTCCTCCCTCGCAATCCCCAACCCGCTACCGTCCGTCTCGTAAATGTCGTACACCGCCTCTCTTGTACCTTCTGCTCCCCTGTATTTACATTGGCGAATGCACCTCCATCCGCATCAGCAATCACCGCCGCTCCACCAAGTTTCCCGCGTTCTTCAATGGCCATATTCCTAAGCACACGGCTACTCGCAATCAGTCCTTTGAAAACTGCGCCGTCACAATGTATCTATCTCAGAATTAGCAGGCAGCGCGAAGGTTAGAACTTGTGCCGTGACGCACATTTTGGGATCAAAGGCCTTTTCAAATTCCTGCTATGTACGTCTCAGAGTGCTCAGGTGTGAATGGCGTATGGAGAGTGGAGATCAGCGGTGTTCATTTACATCTACTAGGTCGGTTTAGGAGGAGATGGCAGAGTTCGCCCATGTACAAAGCCCGACGGCGCGTGAATGTTCACACATCAGGGGGGTCAGTTCCTTTCCCTGTGCTGGTTATGGTTTCCCAGGAAGGTGTGGTACCCGAAAAATCACCTAGCTTGGGTGGAGCTGCAGGTGCTCAGAGTGTCTTGTCCGGGAATTGAACCCGGGACCCTCCGGTCAGTAGTCCAACGCTCTACTTACTGGACTACCGTGACCCACTTTCGAAATATTTATATATTTGTTATATAATTAAGTAATATGCCAGTTGAGGTAGGTTTGTTACAAGTTGAGGTAGGATGTGTGTGTGTGTGTGTGTGTGTGTGTGTGTGTACGTGTATATATATACACACACATACACATTCAAACACGGAAATCCGCCAAATGGCGAACACATATTCATTAGAGCATCCGTCTAGCATGTTTAGAATCCGTGCTTCAAATCCCGGTCAAGAAAACATATATGTATATATAGCGCATGTGTGAGTGAGTGTGTTGGAATTCACCAGTGGTAAGTTCGTAGTCGGTGTGGGAGGAAGCTATGGGCGAGGGTTCCATTTCGTCGTTCGGTCCGAAGGGGTCGAGTGGGGATGGGGTGGAGGGGGCGGGGTGAGTGTGCAGCGATCCCGTTTTCCCATGTGTTCGATTCACTCAATCGTGACCTGATATTTTCCCCAACTCTCTCCGCCCGCCATCGCCTCGCCCCTCTCAAGCGAAAGAGGCGCCAGTCACCCCTGCCCCCCCTCGCCCCTCCACCGCCCCCAATTTCCGCCGCCGTCCGAGGCGGAATAGTGCACCTCGTGCTCGGTGAGAGAGAGCACGTGTTTGCCGCCTCGTCGGGAGGAGGGCCCCCGAGCGACGCATGCGCCCGCGGTGTCGGGGCCCACCCCGGGGATCGCGCCCCCACACGCGGGGACACACCCTCCGACGCGACCCCTTCACTCGGCCCCGGCGAAAGTGTTGAGTGCCCGCCCCTCGAGGCGGCGGCAGGACGGACGCCCGCCGCCCCTGCCCGTGAGCCCACCCGGGAACCGCGAACCGAAGAGTGCGAGCAATTGCCTCTGGTCTGATGACATTCGGACCGATTTGAACCGGTAAGACCGCTGAACCGCCAAATGACCTCGGACTCCTTTTTTGGCCTCTGCAGCCCACGGGGGGAAAACTCACTCCGTTCAATTATAATTTACTTTAATCTGTCCACGTGCAAACAAATTCGGAATAGGTTTACCGAAAGCATGTCCTCGGGAAATCTAGTCGACCCGCGCGTTCGTTGATGGCGCTCGGGGCTTCCGTTCGAGTTGCTTGCCCTGGAATCGGCTCTCCCTCGACGAGCGGCCCTGATGTTTCGTGGGCCGCAGAGACGGATTCGATGTCTCGCTTTCAACTGTTGCTGATGTTAACTATTTACGCATTCGTGGTCGGTGGTGACATCGTGTATCTTCCCTTGAAGACTTCTGTCCGGTCGCGTCGACTAGTTTCTCAAGGGACTTCAAATGAGGAATATAATCAGTGCCCTGTTAGGTCAACGGATGGATAGTGTAATCACGGGCGTGATTTGGATTCTTGCGAAAAAATTCGTATTTCATCGCGGATGTAGGGAAAAGTTGTTAATTTTGAAGAAATGTCCCGATGTGGCAATGTTAAAAGTAGTAGTGGAGGTAGTTAGTAAGTGGGGCGTTAATTGGTGCGTAGAAACGGCCATTTATCATCCTGCACAACCACGAATATTTTCGCTTTCCTGAATAGGTGAATATTTTATCATGCATGTAAAATTAGCATGAACTCGCAATACGCATGCATTTGCATAACTATTTGCACATAATAAGTAAAACAGTTTCTCGTGCGAAATCTTCACGTTGAAATTGAAAAATAAGTAAACTGAAGATGATGTTATACCATAGCGAAACCTAGGTAGTGAAAAACATTTTCTACGTGGAACAGCCAAGTTGTTTATTTTTCAATTTCAATAATTGTACATATATTAACCTATACATTTACGTAAGTACGGACGCCAGCGCATGTAATTGCTCCCAGTATACGCTTACATTCACGACTTGCACGAATGGGTTGAAAGAGCTTATTAAAACTCGACAGTACTTAACAAACCGAACGGTATTAGGGTTAACCTTGTGAAATTTATCCATGATGGAAAGGAGACAAACTATGCAAATTTCACTTGAATAGAGATTTACCTGAAGATGACATTAAGTGTTTGAAACCCGGGTCGTGAATAAATCTCTATTCAAGTGAAATTTGCATAGTTTGTCTCCTTTCCATCGACAGTACTTAAGTGGAGAAGTCTTTGTATTAAAAAAACAACTTGTAAAAGTTTCAAAAACCCTGTCATTCTTGAAACACGTTATCTCCCAGCCGACAACGTCAGGATCATAGCCCAGGATATCTTTTGGCTTTTAATAAAAAGTTAAACGTCACGTCAAACCCGGTATTGGTTGCAAACTGTCAGTATGTGACGAAATGTCAGCGAGTGTAACAGGTATTGCAATTTGGTGGTAGACCGTCGTCAAATAGGAATTAACGTGGGTTATGGCACAGTGACCTCCACTTAGTCGAGTTATTATATACATGTATATATATATATATGTATATATATACACACATTCAAATACGAAGTCCCGCCATACGGCGCACAAATATTCATTCAAACATAGAAATAGATATTAGGAAAGGGGATAGGAAAACATAAAAGGCCGCCTTCCCCACATGTCCTGTGTTCGCCTTTTATGTGTTTTCCTATCCCCTTTCCTTATACCCATTTCTATGTTTGAATGAATATTTGTGCGCCGTATGGCGGGACTTCGTATTTGAATGTGTATCTGGCCAATATGGCTCATCTCTTCTTCTGACTATGCGTGCCATGAAACGTACTGTTCCTATTCTCTATGATAATATATGCTTTCTAACCAACTGTCTCCTCTTCTTGTGTGCATTGTCTATTTCTCCTTTGGTGGGTGGAACAGCTCCCTAAAGCCTTCCTTTGGTAAATGATTCGGAGCGCTTGGGCGTTTTAAAAACATCGCAGATCTCAGTGTAAATTAGATTTCCTTGGTGGTGTGATTGGTAGCACATTCGCCCGGCAAGTGGAAGGTCCGGTGTTCAAATCCCGGGTAAGGAAATATTTATACATTCCTGATCTGCTCAAAAACCGCCTTCCCCACATGTCCTGTGTTCGCCTTTTATGTGTTTTCCTATCCCCTTTCCTTATACCTATTTCTATGTTTGAATGCAGGACAGAAGATGCAGAAGAAGACGAAAGTAGTTAGAATTGGAACATGGAACGTCAAGACAATGTTGAGGACAGGAAAATTAGAAAAATTAAGCGAGAGATGGAAAGAGGTAATATATATGTTTTAGGTCTCTGCGAAGTGAGATGGAAGGATAGCGGGGATTACTGGACTAGTGACAATTATAAAGTGATATACCGCACCGGGGACGAGAGCCAACGAGGGATTGCCGTAATATTAAATAAAGGGGTAGGAAGAAGCGTAGTCAACATAGAGCAAGCAACTGATAGAATTTTACTCGTAGAGATTAAAGCAGAGCCGACGAACTTGGTCATTGTTCAGGTATACATGCCACCGAGCAACCACAAGAAGGAAGAAGTGGATAGGATGTGCGATGAGTTAGAGGATATAATCGCGTGTGTTCCTGCAGGGAAATATTTAATAGTGATGGGGGATTGGAATGCGACGGTAGGCGAAGGAAGAGAGGGTGGTGAGGTGGGGAACTATGGGTTAGGCACGAGGAATGAACGCGGGAAGAAAGCAATTGGATTCTGCAGGAGACAGGGGTTAGTCATCACCCACACATGGTTTAGACACCACAAAAGGCGTAGGTATACATGGTTAATGCCAGGTTACTCAGAAAGTTATCAGATAGATTATATTATGGTGAGGCATAGGTTTAGGAACAGTGTGATAAATTCGTACAGTTTCCCAGGAGCGGATACGGACTCAGACCACAATTTAGTTGCAATGACATGTAGCGTCCGTTTCAAAAAGATAAGGCAAGGGCGGCGGGTTAGGAAATGGAATGTAGCAGCATTCAATGGATTAAAAAGGAAGAAGTATCAGCAGCCTGCAGAGGAAAGCATGGATGACGGTAAAGAGCTGGGTACTATCGAAGAAAAATGGGAATGTATGAAGAAAGGGGTATTGGAAGCCGCTGAAGACACTATAGGAACCGTTAACGGGAAAAGGATAAGGAAAGCATGGGTAACGGATAAGATGACTGCAAAGATAGATGAGAGAAGAAGATGAAAGAATGTAATCACAGAGTTAGACCAAATAAAGTACAAAGAGTTAAACAATAAATTCAGAAGGGCCACAAATAAAGCGAAAGAAGAATGGTGGAAAACGCAATACGAGGATATGGAAAGTGTACAGAAGAAGGGTGAAATTGGTGCTCTATACAGCAAGGTTAAGTTATTATCGGGATGTAGGAAGGCAAGATCTGTGCTAACAGTCAAAGATAAGTGGGGTAAGATAATAGTTGAACCAGGAAAAATCCAAGAGAGATGGAAGGAATATATAGAAACACTGTATGGTAAAGAACTTAGGCCGACAAGGTTAGACATAGAAAAGGAACATGACGTAGTAGAAGATAGCTTAGGTCCAGGCATACTCGACGATGAAATAGAAACGGCATTAAAGGAGATGAAAGCAAATAAGGCCGTGGGGGTGGACAACATCCCTGTAGAACTGTTTAGGAAAAAGTGGGAAGGAGACTATATGGACTGATTCGTAGTATCTATGAGGAAGGAATCTGGCCGGATGATTTTGTGAGATCAGTGTTAGTTCCTATTCCGAAAAAGGTAAAGGCTACATCATGTGAGGATTACAGAACAATATGCTTAATATCCCACGCAGTTAAAGTTATTCTCAGGATCATCAACAAAAGGATAGAGAGTAAGGCAAATGATTACTTAGGGGATGATTAGTTTGGGTTTAGGAAGGGAAGAGGTACGCGTGATGCCATTGCAGTAATGAGATCACTAATTGAGAGGAATATAGAATACAATCAGGACGTTTTTGCCTGTTTTGCAGATTTCGAAAAAGCGTTTGAAAGAGTGAATTGGGAAAAATTAATGCGTGTATTGCAGAAAATAGGAATAGATTGGATGGACAGGAGACTGATCCGTAACCTGTACATGTCTCAGACTGCTGAGGTGCGAGTGGGGAACGAAGAGTCCGGATGGGCAGTGTTAGGAAGAGGTGTAAGGCAGGATTGCCCATTGTCACCGGTACTGTTCAACGTATATGTGGAGGAAATGATTAAAGAGGCATGGGAAGAACTGGAGGTAGGAATGAAAGTCGGAGGGGAATTTGTGAAATCGGTCAGGTTTGCTGATGACCAAGCATGTCATCCCCCATTCGTCCCAATCACCTTCCCTATCATTCCCCCCCTTCTAAAAATTCCCTTTCAAACTCTTCCCCTCACAAACTTTTCCCCAACTTCCCTTCCATTCATCGTCTGCCGGAGGCGTCCCTTCTGTTATAACCCTCTCTTAGTTTCTTTCTTCTCTTCCTTGATAAAGGTGAGCCAAAAGATAGGGATCCTCGTTTCCTTTTGGCTCACCATTCGATACCACAACGACAGGAGACAATTTGCGGCACAGTATTTAATAATTCAATAATTACTCTTAATGCCTGATGAACGTGCACCCCCTCCCACTCTTTATCGTGATGGCCTGCTGAGTAGGATGCAGATCACGAGGTCTACCAGGAGATGTTTACGTTACGGAGCAACGGAGACATTGCCGCGAGGGCATGTGATGGAAAAGAATACCTGACACACGTGGATTTTGGAAATTAACTCTTCTAGCCACGTGTTGTCCCTGAGCAGGGAACGCACCCCCTTCCCTTTCCCCCTCCCCGTCCCCTCCCCCCCTCCTTCCGCTCCTTGCGAAGATCGAATATTTTGACGATATGTAAGAGGCGCGAGCGCGACCACTTTTCGGAGGGGATAGTGCTTTTTTGTGGAAGCGCCGAGGAAAGTGCTGTCTGTGCTCCAGGATTTAGTGTTCACTCAGAGTTATGAATTTAACACCGACCATGCTTCTCTCCAGCCAACGGAGAATCCTTATAAAACAATATCATTCCAATTTAAACATAACATAAATAGGAAAAGAATTTTGAGGCAATTTACGATTGAACTGATCGCGAGGTGCCCGACCACCGCAGTTGATGGCCGGACAATGCCCGGGGAAGCATGGCTCGAACCTGCGACCTTTTGGTCGTCGGGTGAGCCTCAACTAATCCGACCGATAGGATGGGTGGGGAGAACTCCACCCGGTTATTGCGAAAAGATTTGAAACCAATAAAATGAACGGTTTTGATCGAAGGAGGACCGTTCAAATGTGTCCAATAAAATTTCAAATTATTTAAATGATCCCTTTGCTGTGTCACTACGTGCATACGTTATTCAATTCACCAATGCATTTGTTTTTGCCAGAGGAAAAAATGTTTGAAAATACGGACAATCGTCAAATATTCACTAAATCAAACTTTTGCAATCGTCGTCATGGAGACGTAACAAAAACATGAGGTTAACGATCTGATTCAGTATGAATAAACACAAATAGAATATTTGTCACATACAAGTGGATTGAAGATCGTTCATTTGCATTACATTGTATGTAATTAATTGAAATCGGAGGGATTGCATTTGGCGTAGTTTGTGTCCCCATTCGAAGATGCCCTTCACGATCAATGGCTGCTGTCCTCCGTAGCGGTGTCGATTGAATCTCTCACATGAAGGAAAGGGGGCATCGCGAAGAATTCGTATTTTTGGGGAAAATGTTTTCACTTCTAAAAACACGATCTTAATACACGTGTTATTATTTAAAGCGCGGTTTTGTGCGTTGTACTATATTCATGAAAATGGCTTCGCTGCTAAATAAAAATTGTCTCTGCCTTTCATTAAATTTGAAAAAAATACTCATTTATTTTGAAGTTTAAGATAATATATAGTTTCACCGTAGTTGCGCATTTATTGGTCTCCGCCGCTCTTTCCGATTCCCGTGCAGGCACTAGTTCCACGGCACGACGCCCTTGCAAACTGCGGCGCTCGACCCTCGCGACCCAAATGCCCCCTTCGCGAGATTTCGATTCGTCGAACTCCCCCCCCCACGGCCTCCGCTTTGTTTAAATACTACTGTGTAAACACTTCTTGTCTCATCAACAGTACACCCATTGAGTGGTCACTCACTTCGACCTCCCCGTCTCCCCCCCCCGGATATCGTAGGCAGAGAGCAAGGGAGAACATTTGAAATGGGTCACTGCTACCAATCCAGGCCAAGGACCTTCCCGACATACAATGGGGGGGGACTGCGAGGGCAGTTGGAAAGACCCCCACACGTGATAGGTTGTCTGTGGAAGTCGCTAACACGCTCACGCGCGCGTAAATGTGAAAATAATTATGTATATATACTCTATTTCTATGTGAATGAATATTTGTTCGCCGTATGGCGGGATTTCATGTTTGAATGTGTATTATATATATATATATATATATAAACTTGGAAAAGACGCTCTCCGGCGACGCACAAACACACAAACACTAACACAAAAAACACTACACACATAGAAACATAGAAGAAGGACACTTACATTGGATATTTACGTTTCGACGGCACGGCCGTCGTCATCAGAAATTTTCTGATGACGACGGCCGTGCCGTCGAAACGTAAATATCCAATGTAAGTGTCCTTCTTCTATGTTTCTATGTGTGTAGTGTTTTTTGTGTTAGTGTTTGTGTATATATATATATATATATATATATATATATATATATATAGATGATTTCTTCGAAGTAACACGGAAGTGTTGAATAAAAAACTTAGCCTGTAACACACAGCACGAGAACACATAAAAAGAACACTCACAATATTATCTTGATAATTTCGACGGACTTGAGCTCCGTCTTCTTCGGAAGATAAGATATGACTAAGGAAAAGGGTACGCGGTGCAGAGAGAGTATGGGACGAGGGAGAGGGGAAAAAACAGGTAGTGGGGGAGGGGTGAAGGAGGGGTATATGGAGGGGGAGAAAGCGGAGCGGGGAACAGGTGGTGGGAGAGGGGTGAAGGAGGAGGTTATGGAGGGGGAAAGGGAGGCCAGAGGGGAGCGGAGATGGAATAAGGAGGATGCGGAAATAGTAACAAGCGACACAGAAAAACTAACAATTCATCCACAGATCCCACAACACCCATGACCAAGGCATTAACTCACCAAGTCATCATAAGGAATTGACAAGTCAAAACACAGGACAAGGATGACAAAATGTATGCGGATGAATAAATTGTCCCACCACCTCGCAAGAAACAAATCCACCTCCATCCACCTCAGCCCCACCCCCCCATTTAGTGAACGACATTGAGACCCGGATGTTGATAGGCTTTACACAGCCATATAAATGTCAATTCCATTGTTTTTAATTTTATTGGGTTATCGGATGGGGGAAGGGATGCTAGCTCGGAAACATTGCAACAGTGGTTGAAGGGGGTGTTGTGGTGGAGGCATGTTTTGGGATGGGAAGAACCGCGGACGGGGAGGAGGGATTACAGGAGGCGCGATGATTGTTCACCCTGAGGTTCAGGGGTGTAGAACACTGGCCTACATCAAATGCCGGGCAGAGTTTGCAAGTCAGAAGATAGATTACATTCTGAGATGTGCATGAGGAGTGGGGGAAGTGCGGGAGAGTTAAAAGGTGGGATGGAGAGGGGTGGATTGGTGAAAATAGGACAAGTTTTGCATCTAGCTCGCAAGCACGGAGTGGGTGTGATTCTGGGGGTGGGAGGGGATTTGGAAAGAGGCTTGGTGGATTTGAGGAGATCTGATAGGTTGGCGGGCCGTTTGAAGGTAACAGAAGGGCATTTAGGAAGAAGGTTGGACGAAACGTTGTGATTTTTGAGGATGGGGTACAGGTCTTTGAGGATGAATTTAAGGGACTGGATGCCAGGGAAGTAGGTGGTGCATATTGAGAGAGGGTGGGAGTCTGTGGTTGAGGGAGGATTTGGGGTGTAGGATTGTTTTAGGATTTTTTTGTGAAGGAGAGAATCTGGGTATCCCCGTTGGAGGAGGGAATGGTGAAGGTTGTTGAGGTATTTGTTGAGGGATTCGGGATGGTTGCAAATGCGGTGCCCGCGGATAGAGAGGGAGTAAGGGAGGGAGCGTTTGGTGTGGTAGGGGTGGCAGCTGTTAAAATGAAGGTATTGTTGTTTGTTATTAGGTTTAGTATGTACGGAGGTTAGAAATTTGTTGTTAGTTAGGGAAATATTTACATCGAGGAAAGTGATCTGTGATGATGAGATGTTGGAAGTGAAAGAAAGAGATGAGGAATCATTAAGTTGGGAGATGAAGGAATTGAGGGAGTCTATGTTATGTGGCCAGAGTAGAAAGATGTCATCAATATACCGGAGCCACAGAAGGGGTTTAAGAGGGTAACTGGAAAGGAACTTCACTTCCAGGACACCGAGGTGGAGGTTAGCGTATGACGGGCTGAATCTACTTCCCATGGCACAGCCCTTGATTTGGAGGTAAAAATTGTCATTAAAAGAAAAAGAGTTGCGGGTGAGGATGATGTTAGAAAGGTCAATGAGAAAATCGGTGCTAGGAGTTTGAGGGCTAGGGCGTTTGGAGAGGAAGTGGCGTAGGGAAGCAAGGCCTTCTTCGTGAGGAATGGAGGTGTATAGGGATGTGACGTCAATTGTGGCCATAATGATCTTGGTGTCAGAAGGGAGGGAAATTGAGTGGAGCAGATTGAGGAAGTCCCAGTCATCCAGTCCCTTAAATTCATCCTCAAGACCTTTACCCCATCCTCAAAAATCACAACGTTTCGTCCAACCTTCTTCCTAAATGCCCTTCTGTTACCTTCAAACGGCCCGCCAACCTATCAGATCTCCTCAAATCCACCAAGCCTCTTTCCAAATCCCCTCCCACCCCCAGAATCACACCCACTCCGTGCTTGCGAGCTAGATGCAAAACTTGTCCTATTTTCACCACTCCACCCCTCTCCATCCCACCTTTTAACTCTCTCCCGCACTTCCCCCACTCCTCATGCACATCTCAGAATGTAATCTATCTTCTGACTTGCAAACTCTGCCCGGAATTTTATATATATGTCCCCAACTCTACACCCCTGAACCTCAGGGTGAACAATCATCGCGCCTCCTGTAATCCCTCCTCCCCGTCCGCGGTTCTTCCCATCCCAAAACATGCCTCCCACCACAACACCCCCTTCAACCACTGTTACAATGTTTCCGTGCTAGCATCCCTTCCCCCATCCGATAACCCTATAAAATTAAAAACAATGGAATTGGCATTTATATGGCTGTGTAAAGCCTATCAACATCCGGGTCTCAATGTCGTTCACTAAATGGGGGGGTGGGGCTGAGATGGATGGAGGTGGATTTGTTTCTTGCGAGGTGGTGGGACAATTTATTCATCCGCATACATTTTGTCATCCTTGTCCTGTGTTTTGACTTGTCAAGCTCTTATGATGACTTGGTGAGTTGATGCCTTGGTGAGTTGATGCCTTGGTCATGGGTGTTGTGGGATCTGTGGATGAATTGTTAGTTTTCTGTGTCGCTTGTTACTATTTCCGCATCCTCCTTATTCCATCTCCGCTCCCCTCTGGCCTCCCTTTCCCCCTCCATAACCTCCTCCTTCACCCCTCTCCCACCACCTGTTCCCCGCTCCGCTTTCTCCCCCCCCCATATACCCCTCCTTCACCCCTCCCCCACTACCTGTTTTTTCCCCTCTCCCTCGTCCCATACTCTCTCTGCACCGCGTACCCTTTTCCTTAGTCATATCTTATCTTCCGAAGAAGACGGAGCTCAAGTCCGTCGAAATTATCAAGATAATATTGTGAGTGTTCTTTTTATGTGTTCTCGTGCTGTGTGTTACTGTCTAAGTTTATATATATATATATATATATATATATATATATATATATATATATATATATATATATACATATATATATATATATATATATATATATACATATATATATATATATATATTAATATATACAAAATCATACGGATAAAGATATATGGAAAAAGAATAGGGCATCTCGCCTTCAGATGAACTGTTACCTCGACATTCGAAGGTCTCGAGTTATTCCTTCAAGAGCTAAATTTTAAGGGCATCAGTTCGTTTTTTCGAATTCAGGGTTCATGATGTCAGGCAAAATCTAATCTCATTGTCCGAAGCATCTGCAAAATGGCGTACTCACAAACGACACGGTGAGAAAAAACTGCCCACGCTCATAAAAAAGCATATAATTCGAATCAAACTCAATTCCGGCTGTGCGAATGAATTTTTCCGCCGAAGACGGACAATCAATTCAATTTCAAAATTCAAAAAGTTGTTAATTTATCCAGAAATTTGTACATAACATAACAAGTATATACATAACAAATTTTCAACAGATATAAAGGAACACAGTCGTACAACTAACATGGAAGCCCTGTTATAGGTACGTTATAGGTATTCATCTTCAGGGACTAGGATCGCTCTCGAATGTCTTTTGTTCGGCGATTGCATTAAAAATTTGTCTCTTCTCTCAGGGTAGCATTGGCCCGGCATTCGCCCAAGGCGGAGGGGAAACCCGAAAACCTTCCGCGGGCCGCCAAAACATGCATAACGTTTTTTGTCCAGAAGGTTCATTCTGCACTTCACTCGCGTCACTTCACTGGTGTAACAATAACAATGAATAAATAAATAAATATAGTTGTCTATATGTGTAAATTAATAGGTAAATTAAATATATGTATAAAATAGTCTTCAGACAACAAATTTCTATATCACTATATCATCGGCACTCGTCATCTTGAGCTGCTTCGATTCTTATTTTTTTCTGTCTTTTCTTCTTCTTTTCGAAGAGTGGGTAATCTGCGTTGGGGCGCAGAGTCTCCGGCACCGGTAGAGGACGGCCAATTCGGTGGTGTGGTAACGTTGTTTCTGGGTAGTACAGTTGTAGCTGCTCGTCTATGATGCGTGCTGGGGAGATGAGTTTTTCCCTTGGGTGTTTCCCCAGAACTGCGCTGGCACACTGCATTATTTCCTCCAGGACTGTCTCGTTGTAGGGGGCAATCCGGTTCGCTGCGCGTGCACGTAGCATAGTGTGTCGAGGAGAGGTTTAGTATTAGTAATTTTATAGACTTCAGAGCTCGGGTGCGTGGGTACCAAAAGATGCAGCTGTCTGAGTATCCTCCTCTCCGAGGCGGCCCATACGTTCATATGAGTATTATTGTAGGTAGGGGTCGCCAGCGCGGCGTACTCCATAACTGGGCGAACAAAGGCCTTGTATAGGAGTAGGCCACACCCGGTGAAGATCCCCTTCCCTCTCGCCCGGACCGCTCTTAGTAGGCCACTCCGACGACTGTATCTCGACCACACATCCCCGATGTGTTCGATAAAAGTAAGATGGCTGTCTAATGTGACCCCCAGGTATTTCACGGTTTTGGACGTCTGGATCCGGTGCTGCAAAACCCCAATTGTGGGTTGTAGCAGCCCCACCATCCTTCGGTCGTGGTGACTCCTAAATAATATTAGGGTTGACTTCTTCGGGTTGGGTCGTAGTCGCCACTTGCGAAACCACTCATCAAGTTCTTGCGCTTGCTCCTGCAGACATGCAATCTCCCTGCCTGGATTCCGTGCCGGCGCCCAGATGTTCGTGTCGCCCGCATACTGTGCTGTAGTCACCGTCCATTTTGCCTTACTGTCCGTCGGCATGTCCCAGCAGAACGCTGCGAAGAGCAGTGGTGACAGGATGGTACCTTGAGACAATCCAGCTGTAAGGAAAAAATTGGATGAAAATGCTTTACCAATTTTCTCCCTGGCGAACCTGTTGGAAAGAATGTGTTCACCAGCCGCATGAGTGTAGGTGAGACTGGCCTGGCATCTTCGACAGTTTGTATATGAGCCCGTTGTGCCACACATGGTCGAAAACCTTTTCAATGTCCAGGGAAAGGGCCGCCATGTATTTCCTTTGGTTGATTGCCTCAGCAGCCTCCGTATTGAGGAGTGCCAATTGGTCCATTGTGCATCTCCCTGGGTGGAAACCGTATTGGTGCTGTAGTAATACTCCGTTGTTCTGGAAATTGTTTTTCATTCTTCCTACTAGAATTCTCTTGAACCACTTGCCGAAGTTACTTGTGAGGCTAATCGGCCTATAGTTTTCGGTTTTCTTGGAATCCTTTCCTGGTTTGGGTAGGATCACCATGGTCATCTTCCGCCACGGTTGCGGGGAGTAGCCCAGTTTTAGCATGGCATTAAAAATTTCTCAGATGACGTTATGGCAAGATGGGGCATTCTTAATCTGCCGGATGGTGACTCCGTCTTCCCCTGGGGCGGTGTTCTTCCATGGACGGGCATAGAGCAGGTCGTCTTCATCAATGCTGCTCGTAATGTCATCCTCCTGAGGATCAGTGACGAGGGACGGTTGCATGGAGTATGGCAGGTTGATCAAGTGCTCCTCCACCGCCTATTTATGATCTTCGCGGAAAAAGTTATCCTCTATCGGGTGGTATATGTCGTTGAGTACCCGACGGAATTCTTCTGCCTTCTTCTTTGGATGAGCAATTGGTGTTCCGTCGGGCCCGATGACGCTGGCAGCTTCTCTACTTTTCTGTTTTGTCAGTGTCTTGAACTTGTTCCAGAATTTGCCACCGTTCCTGTAGTCCAGGGTGTTGCACGCGTTCTCAGAGGACGTTTCTCTGTTCTGTATGGTTTCGTCCTGTTCAATTCCGTCTTAAGTGATGGATTCTTCGTTTTAATGCAGCCACGGTATAGTTTCCTCTTTCCCTTGAGCCATCTCTTGGCCAAGGAGTCGGAGCACTTGAGCGCTTTAAAAACATCGCAGATCTCACTGTGCATTAAGTTTCCTTAATGGCGTAATTGGTAGCGCATCCGCCCGGCAAGTGAAGGTCCAGTGTTCAAGTCCCAAGGGTTTTGGGTTGTGCGTAATTTATTAAGCCTAACTCTTATCCCTATATTATTACAAGGTAATCAAAGCAGGCAAGGCAGGCTTTTGGATGGACACAACTACCAAATAAATATTTTGTGACTCCTAGCAAAACAAAATCTAGCAACCTACTCTACATCAGGGCCCTCTTAATCTCTGTGTACTTCTTTCCTCCCTTCATCCCGTCTAATATCCCTATCCTGTTTCTGCCCTTTCCTCATTTGCCTAACATTCTCTCCTCTATTACAGCCTTCAACAAGCATCCCACTGCCGCCCAGTACGCCTTTCATCCATTTTTCCTGCCTCCATAAGATTTCTCTCAACAAACCCCTCTCATCACCCACCATCTCCAGTACTTTCTCATTTGTTTTCCTTTCGGTCCATTTCACCGTCTCCATTCTTCTCCACCCCCATATTTCAAAAGCCTCCAAGCTACATCTATCCTTCTACTTAAATGACCACGTTTCCGCGCCGTATATAGCTACGCTCCACATCAAAGCTTTAACGAGTCTTTTCTTAACCTCCCTACTCAACGTCCCCGTCATCAACTCCCTCCTCCTTGAGAAATCCTCTTTGCCTAGCGCAATTCTTCTCCGAACATCCGTACCACTTTGACCGTATTGGTCCAAAACACTTCCGAGACATGTAAACTGCTCTACCTGCTCTATTTTTCCCCTCCTATTTTAATGTTTAGCTTAGCCTTTTTCTTCCTGGAAAATCGCAAAACCTTTGTGTTATTAATATTGATTCTCATCCCATATCTATTGAACTGAACCTCCAATTCACTCAGCAATGCTTGCAACCCCTTGGCTGACTGAGCAACTAATGCTTGGTCATCAGCAAACCTAACCGATTTTACGAATTCCCCTCCGACTTTCATTCCTACCTCCAGTTCTTTCCATGCCTCCTTAATCATTTCCTCTACATAGACGTTGAACAGTACCGGTGACAATGGGCAACCCTGTCTTACACCTCTTCCTAACACTGCCCATCCGAACTCTCCGTTCCCCACTCGCACCTGAGCAGTCTGAGACATGTACAGGTTGCGGATCAGTCTCCTGTCCCTCCAATCCATTCCTATTTTCTGCAATACACGCATTAATTTTTCCCAATTCACTCTATCAAACGCTTTTTCGAAATCTACAAAACAAGCAAAAACGTCCTGATTGTATTCTATATTCCTCTCGACTAGTGATCTCATTACTGCAATGGCATCACGCGTACCTCTTCCTTTCCTGAACCCAAACTGATCATCCCCTAAGTAGTCATTTGCCTTACTCTCCATGCTTTTGTTGATGATCCTGAGAATAACTTTAGCTGCGTGGGATATCAAACCTATTATTCTGTAGTCCTAATATGACATAGCCTTTACCTTTTTCGGAATACGAGCTAACACTGATCTCACAAAGTCTTCCGGCCAGATTCCTTCCTCATAGACACTACGAATCAGTCCATATAGTGTTCCTCACACATTCCATATTCTAACCTGCCGCCCCTCCCTTGTCTTCTTGAAACGGACTCTATAACAACTAAATTGTGGTTAGAGTCCGCATCCGCTCCCGGGAAGCTGTGCGAATTCATCACACTATTCCTTAACCTGTGCCTAACCAGATTATAATGTATCCGATACCTTTCCGATTCACATGGCATTTTCCATTTAACCCCGTCGCCTTTTGTGGTGTCTAACCCATGTGTTTGTTATGGCCTACCGCTGTCTCCTGAACTTAATTACTTTCTCCCCGCGTTCTTTTCTCGTGCCTAAACCGTAGTTCCCCACCTTAACACCATGTCTTCCTTCGCCTACCGTCGCATTTCAAACCCCCATCACTATCAATGTTTCTCTGCAGGAACACACGCGATTATATCTTCTAACGCATCGTACATCCTATCGACTTTTTCGCCTTGTGGTTGCTCGGTGGCACATATACCTGAACAATGACCAAGTTTGTTGGTTCTGCTTTAATCTCAGGTGCATATGCTCATATGCATACAGGGTTCGTCCGGAAAATAAGTGTACTGAGCTCAGGGAAAAAAATGTATTACACTTTTACATATATTAAGCTAATATTCCTCAAAATAGGACCCTTGTGAGTCGATACACTTGTTCCAGCGGCGTTCCCATTCCTGGATCGCTCCCGCGAAGGCATCATCGGGAACCTCTCGAAGACACGTCGTCACGGCCTCTTTGACGGCGTCTAAAGTCCCGTATCGCGTTCCCTTCAAACTCCTCTTTATCTTCGGGAACAGAAAGAAGTCCGGTGGTGCCAATTCCGGGCTGTAGGGCGGGTGCGGCAGCGTTGCCACGCCGTGCTTGGCCAAGAAGTCCGACACGACAAGCGCGGTGTGAGACGGCGCATTGTCGTGATTTTTTTCGCATCTGTAATTGGTCCGTAATAATCTCTTGCACTATTGTTTTTGGCACATTACACTGCTCTGCTATCATCCGAACACTAAGACGACGATCAGAGTTCAGTACATCGCGAACTTTTCGCACATTTTCGTCGGTGAGTGTCGTTGATGGGCGTCCAGGCCGTGGTTCGTCGTCGACCTCTTCTCTGTCCTCCACGAACATCTTGTGCCACCGAAAGATCATGTTTCTGGACATGGCTGACTCCCCGTAAGCCTGGTTAATCATACCGACAGTTTCGGTAGACGATTTCCCAAGCTTTACCGCAAATTTGATGGAATAACGCTGCTCCAAAAACTTCGGCATCGCGTTCCGTGACGTGGGTCGAGCGTGGAGTTTCGCGTTAACAGAGCTCCTCACTACACCACAGCTCAGAGCCGACTGCCTTTTTCAGCGTCGCTTGCCAACATACCCCCCTCCAATCGCAGCCCGTCAGAGCGGTGCTGGGCGCGCCTGGAGCGGCGGGAAAAAATCAGTACACTTATTTTCTGGACGAACCCTGTATATATCCATCGACACACGCACATACATGTACACTCGTAGTCTCGATATGGAGGGATGAAAATGAAGGTATGATGAAGGAGGGATGAAATGGGAAGGCCATCACCGAGAGTTTAAACTACTCATTCTTACTCCCATTCTAGCAAAATAGAACCCAATCAGCTCAATTTCTTCAAAATAAAATGCAAATCGGAAATATTTTGTCCAAACACACCAATTTCCTCAAAATGTATATTAGGTGCTTGCGTGTGCACGTTAACGAAGGATAATGTTACATACACACGTGCGTCTGAATTCATATTTATGAATGGATTGCAGTGTGGGTAGGTGCAGGCCCTTGAGAGTCCCTCTTAACGTAAAGCATTCGAGAAACCCAAGAAGAATATACAAGGGTTCCCAGGACTACTGCGCCGATCGCGGAAAACACTAAATCGGATTACACTGTCACATGGCTTCGGGCGAGACTCACGCACCACCCAAGGCATCGAGGGGAGCAACGTACGCGACGTGCCATCCCTACTCTGCCCGTGACCACTTTGTGGTGATAGGGAGGAGGGAAGGGGGCGGCAGTCGCAGGACCGTCGACCCCACCCGAAGGTCACCGCGAAAAGTAATGCTCGTTTCAATGAATGATGTCGTACTCTATTGGATTGGTTACCTTGACGTGGTTTTTCAAATTCACCAGTAATCGTCTTTGTTTCTCATTAGTCCGCACCCCAGGGCACTTCACAGTGCACTGACGCCGCGTTACGTGTTTAGTCATGAATACTGACCTATTGCTACGCGAGAAATTCGTTGCGCTAGCGCTGGCATCTAGTGGCGATTCGATGTACCTTTCAAACTACCCTCGTGCATTCTGACATTTTATGTTTAACAATTTCTCTTGTGTGATTTGTGAGCTTATGATGCTGTTTTATCACGTGCAGATAAGTGTGCAATCGATGCATGTTCTCTGATCACTGTCATTGGGTGGACGTAGGTGCGTGTGTGTGTGTGTGCGGTCATACCGGTAGGGCAGTGGGTCCAAAGATCGGGTCTCTCAAGGTGAGAACGCGACGAGGCGAGATTAGAAGAAAGAGGGAAGTGTAGTCAATTAAGGGATTGCCCTTGAGTCTTGGCCTGTCGTGGACGCCTTTGGGCCGGGCGCCCTCCCCCTGTGATCCGTGGTGTTGGGAGGAAACGTTCGCGCGCGGCAAGTGGTCATTTGTGCACATCAAAACAATCTCGAAGCAAAATTCGAGTGTCACTTTTCTGAGCCCGTGACCGCTGCTCTGCCCTTCCAGCTTTGCTTTCGTTGAGTGCGAAGGAGGATAGACACGTGTCCTTTCATTCAAAAGGTGGCCACCTAGTGTTTGCTGACTAGTGCTCCAAACATTAATTCTAAGTCCCCTCAAATTATTTTGCTTGGAACTATTGCATACTAAGGTTTGGGATGTTGAGCGCTAGTTGTAAAATATTGCTTTGGTGATTTCCATTGGTGGGCATTTGAGTCCATATTCAGATCGGGTGGGCGTGAAATCGGTGGCCTTCGAAACTCAGTTTTAAGTTTGCATCTCAGATTACCTTGGGCGTCGGGGTAAGATATATACATACTCAAGTTTAGTTTTTTATGGGAGGCGACCGACAGCCGAGGTCATTTGCGCCATTAGGGATTGGTGGGAAAGGAAGAGTGGAGAGAAACCCGGCGTCGTTGCATTAGCCCACTCTTGTCGAAAGGTGCCAAGGGGTCCGTGTTTTAACGTCCCATCTGATGGACGTCGTACTCATTCAAAGTGCTCCCTACAAACCACCTCAAGTGGGGATCGGGATACTACTGAAAAATATTTGTTGTCTCCAGGTTTTGAACTAGATACTCAAGTCAATATTTCTATATACATATATATACCATGGAAAACATCTCACCAAGTCGAAATAATACCTGACCGCTTAGATGTCCATTCCAATATGTTATTAGAATGGAAATCTAATCCACTCTCTCTATCTATAAGATGAGCCCTATTGTCCTTCTAATGCTGTTCCGCAGATAGGCCTAACAGGATCTCCAAATACTGGGGCCCGATGATAATATGATTCCTTAGTGTTTCAATTGGTCCGTCTATCATATGTCTACACCCTCTTGAGTCTGGAAGGTGTAAGCATGTTGTGATTTATTTTTTAATTACGTCCAGTTGTTTAAGAAATCTCTTTAAATTAGGGTACTTTTACAGGTGTTTGAAAACCGTAGTGGTCCATTTCCGACGAGCGTTTGCAAATTCATCTCAAATTTGACAAATTTATTATTCAACGTATGGATTTATATAATATATATCAGTGAGTTTGTTTTTTGTGATATATTTTCCTCTTCTGGTTTTTATTTCAATAAGAGTTGTAGTTTCCGCTGATCAAAAGTTCTACCGCCTCCAACCGTGAGAACCCATAAATATGTAATACATCTGTTGAAATAAAGTCGGGAGACTCTCGAGTTTCGGCAGCCATGCTTCCCGACCGAGGCGCTCGAATTTGATGCCATCAATTGCCTATCAAGTGGTGTTCTTTTTTCGTATTTTTTTATTACGCTACCTTTCTTTCTATCACATGCACTTTAATGCTTAATGTTCCATTTTGCGACCATATATTTCGATCTCCAATTACTCAAGCTATGTATTTTTTACCAGAGTGAAGTAAATGCTATGTTTTTGATTTTTAATTCTTAACATTTTTGTAGTTTAAGTGACCACAATGTTAGCGACAAATAGATGTTGATATCGTTCCGAAGCTGAAGTTTACCACGTCACATCGGGAGCATCTCTCACAGGAATGCTGCAGGTTTGAACACGGTTGGAAGCCGGAATCTAATTAGTTTCCCTTCGATTTCTAAACATTTCGTTGATTTTGTTATTGTTGCTTGGTGACTACGCCACACGTTGTTATCCCTAGTCCTTTTGATTTGATTGTACGGAATGCCAGTTTTAACGTCTAGGCACCCATCTCATTAAGCACTGTGCAAATAATATTTGTCTGCAATTTACGTATTCTGTAAAACTAGTCTTGATTCATTTGAATACGAAGAAAATTTGAAAATACAGATCTTTTGAAATTAGTTTATGCGACAACCAGAGGCCGGTAATGGATGATAATTTTTTCCCGTACGGGTGTTTTTCACGCACCGGGTGTTCCTCACGCACCAGGTGTTCCTCACGCACCGGGTGTTCCTCTTCCCCTCTGGTGTCCCTGTTAGCTCATGACTCGTCGTCAAGGGGTGTCCAAGGGGACGAGCCACCAGAGTTCGAAAATAGGTTCCAGTCCCGAGGCAAGGTTCGAGCCGGTGACCTCTGGGTTATCAGACGGGTGCATCACCCACTCGCCTATGGTATTTTACGGGATGGAGGGAGTCACGGCTGCCAACAGGACAAAGATTTCGAAGTCCCGTTCACGCGGCCTTCCGGTCCTTCAGTGTCGAAAGCCTCTTTGCGAAAAATGAGCGTTCACCTTCCATGATTCTGCACTGATTCCTGAAACATTTGTAGTTATGTAACAGTACTTTGCTTCATATGGCAGAACTTGAAGATTATTAACTTAGCTTAGGGTGGATGGGCAATGACGCACTGTCATCCGTCCAAGCCATAATTATCGGGGCACGCAGTATGGCGAGACCCTACAATGCCCATTAGAATGATTCCTTCTCCAGCTTTACCACCTCCCTCGATTGCGTTAAAAAGGCCTCCTCTCCGTTACTCCCTCCACCCCCGCTCAACAGCCTCATCCTCCTGCTCACCCTCCCCCCCACTTTCTCGCCGGACCTACTCTTACTGCTTTGGCGCTTTCCCACCGGAGGGAGTGCGTCGCTGAAACCCTCGCCGGGAAATAAGCGCTCGCCAAGGGGGTGTGGATGGAGGGCATCCCGGTTCGAATCTCCACGCCCTCCGCCCCGTCCGGCCTCCAGGGCCAGGGGCGGCAATCGGGTGTGCTCGTCTCCCGCACCACCACCTTGTTGCATCCACGGCGACCAGCTTTGGCTCCGTGCGCCCACCCACTCCCACCCACCTCCCCCCCCCCGCGAAATAAAGTTCGACGCGAGGCTCTTCCGCTCATCGATCGATTACCCCCTCTCCATCATCTATCCATCGATGGATGGATGGATGGATGATGGGGAGGGGGTGGGTGTTCCCGAGAGCACCCTGGCGGTTCCCACGATTATTCGCACGCGCCCCCCAACCCTCCCCGAAATGTGTGTGGTGCGAACACCCCGCGCCCCCCACCTCTCCGGGATGTGGCCCCAAACGTGGCACGTCCCCAAGCGATGTGATGCGGATCGTGGGGCACAAAAGGCTGGAATCTATTCGCAACGACGGCTCTCGAAAGGTGGCTCGGTGCCGTGGTTCTTCGTCATTGCTGAACCAGGCAACCCTGCCACGGAGGCTGCTCGCCATAAAAAAAGAGGCGCTGCCCTCCGACGCCGTTCCCTCTGGCGGAAGGAAAGCCACCTACCCACCGTCCACCCTTCTGGGTTCACTCTCTCCGGGAGTTGGGAAGAGCGGTGCTTTCGGAACGTCACTGGACAGTCGGACGATTCACGGCTTTACGTATTTTGGCTATATTCAGACTTTTTCGCCTCTTCTTCCACTTTTTCCTTATGTCTGGCCTGTTCTGACACGGTCGACAGCTAGCAGTCGGTTGTGTTTGCTGTCTGCCTAGGACAACTGCCCTGAGGGTGACCTTTCCGTTAAGCGCGGCCAAGGTCTCTCCAGAGATGCATGGGAGAATTTATACCATCTTGCATGACAGCCTCTCTCTTATGAAGTGCTGAAGGTTCTTGACGACCTGCTGAATATCTGGAGCTTTTTCAAGTGTCAGATCCTCTCATTTCGATGCGACGACACTCTTATCGGGTCAAGTGTCACCTTAAGTGGAGTACGAGTGACCCTATCAGCGCTAAACTCAAAGATCCAATGGAAGAAATGCATGCGCAGTGTTAACGCGCCCGTCACAAATCCTGTTTCCGTAGTTGAGATTACCACGTCCATGGAACTCATTGGCACTGCCATCGCAAAATTGAGATGGACTCCAGGGGATGGTCGCTGAAACTCGGATCCTCAAACGTCTGAAATGGAGATTCAACTAAATCACGCCGAACGGGATAATTTGAAAAAAGTTTGTGGAGATTCATGGAATCCTTGTTGCTGGTGGTGAAGTTGTAAATTTGTTACTGCACAGAACTGGAATTGCTACAGGAATGAAAGTTGGTATAGCTGAAGTCAATTATGCCTTTAGGATAAAAAAGTGTGCGAATTTAAACGAGGCATTGAACTCTCCAGCCATCAGACTGCGTTTTGAGAGATCGTGTATCGAAAGAGAAAAAATAATCTCTCCCTCTATGACATCGACCCAGAATGTAGCCCACAATCCTACTGTCTATATTAATTATACAAATAAGTGGTTGGCACAATAGGAAACTTAATGCAATCGCCAGAACAGTGATAAAGAAAGACAATTTCAAATTCCTTAGAGCTCGGTATGGTCGAGTGCCCGTAGGGAAAAGTGAAGGCTCCTTGCAAACTCCGAAGAGGACCTTCCCGAGGTCAAATAGGAAATCTGTTCAAGTTTACGTGAGCTCAAGTGTTTTTAATGTCATGTAACCCGTATTTCTGTTGTACATGTCGAGTATTTATCATGCCATATTGACGATTTTTTTCCAATTTTGATTTTTCTGATACTAATATTGTCTTAATAAGACTGCCTTGGCCTAAGTCTCGGGTTTTCGAGGATATAGTGTGCGCCCACCAGGATTTAATTTAATACGACTCGATAGGGCCGGTAGGATTTGGTGATGATATTGATATTTTTGTCCATCCTCGTCTCAATTACTCTCTGCTAACTGCTAACTATAAAAGCCTCTATCTACGGCTTCCACCCTGAATTAGTGATCTTGGAAGTCTCTCGGAAATTAATGTCGAAGCTGTTATCTCGTATTTGTATCGTATGCCCACCCTTCCAAATTTGTCTCTTGGATGAATGCCTTTTTAACATTTAGTCGGATTTCTACAAACATTGTTACTGTGGCTGATTTGAATGCGTATACGTTCATAACTAGCCATGATAGCTCTAAAATAATGGATGCCATTTATTCGAATTGATTTTGCTCGGTGCCAATCAAAGCCACTCACTAAACGGCAACCATTTCGACGATGCTGGTTAGACGACCTATATATATATGCACGCACAGGGCTATGTCAAGTCGCATCTCAAACACCGATTCTCTTTCCCATGGCCTCTTAAGTATACCCAAAAAGTTTAATTTTTCTCGAAGCTCCCCAACTCCTTTCCCTCATCGTAACTTTTATACTTTCGATCAGGATGGTTTTAATAGGCCCTCATCTCACTTCTCTCTAACGGCCTGTTTTCGTTTGAATCTCGATTGACTATAAATTCCCAAGTTTTTAACTCACATTTGACTGAAACTCCTGAACACCTATGCACCTTAATACATTGTTCTTCCAAACACTTCACCCACTCCGTGGTTGACAGATTAAGCATTGGAATGCGTTAGGAATAGAGGGGTTTAGGCGAGCTTTCATTTTTTCGAAAAATCGAAAGCCCTACGAACTTCCTTTAAGAGAATTCTAAATATGGTTCAGTTCTTAATGATTGAGTCTGAGCACCATTACTGCTCCATTGAGTTTTCTAGACTGAATTAACCTAATGAAACGTGGCGTTAGCTTAGGTAAGTGGGACCCATTCGTCACTGTGTCTTTATGTTTGTCGCAAATATTCTTAGATTTTAAAAATCGTGGAATCATGCGACAAACAATCATCTGATGTTCAAATTACTGTCATCATTATGTGTGGATATAACGAGTACGGAGCAGCGGGGAATTGGGTTCGTGACTTTCTTCTGATAGAAAAATAAAATTAATTATTGATAGGATCAGTCTCGATGTTGTGAACGTAGCCCCTGGCGTGCCACAGGGAATCTCTTTCTCACCTCTCCTTCGTTTCGTCTACTTAAATGGCATCGTCTGTAAAAGAAACATCAAACTCAAATTGTTCCTAGATGGCTCAGTCAATTGCCTCGATATTAGCTGCAAATCAGACTGCAAAACGTTTTCTTTCGAACTCAACAGTAGTAGTGCACGGTTTCAAAAATGGGATCGCCAATTAAATCTGAAAAATAGTGCAGTAATGGTACTCCAGGGATACAAACGTTTACACCTACACACGCGAAGGAGCAGAAGTAATATTGGTGGGCAGTGTGAGGTATCTGCACTATCGTCAGACAAAGATTACAGACAAGGCAAAAACTTTTATGAAAGCACCACTCACTCGAGATAAATGCCAGCATAGAGCGGAAATATTAATCCTATACCCTTGGTATTGCATTTTCAGGCAAGAGGTCATTGCTATCATTTAGATTGAGAGGTATATTGACCGCGAGATCGCTTGATGGGTCGCATAAGGAATCATCATTCCTTCGCAAGCACACAATTTTGAACGACAACGGTTAATCGAAACATAATTTACGACACATCAATCAGTAATTACTCTAATTGCTGTTAATCTAACTTCCTTTGCCACACGCTCTCGTGCCGGTTTTCAGGGTGAGATGGAGATCGAATTTAAGCGTACGAAGTGGATCTAGGGAAGAGCTTTAACTCTGACGGGAAAAGGAATCCATCCGAAGAGGAGGAAGGAGAGGCGCCTGAGGGACGCGGAGAGGCGGAAGAGGAGAGGAGTGATATGAGAGTCCATAAAAGATACGATTGATTTATGGACTCCTAACAGTCATTTCTCACTATTTTAGAGTACAACTAACGAACATTTTTTGGGTAAACATGAAAAATAGTGCCCTACAGACAAATAGCGCGTATTTTTTCAATAACGCTGAAACTCATGTACCAAAATAGTGTAAAAAACAACTAACGATTCCGTTAGTTTTGAGATTTGATGTAAGGTTCTATATTTCCATCTAAACTTTTGGTAATCAAGACATGTAAAATTATACGATCAATTTATTTGTTTTATTGAAAATCTTAATCTGTGAAATTGTCTCGAAATGGCGATTTTATTTTGAAATTACATCATTTCATTCTTGGAGATGAATGAAATAATGGAGAACCTAATTGCTTTTGGTGAGCGTTCTCGCGGATTTAGATGCCTTTCTTCACTTGCTGTCGAGCGAACGTTCTCTCTGATGCCAATTGTAGAACAAAAACATCGATCATCTATTTCATTTTGGAAGTCGGTGGCTGGAAGAAGAAGGGCTCTTGCCAATCGCCTCGACTGTGGGCAACTTAATGCGTTCCAGTCCACGCACGATTTACGGCAGGAAGTTGACATTTTTGACATTTCGCCGTGGAAATTCAACCTCCCCTCCCCCGCGTGTCCTTTTCTATTTTCCTCCTCCCTCTCGAGGTATGTGCCGAAGCCATCTACGTTTCCCGAAGCGATCCCGGTCGCCCTGCTCTTGACGCCGGAGTCTATCCCAGCGTTGGTCCACAGGGAAATATTTTAGTGCCAGCTAAATGATTTTAAAACACGTGCGAGGGCAGTCGGAAACATTTCCGGCTTAGCAAATAAACGGTACATTTTTTCTCCATATTTCCTTTTATTTTCCAACATTGTCTCTTCTTAATTCGATGCACCTTTTCAGCGATCCGCATTTTGGAACGCAAGGGCTCGCTGAAATTGGGTTTCTCTGGAATATCTCATCTGTGGATTATCGAAAAAAATATTATTTTCTTATTGTGGCATAAACCACATTAAATTTTGTGAAACTGGCGCTGCAGCATCCGCCCAAAGTTTTAAAATTTTGCCCGGATCCCCTCTTCTTATTTTCTTCCTGGCGGCAATCAATGGAATTCTGGTGGTCTTTAAAAATGCTTATTCCGAATCGTGTGACCTTATGTAAAGGTTTTGAAAATAGAACTACGTCGTAGAGCGGTATAAGAAGTGAATGCACTGAAAGAAAACCGCCTTCGCGTTTGTGTTCTTCTTAAAGCAGAATGTCTCTGAACTCTTGTGCGTGTAAAAAGTTTTGTCTTTCTTTCATCTCATGCGGCCCTCGCGTCGATTACCATCGACCAACGTTGGCGCCCCTCAACGTCCGGCTGCGAATTACTTCCTTTTCCTTATGAGGTGAATTTTGTCCTACAGGATTCTCACCAGCCACCCCTTGAACCTGTATCAATTCAATGCAAAATGACTTGCCCCTTTCTTTACTACTTTCCGTTCCCCACTCGCACCTGAGCAGTCTGAGACATGCACAGGTTGCGGATCAGTCTCCTGTCCCTCCAATCCATTACTATTTTCCACAATATGTGCATTAGTTTTTCCCAATTTACTCTATCAAATTCTTTTTCGAAATCCAAGAAACAGGCAAATACATCCTGATTGTATTCTATATTATTCTCGATTAATGATCTCATTACTGCAATGGCATCACGCGTACCTTTCCCCTTCCTAAACCCAAACTTATCATCCCCTAAGTAATCATTTGCCTTACTCTCTATCCTTTCATTGATGATACCGAGAACAACTTTGGCTGCGTGGGATGTCGCACTTATTGTTCTGTAGTCTTCACATGACGTAGCCTTTACCTTTTTCGGAATAGGAACTATCACTAATCTAACAAAATCTTCCGGCCAGATTCCTTCCTCATAGATACTACGAATAAGTTCATTTTGACTCTTCTTCCCATATAGTCTCCCTCTTAGCCTCCCTGCTCAACGTCCCCGTCATCAACTCCCTCCCCCTTGTGAAAACCTCTTTGCCTAGCGCAAGTCTTCTCCTTACGTCCCTTCTACTTTGACCGCGTTGGTCCAAAACACTTTCGAGGAACGAGAAAGTGTTCTAACTGCTCTATTCTTTCCCCTCCTATTTTAATTCTTAGATTAGCCATTTTCTTTCCGCAAAATCGCATAACCTTTGTTTTGTTTAAATTTATGTGAATGTGCTAACATTTCAGTTCCTCTCATTCCACTCTTCCCATCAATTATCCTTTTCCAATCACTGCGCAATTCAAGTTCAAAACAAAATGTCTTTCTCTTCCTCGTCATCTGTCTTCGACACCTTCCTCTCTTAATCTATTTTTCTCGAAACTTTGTCAAATCTCTCTCTGCCATTCCATTTCGTGTACTTTGTTATCCTCCGTGGACACATTTCACCTCGTTCCGAGATGTCTTTCTTCCCTATCGCCCATCTTTCGCATTCGACCAGCGTCACTGTCCGCACACGAAACCGCGCCATGCTCGATTTGAATTCGATATCCTTGGATAAGTTGGCGACACTTTAACCTTCCTAAAGGCTTTCTTTCCAATCAATGTCCTTGTTGTTATTCCTTACGTATAGCTCCCATTCCAGTAGTAGTAGTATTTAGAGGAGGCGACCGACATCTGAGGTCATTTGCCCGATTAGGGATGGAAGTGGAAAGAGGAAGGGTAGAGAGAAACCCGGCGTCGGCATTAACCTGCTCTTAAGGAAAGTCGCCAAGGGGTAACACAACTTTCACGTCCCATCCGACGGACGGCGTACTCACTCAAAGTGCTCTCCACAAAGCGCCTCAAGTAGGGATCGAGATACCACTGAAAAAGATTTGCCACCTCCGGGATTAGAACCCGGGTCCCCTGGGTGGGAAGTCAGTACGTTAGCCTCCGCTTCATCCCGATCCCCTCTAAACTCTCCATTTCGGCTCAAATGGCGGTGTGGTAGCGGTCTCGCCTGTCAACCCAGATGTCCCGGGTTCGATTTCCGTCCAGGTGGATTTTTCCTCCTCTTAGGCTTTGGATATTTGCAATTATATCTATTGTTATAAATATCTTTGGTAAAAGTCGGATGTTAAGGTAAAAAAGTGCCTTTTTCGGAAAAAAATAAAATTAATTAAATAGTAAAATATTCACTACCCCTATATTTAAAAGATATACTATACTCTGGTCCACCGCCTTCCAATAAGGAAGTGCCTATCATCATATCATTCTAAGTGTCATATCTTTGTCGCATTTGTGTGAATTGTCATTTGAAGCTCTTTTCCTTCACTTCCAGACTTTCCGTCTTAGATTACACTTCTTCTTACTCAGTCACCATCGCATGAGAGTTTGCTTAATTAAATGCCTTCTCTAAAAATCTTCTCCCAATAAAAGGCCTCTCCCAATGTCTTCTTCCTCAAATTTAAATACTTAATAAACAAAGTATTTAAATCCAAATACATTTCAATGTCTAAAACATTGCAATGGCAAGTTTTTAAACTGCAATCGATCATTAAAAGGGGCAATAAATCTCCAGAGCAGATCAAATGGACATCTACAAACATCATTAGTCCTTTTTAGCCAAGAATCTCAAGGGAGCATCATATGCTGAAGAGCCTGTTTGCTGCTTCATAATCTGATTCGAAATTTAACCCAAGCAAAAATGTTAAGTAATTTAACGTAATAAGCAGAGACGAAATCTCTTGAAATTTTCCACTGTTTTATTAATAAGTGGATAATTGCTAGAATGTTCGTCTCTTTTTTATTATAGAACGGTTCCACCACATCACACCTGAGTCTGTGATTTAATTTAACTTACTTTGATTTTAGACATTTTAGCAAGGCTAAACGTTTGAAAACTCATGTAATGGGATTAAAAAATAAATGTCCTAAGTTTCAAATTTATGGAGAAAATATAGAAATCATGACAGAAACGCCCAGGTATCGTGCTTAAGTTACAAACAGCTCTCACTCAAAAGTGCTCTGTGAACCAATCCATACAAGAGATGAATGTATCCCTGATTTTTTCCTGGAGTTCATTCCTCGACTAGTGGAACCCGCTCTCCCAAAGTTTTCAGTCTGAGTCTCGTGACATATATTCTGATCTCTGCGTTTCTTTTGAAGGTGCATAAAATGCGACCCCACGACAAGTTCCGTCATCCCCATAATTCATGTTTTCTACGCTGACTTGAATATTGCGCCGCTTTCTGGCGATTATCGGGATTCGAAGAAACTCCGTATTTGTATTTCAAGACCTCTGCATGGTGGTGTGGATGGGGGAGGGGCCACCCGGCCTCAAATGCGAAGGGGCGAACATATATATGCCCACACGGCCCCGGAGCCCCACCCCCGTCCAGGATAATACCTCCAGAAACCCCTCCGCGGCGCCACCTGGCGGTCCCTTTTCGATCAAGGAATACCGCGCTTCCTCTTGGCTCGCGTGTACCCTGGCCGTTTGCCCCTCCCATCCCGCTATCCCCTTTGAAAAATCGCTCTTCGACCTCCCGATCCGACCGGGCGACTACACAGTTCATGAGCACGCCTCTGTGTTCGTACCCACACACACACATACATACATACATGCATTAAAAAAATATGTATATATATATATATATATATATCTATGCGGGTCGCGGTGGTCTAGTGGGTAGACCGTTGGACTGCTGACCAGAGGGACCCAGGTTCGATTCCAGGGCAAGGCACTCTGGGCACCTGCAGCTCCACCCAAGCTAGTTGATTTTTCGTGTACCAGATCTTCTTAGGAAACCATTATCGGCACAGGGAAAGGAACTGACCCCCCTACCCTGATGTGTGAATATTCACACGCCGTCGGGCTGAGTACATGGGCGAGCTCTACCATCACCTACTAAACCGACCTTCGGGTCAATTACTGTGTTCATGTTCCATATATATATATATATATATATATATATATATATATATATATATATATATATATATATATATATATATATATATATAAATTCACTGATAGCCGTAACAGACACAGAAACCAAAACACACAAAAGAGGGACTACTGGTTCTCAAATTTTCGGTGGTCCAACCACCTTTCTCAAGAGGAATTAGGAACAGAACTCATATATATATATATATATATATATATATATGTACGAGTATGTAAGTAGAACTATGGAAGTACTCACGAGAGCAATATAACGTTTGGACGGCACAATAGACAACAGAATAAAATAGATAACACGTAAAAGAACACTCACATTGTAGATTGTTTAAGCTTTCGGCCTATTTCTTCAGGTCAGACTACTTCAGGGCAGTCTGACCTGAAGAAGGCCTCGGAGTAGGCCGAAAGCTTAAACAATCTACAATGTGTTCTTTTACGTGTTATCTATTTTATTCTGTGTTCTATTGTGCCGTCCAAAAGTTATATATAGATATATTATATATATATATTAAATATATATACATATAGATTAAAGAAATAACGTGTGAGTGTTCTTTTTATATGCTCTTATATTGTTTGTTGCTGTCCAATTTTATCTATATATACGATATAGATAAACTTGGTACATAACGGTACATATATATATATATATATATATATATATATATATATATATATATATATATATGTGTGTGTGTGTGTGTGTGTGTGTGTGTGTGTACGAGTATGTATGTGTGTTGCATGAACACACATTATTTCTTACACAATTAGACACATAACACACAAACACTGTGTTTCTGGGGTCTCAGCCTCATTCAGCTGTGTCAGAGGAGTAACTAATGATGGCTTGAACAGCCGGAATATTTTCTTAAATGGAGTCTTTTCTTTAAATTGTTTATTGTTTTTCGCCTGCCACACACGTATTGTGACGATAAAGGGGATCTTTATAGGATTGGGGCGGGATACGATCGGGGCACATGGTTGCATAAACCCCCCGCGGATTTCAATGTAAATTACGTTTCCTCGATAGCTCAAGTGGATACACCATCGGCCCGACAAATCGAAAGATCCGGTGTTCAAGTCGCGGTTAAGGAAATATATTTGAGCTTGTGATCTGCTCGAAGCCGCCTTCCCCACCTCTCCTGTGTTCGTCATTTATCTGTTCCTATCCCTTCCTTGTTTTTCCTTATATTTATTTCCGTTGTGAATGAATAGTTATTAGGGTTGAAATATTGATGATAAATATATATATATGTATATATATATATTATAATTATTAGTATTAGGTAATCTACCGGTTAATGTAGGTTTTTGGATGGACACAACTATCGAATATATATTTTGAAACTCCAAACAAAACCCAATTTAGCCACCTACTGTACATCAGGTCCCTCTTCATCTCGGTGTACTTCTTTCCTCCCTTCATCCCGTTCAACATCCCCAAACAAACAAAGGGCTGAAATATTGCCCAAATATTCCTATTTCGATTCGTGATTTGAAAAATCTAGCCGTAGATTCAGATTTAGCCCTTCGGAAAGATGTCTCCGGTGCGAAAGAACGCATAGCCTCACAGATTCAATCCTTTGTTTCCAACATGCCATCATTTAACAAATTCTAAAAAATTCAAAAGACTACAAAGCCTTGTTGTCAATCAGAGGCACGATTTCGGAAAAAGACCTTATTGTATCCAAAGCAGACAAAGGTAACGCAGTAGTTGTGCTGGAGAGAAGTGACTACATAAAGAAGTGTGAAGATTTCATCTCGGATAACAAAGCAATAGTTTTAACTAAGGACCCCACACCTGAATATCAGGAAGTGTGCAAAGCTTCCATCAACTCATGTGAAGTGATAATAAGCCCCAGGGAGGAACGCAACCTAATACAAATGAATCCATCAGTGCCCAGATTTTTTGGTTTGTCAAAAATCCACAAAATCAGTGAAAGCAATATGTGTAGCAGTGTTCCTATTCGTCCTGTGATTTCCAATGTTTTGGCTCCTAACCACTTATGGGCTAGTAAGTTAAACGTCTTATTCAAACAATTTTCCAAATTTTCCCCAAAATACGGAATAAAAAATTCGCAAGAACTTGTGGAAGTGTTGTCTAAAGAAATAGTATCCCCCAGGTGTTTAATGGTATCATTTGATGCCACAAATTTATTCCCCAATGTTCCAAGATCAGAAGCTCTGAATCTAGCGGAAGTTACCCTTGTTAAAGCAAGGGTTCCAACCCCAGTGATATTGGAATTGTGTTCCTCCTTAAAAGTGTGTGTAGAACAAAACAGTTTCGTGTTTAACGGCAAAATATACCAACAAAAAGACTGCTTAGCAATAGGCTCTCCGCTTTCCCCGCTACTAGCAGACATTTTCTTGGACAATTTTGAGCAAATATTGTTTTCCTCAGATCATCCCCTCATCAAAAATATCCTCTGTTGGTATAGATATGTTGATGACGTTTTCTGCGTCTGGACGGGTTCTGAAAGACAGTTGGAAATTTTTTTCAATTTCCTCAATTCCAGAGACAAACATATAAATTTTACCAAGGAATTAGAAGTGGATGGATGCCTCAACTTTCTGGACTTGAATATTACCATTAAAAACAATAGTTTTAATTTTTCTATTTTCAGGAAACAGTGTTATACGGACCATGTCATACACTATAATTCTAGGCACTATTTCGCTCAAAAATTATCGGCCTTTCACGCCATGATACACAGAGTATGTTCTATCATCTTGTCCAAAGAAAACACTCTTAAAGAACTAAAGATCATTAAACAAATTACAGTGAACAATGGGTATAGAGAAGATTTAATTGATACCCTTTACCATAAGAAACTATCCCGTTAAGCAAAGTTATCCATCTATAGTTCACCCACATATACAGAAAACCAGCCAAAGTGGCGGAGATTCCCTTTTCTTGGTCACTTATCGTTAAAAGTACAAAGAATTCTCCCAGAGGAAAAAGTGAGACCGGCCTTTTACAATAAAACTAATTTAAGCAACATGTTATGCCACACGAAAGACCACGTTGAACCACTACACAAAAGTGGAGTATAAAAACTCCGCTGCAAGGACTGCAACCGGATATACATAGGCCAGACGGGGAGGAGATTTGAAACAAGAATAAAGGAACACCGAGCTTGTTTTAAAAATAACATCTCCGCATCACTATTCGCCAAGCACTTGAGAGATTGTGGCCACACCAGCGATTTCAATCCCGAATTTTTACATTTTGAGAAGAAAGGGTACCGTCTTGATGCGCTGGAGCAGTTGGAAATCCTTCAACACACGAATTACGGGGAAGATGTTTTGACCAACGATTTTCTTTACCCTTCACATTCCCCGTTATTGTTTTTTCCCTCTCCCCCTGCCAGCTCACCTGAAACCAAGTGAGACTTTTTCAACAATGTAGCGACTCCTCCCAGCCCGCTACTGAGAGTCACCTGACTAATTACTAAGTGTCGTTCTCCCAGTTCATAATAATCATTTCCCTAATCCTCTGCCAACTAATCTGATGTCAGGTAGGCTTTTTGCAACATTGTATTGACCATATCCTACCAGCTAATTATCTAATTGGTTTTTATCTAATCTAATTATCCAATTATTGCTAATTTGTCAATATTACCAACCCTCCTTCTCCGCCTCAAACCATAGACTTTTAGCTCCCCTCTTCATAGCTCAACCAATCCTTTCTTTCCTCCCTCCCCTTCCCCTCCGCCCAGAGATATGCATATATACTGTGCTTGATATGTATTTTTACCCACCTGTTATCACCTGACGTTTATTTTTACCTCACCACCTGATATATATACGGTGCTTGACTTGTGCAAAAAACCTACCTGAGATTTTTACCTGACACCTGATCCTGATGACCTGACGACATTGCGGAACGGCTCTATTGGGTAGTGGACGGCCCTTTTAGGACCACACACACTATACTCACACTTGGGCAACTGAGTCATTCTCAGCCGTATCTCTGGTGGGGGGAGGCTGAGTACCTCCTTCTCACTTGCCAGAGGCAATCGTGCTGTGTCCTCATAGGTCGTATCGTCCGGTTACCTCTGGAAGGGAGCTAGTCTCCCCTTGCACTCCATTGGGACCCGGGCGGGTCCACTTCTAAGGGCGCTAGGGCGGGAAGATACCGAGGCTCGGAACTGCTGTGCCCGCTTGCGGATCGGCAGGGGTGTTCTCGGTGTTCCCCATAACCCCCCCTCCCCTTAGGTCAGACTCAGATAGCCCAAACACACTCACTCTTAACATTATACTCGCACACAAACGCTACCAATAAGACATCTCTTCTTATTCAGATGGCTATGCTGTTATAGCCTGCCGTTATAGCCGCCGTATTCCCCTTAGGCAGGGGAATCCTTACCATGGATCCCCAAGCCTCCAATCCAGATCCTGCCCCTACAGTAACGAAAGACATGCCCACTGATTCCACGGAGAAGTCCTCTGAAAACACCGCTGGTTCGTCAAATCTAAAATTGCTGATGAACATCATATCTAAACCACTGCCATGTGCCAAAAAAACTCTCATAACATTGGATGAATGGCAACTTAACGACCCACGAATTCAATCCCTTTTAGCAACAATTAAGGGGGCAAAGGTAACTACTTCGACAGAACCTTCATCTTATGAATTAAGACCTTAACGCGTACCTCTAAACCCTTCCCGTTACTCCAGTTCGCCAGCCCACTCGTCAAAAAGCGCTGTGAATAACACTCCTCCAATTACCACTCAAGACCTTAACCCGCCTGCTACCTACCTAACCCAAACTCCTACAGCACAAGCAAGCGCTCTGCTCCTGCTGAGGAGCCCTACCAAACGAAAGGCCAAAAACCAACCAGCCCAACAGACCTCTCCAATTCCTACAACTAACCGCTTTACTTGCCTCTCCCCTACCCTCATGGATGACCAAAGTAAGGAAACCCCTGGCCAAGATGCAGATGTTGAAGCTCAGCCCACTCCACCTCCTAAAACCCGTATCTCTCCTATTTTTCTCCGCGACATCACCAACTGGCAAATTAAATACAATAAAATCCGGCAAGTATGCACGATCCCTCCTGTGGCCAACCTAATCCGTAATGAGATTAGAGTTCAATGCCAAACCATTGCCGACTTTAGAGCTGTCACGAAAAGGCTCACCTCCAAAAACTACGCCTATTACACGTACCAACTCCAAGCCGATAAAAAGCCTCATTTTGTTCTACGAGGAATAACTGCAAACACACCTAAAGAAGCCATAGAAGAAGCTCTGGCGGACATCGGTTTTCCTGCGGAGAATGTCTCTCAGCTGCGCTCCACCCGGCCAAACCAATATCAGAGAGCAGAAAGGGAAGCAATCCGGAGTGCCAACCCTAATGCGGAGCTCCCACGTATTGATCCCCACCCACTACCGCTCTACCAAGTCCTACTCCAGGACTCCTCCCGTTCTAAAGACTTTTTAGAACTAAAATCTGTACTTCACCTCAAGACCTCGGTAGAACTCTACAGACCTCCACCTGGACCCCCACAGTGTCTGAGTTGCCAACGCTATGGACACACCTACAAAACGTGCGGCCTCCCTCCTCGGTGCGTTAAATGCGCTGGCAACCACCATTACAGAGAATGCCAGAAACCCAAAACCTCTCCAGCCAAATGCGTCAACTGTGGTGGACCACACATCGCAAACTATCGAGGATGTATTGTTCACCGTGAACTTCTCCTCAAATTACGCAACAAAAGAGAAACCTTGCAGCTACAGCCCACTAGAAAACCCCCGCAACAACCGGACTTAAATATTAATTCGCAATCGTTTCCCCCTCTCCAAAACCCTTGGCACAACCATCAAACCGAATCCGTTGAGACCCCTCAGTCATCGTTCAACCTTCCCCCATCCTCCGATCAACACCATCCGCTAGCCTCCGAGCAACATCTTCTGCCAATCATCAACCACAAATATAAGAACTGCTCTATTGAGCATAATCACGAAGCTTCTCTCTCCTTCCGACAATAAAACCCTTATTAGCATCATCACCAATGACCTTATATCAGCCCTTCTGCAGCTCATCAATGGCGCCTAATTCACAAATAACCACCCATGTGCTTAAAGTTCTACAATGGAACATGCACGGCATTAATAATAAAGAACATGAGCTAAACCTCCTAATAACCAATCATAATCCAGACATCATCCTCCTTCAAGAAACCAGACTCAAGAACAGCCAAACTTTCAACTGTCCAAATTACCGTGTAATCAGAAAAGATAGGGCAAATGGTGCTGGAGGAGGGGTTATGGTCCTATCCAAAACTAGCCTGCTCTCCACAGAACTACAACCCCCATCCACCCAAAAACTGGAACTTGCTGGAATAGCAATAAAAGGAGCTACTGGGACCCTACATATCTGGTCAGCCTACTTCCCACCTTCAACCCCAAAGTCAGACTCTCCCGACTTATCAGCACTCTCATCCCTACTGCACCAAAAGCTTATAATAGGTGGCGACTTGAATGCCAAGCATGGTACCTGGGGTCGCAAAATCACCACACGAGGGCATGCCCTTCTTAACCTTTTATTCACAAAAAATCTTGCTATTCACTCACCACCTTTCCCCACCCACTTTCATCACCACCCCCATTCCTCCGATATCCTGGATGTAGTTCTTTCATCCGCAAATATATCATTTCAAATCATTAACCTCGAGAACTCTGCCTCCGACCACTGCCCCGTATTTTACTGTGTTCCTACCCTTTCCTACCTACAACCAGAACCCATAAGAAGAATTAACTGGAAACATTTTAAAGAAAACTGCTTGGCCATCAATCTCGTTGCTCCAATCACTAATACTCCAGACAACATAGAAAAAGCATCTCAAGATTTCACAAGTACCCTGACCAACATCATCCATCGTTCCTGCTACCCTCCTTCTCCGGTCTCCATTGCAGGTCCCACGCCACCTCAGAATATTCTGCGCCTAATTTCGCTCAGAAACAAGACCAGAACCCTATGGCAACGCACTCATCTCCGCCAAGATAAAAACCGCTTCTGTGCACTCCGAAACCTGGTAACATCCCAAATTATAACACATAGAGAAAAAACTTGGCATGACAAAATAAGCTCACTCTCACATGAGGACCGCTCGGTATGGATCCTAGCCCACAGCTTACGCAGGAGAAAGCTACCCACCCCGCCAATACTACATAATGGGAGAGCACTATACGATGACAGCGACAAAGCAAATACCTTTGCCGACTCCCTTGAATGCATTTTTAAAAATGATAAAACGTCATTGTTGGACTCAGAAGCCTCGAACAGCGTTTCTAACCTTTCCCTTTGCCCCCTCCCCCCATTCCCGGAAATCACACCTCAAGAACTTTTTTGTATAATCTCCCACTCCAAAACCAAGTCATCACCCGGCCCCGATCAAGTCTCCTACAATCACCTCAAAAAGCTTCCTAAATCTTTCATCCAACACCTACTTTCCATCCTTAATGCCTGCCTTACCCAATCGTACTTCCCAAAGGCGTGGAATACGGCCAAAATTATCCTCTTTCCAAAACCTGATAAAAACCCTTCTGATATCCTTAACTACAGATCCATTAGCCTGCTCCCCTGCATGGGAAAACTCCTACAAAAATGTATTTTAAACAGGCTGCAAGAAGAAATCTCGGCCTTAGACCTGATCAGACTTGAGCAAACTGGTTTCCGTCGTCACCATACCACGACCCAGCAAATTACAAGATTGGTTGAACAGATCACTTTCGGCTTCAACATTCACAAGCACACCCAAGTAGCCTTCCTTGATCTCCAAAGAGCCTTTGACAAGGTCTGGCACGCTGGCCTGATACATAAACTGCTCAAAACTGATATATCAATATATCTAACTAAGATCATCCACTCTTTTCTTGCTAACCGCACCTTCTTTGTAGCTGTTAACAATGCCAGATCAACTACCCGATCCATCACAGCAGGCGTCCCTCAAGGAGCCATTCTATCACCCGTTCTTTTTAACTTTTTCATTAACGATCTCCCCTCACACCCAAAAACTGAAAGCTACCTCTATGCGGATGACACTGCTATAGCATCAACTTCCTTCGACCCAAATCATGCTACAGAAAATATCCAAGAACACTTAGACAGCATAGAAAACTGGATGAGCGAGTGGAAACTTACCTTAAACCCAACAAAATGCATCAACGTCAATTACGCCAGAAAATGGAAGAAACCTAACAACACCCCCATTTACTACGGCAAGGAAAAGATCCCCCAGGCATCATCTGCCAAATTTCTTGGTGTACAACTAGACAAGAAACTCACTTGGCAAGCACACACCCAATATGCACTTAACAAGGCCAACGCGGCCTTTTTCTCAATCTATCCCCTCATAAAGCGCACGAGTCCCCTTCGTCTTCTTACTTAGGTACTTCTGTTCAAATCCATGATACGACCTATCTTAACCTACGGTTATCCAGCCTGGGTATCAGTAGCTGCAAAAAACCTGAACAAACTGACACGCTTTCAAAATAAAATCTTGCGAACTCTTACTAACGCCCCTTGGTTCGTCCGAAACTCAGACATTCACAAGGACCTCAAAATACCAAACCTACCAACCTATCTAAGAGACCTAGCCCTGTAATTTCAGCAAGCAATAGGAAATACTGGTAACCCTCTCAAAACTGGACAAGTAAAGTGGTTTGATTATTAAAAGTCAGTATGAAGATTTTCCACGAAGTTACGCCAGAAACTGTTTTATTTGACTTCCTCATTTGTTTTCCTTTCGGTCCATTTCACCTTCTCCATTCTTCTGCACAACCACATTTCAAAAGCCTCCAGTCTACGTCTATCCTCCTGCTTCAGCGACCACGTTTCCGCGCCGTATATAGCTACGCTCCATATTAGAGTTTTTACGAGTCTTTTCTTAACCTCCCTACTCAACGTCTCCGTCATCAACTCCCTCCTCCTTGAGAAAGCCTCCTCCTAGCATAATTCTTCAATTTATGGTTGTATATATATATATATATATATATATAAACACATACGCAAATATACACACACAAATAGACACAATATTCAAAACAGAGACATAAAGAAAGGACACTCACAGTATAAAGTTTACGTTTCGACGGCACGACCGTCGTCATCCGAATGGCGTTCTCGGGGAAGAGCGGAGAGGACATGTTGGAGGAAAGGGTGAGGGGTGGAGAGGTAACGGACCAATAGGAGGCGAACAAAGGGGTTGAAGGGGAAATGTAGGCAGCTATTGGATGCATTCAGTGGACTTGGTTTAGCCCGGGGGGTTTAAAAAGACTGGAGCACCCAGCTATGCGCCATCTCGCGGGTTCTCACCTCTACGCTACTGGCATATTTGGGAAGGATTTCAATCACCGAAACAGAGAAGCAGTCATCGAAAGATTAGTTTAGAAAAGCCGTGTGAGCAGGGATGGGATAATTGAGGAAGGCGGGCAATTTGGTGGATTATCGGTGACGGTCTTCAACATTCCATTGACAATCAGAATTCTCTGCATTCAGAATTCTCTATCTTGTCTCCTTTTGATTTCCCCCAGCATTTTTCCTCTCCTACCCCAAAGTACTCTTACTTGTCCATTTCTCGTTTATTTTTATTCACTTCACCTTTTTCTGTCCAAATCCACATTTTAAATGCCTCCAAATGTATGTCTGTCATCCTGCTTCAGTGACCATGTTTCCTGGTCGTACATAACTACGTTCCATATCAAAGTTTTGACGAGTCTTTTCTTAACATCCTTGTTCAAAATTCCTTTCATTAATTCCCTCCTCCTTGTGAAAATAGTAATTCTTCTCCTTACATCACTACTAACTTGATCTCGGCCCAAAACACTTAAAAGATACCTAAAATGTTCCTTCGCTCAAGCCTATGAATTCCTTTAGACTGTCTATTTCTGGAAAACCACATAACATTTGTTTTGTCTGCATTTATTCTCAACCCACATCTATCACAACGATTTTCCAACTCACTTAGCAATGCTTGCAAACCCTTGGCTGACTGACAAACTAAAGCTTAGTCATCAGCAAAGCTAACCGATTTTACGAATTCCCCTCCGACTTTTACTCACACATCCAGCTCTTCCCATGCCTCTCTTTAATCGTGTCCCCCACATATACATTGAACAGCACCGGTAATAATGGGCAACCCTGCCTTACACCTCTTCTTAATACTGCCCATCCGGACTCTCCGTTCCCCACTCGCACCTGAGCAGTCTGAGACATGTTGCGGAGTAGTTTCCTGTCCCTCCAATCTATTCCCATTTCCTGCAATACACGCATTAATTTTTCCAAAATCACTCTATCAAACGCTTTTCGAAATCCACGAAATAGGCAAATACGTCCTGATAGTATTCTTTATTGTACTGTAAGGAGAAGAATTGCGCTAGGCAAAGCGGCTGTCACATGGAGGAGAGAATTGATGACGGGGACTTTAAGTAGGGAGTTTAACAAAATACTCGTAAAAACTTTGATATGAAGGCGATGTAAGGCGAACTTCAATGTAAGGCGCGGAAATGTGGTCACTGAAGCAGGAGGATAGACGTAGATTGGAGGCTTTTGAAATGTGGGTGTGGAGAAGAATGGAGAAGGTGTAATGGACCGAAAGGAAAATAAATGAGGAAGTACTAGAAATGGTAGGGGAGGAGAGGGGTTTGCTGGGAGAAATCCTATGGAGGCAGGAAAAATGGATGAAAGGCGTATTGAGCAGTAGTAGGATGTTGAAGACGGTAATAGAGGGGAGAATGTCAGGCAAGGAAAAAAGGGTAGGAACAGGATAGGGATGTTGGACGGGATGAAGGGAGGACAGAAGTACACAGAGATGAAGAGGGACCTGATGCAGTGCAAGTTGCTCGATTGTGTTTTGTTAGGGGCCAAAAATATTTATTTGGCAGATGTGTCCATCCGAACACCTTCCTTATTATTTTCATGTATATATATATATATATATATATTCACTGATAAGTCATAACAAACACAGAAACCAAAACACAAAAGAGGAAAAACTCACTGGTTCTCGAATTTTCGGTGGTCCAACCACCTTTCTCAAGAGGAATTAGGAACAGCTGCAGCTGCTGTTCCTAATTCCTCTTGAGAAAGGTGGTTGGACCACCGAAAATTCGAGAACCAGTGAGTTTTTCCTCTTTTGTGTTTTGGTTTCTGTGTTTGTTATGACTTATCAGTGAATTTACATTACACGTTTGTGGGTTTTCCAAAAAAGTATATATATATATATATATATATATATATATATATATTATATATATATCATGTAAGTGGACTAGTCACAAACACAGACACAGAAACATATAAAAGAGGGACTCACTAGGTCTGAATTTTCGGTGGTGCAACCACCTTTCTCAAGAGGAGTTAGAAACAGAACCCAGTTCAGTTCAGGAACTGAAACTTCTGTTTCTGTGTCTAACTCATCTTGAGAAAGGTGGTTGTACCACCGAAAATTCGAGACCCAGTGAGTCCTTCTTTTATGTTTTTCTGTGTTTGTGTCGACTAGTCCATATACATTATTGTGCACGTCCGTGGGATTTTCACAAAAGTGTTATATATATATATATATATATATATATATATATATATATATATATATATATATATATATATATACTCTTGGAAATGACGCTCTCCGGCGACGCACAAACACACAAACACTAAGACAACAAACACCACACACATAGAAACATAAAAGAAGGACACTTACATTGGATATTTACGTTTCGACGGCACGGCCGTCGTCATCAGAATCTGATGACGACGGCCGTGCCGTCGAAACGTAAATATCCAATGTAAGTGTCCTTCTTTTATGTTTCTGTGTGTGGTGTTTGTTGTCTTAGTGTTTGTGTGTTTATATATATATATATATATATATATAAAACTTAGACAGTAACACACAGCACGAGAACACATAAAAAGAACACTCACAATAATATCTTGATAATTTCGACGGACTCGAGCTCCGTCTTCTTCGGAAGATAAGATATGACTAAGAAAAAGGGTACGCGGTGCAGAGAGAGTATGGGACGAAGGAGAGGGGAAAAACAAGTAGTGGGGGAGGAGTGAAGGAGGGGTATATGGAGGGGGAGAAAGCGGAGCGGGGAACAGGTGGTGGGAGAGGTGTGAAGGAGGAGGTTATGGAGGGGGAAAGGGAGGCCAGAGGGGAGCGGAGATGGAATAAGGAGGATGCGGAAATAGTAACAAGCGACACAGAAAACTAACAATTCATCCACAGATCCCACAACACCCATGACCAAGGCATTAACTCACCCAGTCATCATAAGGAATTGACAAGTCAAAACACAGGACAAGGATGACAAAATGTATGCGGATGAATAAATTGCCCCACCACTTCGCAAGAAATAAATCCACCTCCATCCACCCCAGCCCTCTGGCCCTCTCATATCTGTTGCTGCTGATGTTTTGGGAGAATACGCCTATTTTTTAATCCGGCTTACTCTCTTTGTTTGCTTCACTTCCGCCGAGAGAGGTCATTGCAGCGTATGGTAAGAGCGGGACTCTCGGCCTATTGGTGCGCTGTGCGATGCTTCGTTATCAGTTTAAGGCAATCACCGAAATAACTCCGAATCGAATTCCAAAAATCGATTTGGTGCGTTGCGATTGACAGCCAATGGCAATGCCGGCGGAGGGAGGGACGCGCATTGTGGGTGGAATCGTGTTCAGAGGGCAGGGCTGATTCCGGGCGGCGAAATGAAAAGCGGTATTCATACCGACCGGTATTTTTGTCTCGGCGACATCCGAGTTATTTCTCCTGGGAGGGTGGCGGTATTCTTCGCGAGGGGGTGACCGGCCGGCCCCCTTCCCACCCATCGCCTCCCAGGGGGCGATGGGGGGGGCAGTGAGAGGATCACCTTTTGCTCCGACGACGCCTGGCGCCGTAAGTAGGGCGGTTATATTATTCTTAAGAGCGTACGTAGTTGATTAAGTTGCCTTTCAGCTCGACGCGGAAGAGCAAAATATTCGCTGAATATTGAGAAGATGAGAGTTTTACCGTCATTTTTTTTAAATAATGGGATGCTAAAAATCCTTTTTCATTATCATAAATCGTAAAACACAAGATTTTTTATGTAAACCTTAAAAGAGTAACAGATACACTCGCTAAATAACATATTCCCTTTGTTCAATAATGCCACCTACGCGTAACAGTTGATAAATGTTTTAGCGATAACATTTGATGCAGTTATGCAAATATTACCAGCAATGATCAATGAACCTGGGCATTAATGATCATCTCGTTAGTGATGTGTCCTATGAACATTAATGTACGTGAACCGATGCTAATAAGAATTACTGATAAATGGTGACACCTCTTAGCGGCAGAGCTTAATTAAAGTTGAGTTATTCATTTTATTAAAATTAGTTATTGCTATCGGTTAGAGTGGGACTATGGAGAGGGTTGTTGGGAGGAATCGGAATGGAATACACTCGGATGAGTGCTGCACGATGCAAGGCATTTGGATGTTTTGTGAGCGTGATTTTTGGAAGGGGGGGAATGTAATAGAGGGGCGAATCGAAGGGATGCAAAAATAGTATCGATACGTGGAATACGTGAGGGAGGAAGGATGAAGTTTTAAGGACCGGACAATGGTTTAGGGCACCGCGGGCCTTGGATGGGGGTCCAAAGGGGCCAGTGGGCAATGTATCGCGGTGACGGGTCCAACAAAAACCTCTGCACTGCTAATAGTAATAAGGAAGCCCTGACAGTGTGCGGATAATCTATATTTGATCTTTCCGTGGCGGACGAAACTCGTCTCCGAACCCCTTGGCCTATCATATCAGATCCGCACACGCGTGCTCGCACGTGCCATCCGAAGACGGTCCACGCGTTTGGGAATCGTGGCGCTGCGTGATGGTGCGGCGTGCACCATCTTGATGTGCCGGCAGTCACCTTACGGGGGCGGGGGAGGATGGGTAACAGAGGCGGATCACGCTCGCCCCCGAAGGGGGAGGGGGCGGGAGGTTGTTTAGTGCGGCGGGGAGGGGGGGCGTGCGATGAGAAATGGCGGCCGTCACGCCAGGTCAGGAGCGCGTTCCCCCTCCCGCCCGGGTGGGGGGGGGACGGAACGCTTCACACGGGCGAAATTATATCCACGCGTCCCATAAACCTCCCCCTTCCGTAGAATGAATGTCGCATTTTAACCCTTGCGATTCCCCGCACTTACCATTCGGGAGATCTCATTCTGAGATTTTGTGGAATCTTGGGATATTTTTGGATTTTTCTGCTCTCCGTCGTGTACTACTGTGATAGTGCCACTTCAACTCTTCCTCAAAAAAACTCAAAAATTTATTTTTCAACGTAATCTCCTTTCAGCTCTATAAACTTTCCCAGCGATGTTTAATAATTTCGATAACCTTTTTACAATAAGAACTGTCTTCATTCTTAAAATACCGACATCACTTTTTCACGGTTGGAACATCTTTGATGACTGAGCCATTTTTTATTAGCCATAATCCAAAGGGGCATACATTTGGCGAACAGGGTGAATGAATGGTAGCGATTCAAACTTTAATTCATGAATTTTGGTCATTGCAATAAAGCATTTGTGAGCTGGTGCATTGTATTGATGAAACAACACTTTCTTCTAAGCAAATGCGGCTGCTTCTGCTTGGTTTCTTCGCTCAAACGTTGCAATTAGTTTGTATGCTACTCGCCGTTGATAGTTTTTCCTTTTTCAAAATTATCAATGAAGATTATCCCAAAAAACCGACGCCATGACCTTGCCTGCAGATGAAACGGTCTTCGCCTTCTTTGGAGCCGGTTCTCCCTTTTGAATCCATTGTTTTGATTGTTCTTTTATCTCGGGTGTGAAGTAATGGACCCATTTTTCATCTATAGTTGTGAAACAGCGCAAAAAATCTGCTTTGTTGCTGTGAAACTTTGCTAAACACTCCATTGAAACATCTCCACGACACTGGTTTTGCTCGAGTGTGAGCAAACATGGCACCCATCTTGCACGCAGCTTTCTCATATCCAAAATTTCAGTTAATATGTGATGTACCGCACTTTTTAAAGTGCCTAATATGTCTGATAGCTCGTGCACTTTCAGTTGACGATCATCGAGTATCACTTTCTGGATTTTTTCACCGTTGCTTCAGTCGTCACCTAATTTGGTCGCCCAATGCGATGCTCGTCTTGGCAGCTCGTACGTCCTCGTTTAAACTCTGTTACCCAATATTTTACTGTTGTAAACGAAAGAGTAGACTCATCCTGAGAGTAATTCAGTTCAGCTTTTATAATGGATGGGCTGAGGCCTTTCAAATAAAAGTATTGTATCACATAACGATAACCAATTTTCACCATTTTCACAAATTCACTGACAACGTTCACTTTTGATGGCTGCCAAACAAATACTAAACAACGTAGTGTCTTCAAATTTGGAACTTATGCTTTATAGATTGCATACTTTTTAATAGGGTGATATTTTTCAAACAACTACCGCCATCTTCAGGTCAGTCCTGGTACTTCTGGGACCACCCTCGTATAAGTGAACCTGAAAATCTCCCTCCAATGTTGGAAGCCAAAATAACGTTGATTTTTGAAACATCGAATTAATGTTCAAGGTGAGGAATTGCTACTTTTATTAAATTATTCAAATAAACTATATTAAGCCATCATTGTGAATTTATATAATAACGAGGGACTGACTCGGTGTAGGTAAACTGATAAGCGACGTCACTACCATACCCTCGATATTAAAAGCATAATATCCTTTTTTTAATAGGAAATGAAAAAGGACGCTACCCTGTCGAGCCAGATGGTGAACTCCTTTCCTACCAACTCAGAGGTCGCGAGTTCGATTACCGCCAAGGCAGGTTTTCCTCTGCTTAGGGCTTGTGTGTTCGTGTTTGTCTTCAATGTAACGCACAACGTTTAGGGGAAAGAAGAGATTATAAAAGTGTCAATCTTGCCCCAATAAAAGTCGTCAAACAAAGAAATAAATAACAATGAAAACCACCCTTTTAAAGGTTTTAAGGTTTATTGATGCAGCAAAAATGTGGTCAAAAATTCAGTCTCGGCTCGCCAACCATTTCCATCTGGACTCACATTATTGAACTTTTTGTAAATGAAAATTTGGAAAAAATCGGCAAACCAATAGAGCACCCGGTCAGGCAACGGTCGAAACTGAAAAGGGGAGCGCTGTTCGTTAATTTAAACATAAACGCCTCTAAAGTGAAATGAACGTGTATTCCACACATTTTAATTATTACTATTCTTATGCCATATTTATGTAACCGAAAAATTCTATTTTATGATTGAAATTCATAAAATCCAAGGTACGTTCGCTGAAGTCTTCTGAGGCAAGATTTTAATCAAATTAATTCCCATTCCAATTGGACTGAAACGCTCTAAAGCATGATTATGGCGTAATGACGAGCTATTTGCATGATAATGGATTCTATGGCATCCATAGCCATTACCACCGATGCTTGGATCCTCCAGAACAAACTCAACTACTGATTGGATTCCGTTGTGCGATCCATCGGCTCAAGATCATCCCGAGTCCTTGCCAACGGTCATTTTGAAAGGAGAATACCTCCCCACGTGAAGTCAGACTTTTAAATAACTCAGTGAAATTCATGCCCAGTAACCAGCCAAAGTGACTATTGAACTTCCTATTGTTTGCTGCTTTCCAGTTTTTAAAAATGCCCCAATATCCGAAGAGCCTAGGATGGACCAGGGCAGTTGTTTATGTACCAAACGGGCCTCAACTTCAAGGCAACAAAATAAAGCATGAATGCAATGCACGCCAATGAAGTGAAGGGCCTCGTGATTGACCCGTGAAGGGAATCGGTCCTTCCTACGCAGGACCGTCGAATCATCTGATCGAGTGACCTCTGAAATGAGCATGGAGCGCACTCGAGGGCGGCGATGGTGCTCTTCCGAGTACATTGACAATGGGCACAGAGTTAGATAAGGAGCCAAAGGAAATACCAGCGAACACTTTGAATAATGTTTGAAAGAGGAATGCAAATAATTGTAACGGTGGAACGGATGGGCGAGAAATCGCCTGCATTGCAAGAAAGACGAGGACTCCGGTGAGGCAATACCTAAACACCTTGTCCGCTAGCTATATGAGAAATTGGAACGGAAATACTACCCAAAGGATCAGATGATGTAAGTATCCAGGAGCGTCGTGAATGAAATTGAGGAATTAGAGGAGAAGAACGGACTGAATAAGTAAGCAGAGGTGAGTAAGATGGAATACGACTCTGTTTAACAAGAGGTTCAAGAGTAAATATGCTGAAAAAGAGACGAAGAAGGATGGAGAAAGAAGTCCTGATTAATAAAACCTATAATATTTACTAATACTGAAGGTGTAAATGCATTCTCAGAGTTTTAGGTTAAAATAAACTCTCTGCTACCAATTTCGCAAATTATGGCATCGTGGCCACATTCAACAGGTGGGGATAAGATATTGAAACTGCTACGCCAACCACCTTAAGTGGGACAAGTACATTGAGGAGGCCTCTCCAGTGAGGACAGGGCATTTACAAAATGACGTGCATCTCTGCTTCGAGGTCACGCGCGTGAAGTGAATTACGCTCTAATCATGGAGAGGTGGGGGGTGTGTCCTCCTCTTTTTCCTGAGTTGTACACGACCGGTGAATCTCTTCTGTATAGCGGGTCGTCCACGTCGCAGGACACGCGGCAACCGAGACTATTGTCCCTGCTACGCAGCACCGTGCACAATGCATTATTGCTCTTCGAGGTTTATGTGACCTAAATTATGGACCAACATAGTAAGGCATACATATTAGCGTGAGTCCTTCTTCCTTCCCATGGCGTGGATGTTAGTGCATATTGCTTGGGTTTGGTGCTAGGGATATGGGTCCGACTGCATATTGATAAGGATTGGGTGTTTGTAATTGTCTTGGTCTTGTGTTATATGTGGGGATTAGATGGAAGAAGGGACTATAAAGTCTCAATCTCACCCCAAGCAAAGTCGTTAAACAAATAGGTAATATGATCGACGACATGAAAAACGTCTGATGAGAAAAATAGGTTGCAAAAAGTTTTCGAAATCGTATATGAATTAGAATTATTGGTGGAAAAATGAAAAATATATGATTACGTAAAATGGATGTGGCACGAAGAATGTGTAAGGGGTTGACGCGTATTACTATTGTCACTAATTTAAATACAAATTTAATTTAATTTGAATTGGTGACAAGTTTTAAGTTTTAAAAATTAAGTTCAATTTTCATGAAAGTCTTGAGACTTAGTTCAGTCCATGAGTGGAGGAGAATCAATTCATTACTCCGCTTCGCTGCTGTTCTGTGCATTCTCTTCTAAAAATGTATCTTTTACTCCTTTCCCATGGACCGCGACGTAGGCGTGGTTGGAGGGCTTGTGTGTCCATGTCATCCCAAGAGGTTTGCTGGTGGGAGCGATGATGTTAGGGTCACACTTGCCAGATAGGTCGAAGGACATGAATCTGACTAAGGCAGTCCTCCCAGCATCTACTCCCCGATGAGACTGCTGCAAAGGCGTGTCGCCCCAATTTCCAGTAATTTGAGTCGTGTTGTCACGTTAAAAATGTTAGCATAAGTTTTTGAATATATAATAAATATTAAAATGGGAGTTCATAAACTGGAGCAGATGGAACAATTAACCTATCTTGGCAATACTTCAGATAGAGGGGATATGTCAGGCAGGCGAAGAATGGACACGAATGGAGAATGTGGTTTCTGTTCGAAGGAATGAAGGGAGATAGGATGTAAGCAGAGTTAAAGAAGGGTTTATTGCATTTGTATTATGAGGTCACGGGGTCTATCTTGTCAGGCGTGGCTGAGAAATACTATATAGTATAGCCTTGTTTAGTCTGTATCCATCCACACAGAAGCTTAAAGAGTAGACTAACGACCACATATAATTTTCTGAAATCTCAGATTTTCTATTAGCCCTTGTGCCTATCTCATGTTCTACTCCGAGTATCTGAAAGAAAATTGCATTGTGTTCGTGATCATGACACTTTTCGCGTTTTGGAAAGAGGCACTATATCTGTACGAGAGAACATATCTGTAAGGAGTCTGATATGTTTGTCTGACTGGTCGCCGCACCAAAGACATTGGCGGCGTCTTGAAATGGTGGAGTCCACTTTGGTCTGATCTCTGCTTCTCTCCTCTGCAGTTTCCTCGAGATCTACAAGGAGCGCGTGAGGGACTTGCTCCGCCCCGATGACGCTCCCGCCCCGTCCTCTCGGCCGACCTTCGTCCTGAGGGTCAGGGAACACCCACGCCATGGCCCATACGTCCAAGGTCAGAACTCCGACGTCACTCTCATTGTTTCGCAGAGGCTCCTCACGAGTGCTCTCGCGCGGGCCGCGCTTGGACGTGACTGAATCGTATTTGAGCACGAAATGTAACTCTCAGTGGCTGGTCAGAAACATTAACTCTAGTTGAGAGCGAAATATTTTCGCTTATTTTTAATAAGACTTCGTTCTTTGAATAACTCCACAATTTTTTGCACGGCCGTGGTTTCGGCGATTAACGCCATCTTTACCTGAAAATGTAAGAAATGTGGGAAATATATAAGGCATTGTGGAAATAAACAATTTACGAAGTTTTATTCAAAATTAATAGTAGCAATTTCCATGACATAACGCCGGAAACCATGAACTTTATTTTCGCTTTAGGTATAATCCTAGGAAATTTCTTTTTATTTGATTAATTCTTATCAACCTTCAATCATCCGTCACTAGATAAAAAAAGAGGTACTCCCGCTCATTTGCAGCGTGAGAAGTCTGACATATACATGTAGAATTATTTTAATATGCTTTAGAAATCGTGAGTTTTTTAATTAAAAATTGAATAATATATTTTGTGTCCAAAACTTTAAGTGTGTTACTTAGATAAACCACTACTGAAAAATTAATGCTTTGTTGAAACAAGCCAAGGGATTATGTAGCGAAACGTTAATTATCCAGTAATGAATGCCAATGTTGCACTCCAATTACAATGTCATTCGTGAGTGAGAGTGGGGTCATCATTCCCTCATTCCCCGACCCCCTCCACCTTCGCAGGCCTGAGCACTCACGTGGTGGAGGACGCGTCGTCGCTGGCGGCGCTGGTATCGCGCGGCGAGGGGTCGCGGCGGACGGGCTCGACGGTGGGCAACCCGCGGTCGTCGCGCGGCCACGCCCTCCTCGCCATCTGCCCCCTCCACCACCACGCCCCCCGCCTCCACCTGGTGGACCTCGCGGGCAGCGAGAGGGCGGCGTCGTCCGGGGGCGCCGGGCCCCCGCGGAGCGGCCCCCCCTCCACGGGGAAGGACCCCGCCGCGCGCCTCAAGGAGGGCGCCAGCATCAACAGGTCGCTCGTCACCCTGGGAAACGTCATCTCGGCACTCGGCAAGTCTCGCTCGCCTCTACCCCCCGAGCTCAATCCTAGTGTACACACATATCTGTGTCGAATCTTTGATGGCGTGATCTTTGGAGGTAATACGTAATATCTGACATAATCTACAAATCAACAGTGCATCAGTATTTTTCATTGAAATTGATCGTTCCCAGCGTCACCGTTTGGACCATTTTTAAAAATTACGTTAAAGACCCTTCTCTGACATTTCCACCCCGTCCTTCTTCTAGGACGGGGACTCTGAAAAGGAGCCTCCCTTCGCGTTACTGAGTCACTGTTGCTGTCCTTTATGCTATTTTAAACTGGCACTTTTGAAAAAAAAATAAGTTCATATAGGTTTGACGAAGGCTTTTGTCATGACTCTTATGTCGTGATCATTTTAATTAGGTGTCAGTGATGTAAAAATTAAACTAGCATGCATGCCCGCTAATTGCGTTCATTTAAGAGGTGGATGGAATGAAATTAAACGCATTCAATGGTGCTCATTGGCCTAATGCGCTCTTATTATTGGTCTTCACTATTAAAATTCTTTCTGAATGAATAATGGTTTAAATAGTACAATAAAGACGCGTAATATAATCGCGCAACCCCCAAAAACCTTACTTAATTGAAGCCCTCTTCGTTCTCCTCTCCGCTGCGCTAATCGAGAGACTTTCGCGCTATCGGTGTTGGAGTGGGAGGCACGGGGGCAGGGGGGCCCGTCCCTTCGGCTGGGGGCCCTCGGGGGCGACTGCCCGCCGCCCCCGAGGGATCTCTGCCCCACCCCCTCCCGCTTTTGCTGACTCCGGCCCATTTCGTGTCTCTGCCTGTAGCGGAGCGCTGTTCCCCACCCCCGGGCCCCCGCCGCCGCCGCCGCCGGGAACAAGGGAGGCCGGAGGAGGACCCCCAGACTGCCGCCGCCCACACCTCCCTCTTCGTGCCCTACAGGGATTCGGTGCTCACGTGGCTCCTCAAGGACTCCCTGGGCGGCAACTCCAAGACGGTCATGGTGGCCGGTGAGTGAGAAGAGACGTCACAGGGCCCGCTCGCAATATCCTAATCAAGTTATCGCAATGAGATTCCAGTCAGTACAACCTCTGCCGGAATACAATTACGCATTGCGTCAAACCGTATTGTCGATATGCCACCACATTTTGAATTTTTCCACTTCAGTGAATTCGTTTTTTCTTCATGTTTGACAATACAATCACAGATACCGTGAAATAGGTGGCACATCCACAGGAGTGGTAGCAAAAAACCACATTTTGTTTCTTCTTTGCGCGGAATGGAAACAGCATAATTCCAACCTATAACTTAGGATATTTAAATGATGAAGCATTTTTTTCCAAAAGTACCCATTTCGAAAAGATGAAACCAAATTATAGAGGCCCTTCGCTTGACTCGCGTTAATCTCTCGAATTTAGACGAAAATCGCAATAAATGTTGGCCATTTGAAAGATATCAGCCTTTTGTAAAACTCGAAAAACAGAAAAATAAAGACCATTTTTTTAAATTGCTCTTTTCAAAAGCACCAAATTATCAGGATCTTAGAGATAAAATACGTCTTTTCGCTCTTTTTCAATCTAAACGTATTGCCAACATGAATTATGGTGGCTTAGAGTTTTTCAAAATAATTTTTTAGGTATTTTAATGGTTAATTTTTCAACTTTTGAATTACCTTTGCTCGAGGTAGTGTATTTTTTCATTTAAGAAAGATAATCTTATGTTTTTTGCTTTTGGAAGACTGACTTATAAATATCTGAGGGTAGAGCCAGCTTGTAGAGGCAATTTATTTGCTCTTTGCATGATGTCAAATTTAATAATGGTCCATAATTCTTTAAACAGTCAATTTAGAAACATTTTATAACATTTACACTTTTTAAGTGATTTATCTCTGGTTTCACTCATTTTTTTATTTTGTTTTGTGTCTCATGATGTAAATTCCCTTTGTACAATAGTTGAGGTTGGTTTTCGTTTTAGAACGAAGATATTTTGGATTGTTGCCGCGATTCAAAGTTACCGATTTATGAAATAATGCCTAATTTTCCTCGAAATCATTTTTTTTGTTTGTCGTAACGTTTTCCGAAAAAAATGTCTTCAGAGGTTCGGTGGAATTGGACACTCCCTCGCCCCATTTCTTGATTAAAGGCCATTCACCCATTTTTTCCACACCTCGTTCCTTTGTTACTCTCGGCGTTTCCACCACAGCCCTGCACTGAGACGGACTATCCGTCCGTGAAATCGAGGGCCCTCTCTTTCCATTCCTCTTCGGTAGGGAGCGTTGAAAATTGACGTGCGAATAATCAGGGGGCAGCAGCTTTCATTGCATGCTTTGTGGGATTGGGCACGGAGGTCAAGCAATCGGATGGACACACAGTTGTTGTTGGCGGCGGCTACATTGAAAAGTGAAAATAAACTTCGGGTTAGGCTTGTCACTGAATATTTTCAGCCGCTGATCTACATTCTCCCTTCCCCTCGTCTAGTGTTGTCTGGCCTACTATCTTCAACGGGAGATTGTGCACATGTGTGCTTTGCTAAAGCGTCATAATTAATTTGTCATCATTTTGAAAATTTCACTGCTTCAATCTAGTATCGGGGAATAAGATTCGACTGAATAGACACAATTAATCCATTTCCTTCCAGCGTTACTATACATATAAGTTATGGGTATCACGCATTCAAGAATAAACTCTAAAACCGTTGGATCGTAGTCTTCCGTGGCGTTCAGGATTCGTGGATGTCTCCATTTTTCGGGTTCCTGCCGCGTTGGTAGTCATGCTTGACGACAGTTTCTTCGACCTGAAGACCTGGTGGAATCCAGGCGAAACTGTCGTCAAGCATGACTACCAACGCGGCGGGAACCCGAAAAATGGAGACATCCACAAACTCTAAAACCGTTGAAATATTTTGTCTTCTTTGGTAGTCGAAATAATCTAACTCATCGTGACCAATGATTTCTTCGGTATACTCGTAAAATAAACATCTTGGTGAGTTTGGTTCCGTGTCGTGTCTTCGGAGGGATATAGAAATGAGGAGTGCGTGGATGGGGAGGGGAGAGGAGGGCCTTGTCTGAAGGAGATGGACCTTCATTGGGCACATTGGATGCGAGAATTTCAACGAGTTCCTCCTGAAGTACGGGATTTGGGTCTTAAGGTACTTGCCGGTAGGCAGGCAGAGGTACCAGAGAGTTGTGTACCTTCCTTATATAATCTGTTCTATTTAAATCCACAACCGCTCAACCCTTGTCTGCGGTCCCAACACCTTCCATATTATTCCCAAACTTCTAAAAAACTCCCCTCGTAAACCTTTCCCCACCTTCCCCTTCCGTCCAGCGTCTCCAGCCTCTTCTGTTACAACCTTTCACACATTTTCATCCTTCTCTTCCTTGAGAAAGTCAGATTGTAGCACCAAACATTCGAAAAGTTGGAGTTTCTTTCATTTTTGTGTGTTTCTGTATTTGTTCGCTGGTGCTAAATCCATATACATTATTATTTACATCGGTCAGACATATTATATACATAATGTGTCTCATATATATACATTGTGCATCAAGATAGCACTAGCGAACAAACACACAGAAACACACAAAAAAGAAAATAAACTCTCATTTAAAAAATTTTCGGTGGTCAAGCCACATTTCTCAAGGTTCGAAGTAACACGGAAGTGTTGAATAAAAAACTTAGACAGCAACACACAGCAAGAGAACACATAAAAGGATCACTCACACGTAATATCTTGATAATTTCGACGGACTCGAACTCCGTCTTCTTCGGAAGATAAGATAAGAGCCATATAGAACTCTTCGGGAGATATGATAGGAATCATGAGTCTTATCTTACCATCCGAAGAAGACGGAGTTCGAGTCCGTCGAAATTATAAAGATATTACGTGTGAATGTTCCTTTTATACTATATGTTCTCGTCCTGTGTGTTCCTGTCTAAGTTTTATGTATGTTATATATATATATATATATATATATATATATATATGTATGTATGTATATATATATAGATGATTTCTTCGAAGTAACACGGAAGTGTTGAATAAAAAACTTAGCCTGTAACACACATCACGAGAACACATAAAAAGAACACTCAAAATAATATCTCGATAATTTCGACGGATTCGAACTCCGTCTTCTTCGGAAGATAAGAAATGACTGAGGAAAAGGGTACGTGGTGCAGAGAGAGAAAGGGACGAGGGATAGGGGCAAAAGCAGGTAGTGGGGGAGAGGTGAAGGAGGGATATGTGGAGGGGGAGAAATCGGAGGAGAGAACAGGTGGTGGGGGAGGGGTGAAGGAGGGGGTTATGGAGGGGGTTATGGAAGGGGAAAGGGAGGCCAGAGGGGAGCGGAGATGGAATAAAGAGGATGCGGAAATAGTAACAAGCGACACAGAAAACTAACAATACATCCACAGATACCACAACACCCATGACCAAGACGCTAACTCACAAAGTCATCATAAGGGCTCGACAAGTCAAAACCCAGGACAAGGATGACAAAATGTATGCGGATGAATAAATTGTCCCACCACCACGCAAGAAACAAATCAACAACCATCCACCTCAGCCCCCACCCATTTAGTGAACGACATTGAGACCCGGATGTTAATAGGTTTAACAAATACCTCAACAACCTTCACCATTCCCTCCTCCAACGGGTATACCCAGATTCTCTCCTTCACAGAAAAACCCTAAAAATATCTTACACAACCAATCCTCCCTCAACCACAGACTCCCACCCTCTCTCAATATGCACCACTTATTTCCCTGGCATCCAGTCCCTTAAATTCATCCTCAAAGACCTGTACCCAATCCTCAAAAATCACGACGTTTCGTCCAACCTTCTTCCTAAATGCCCTTCTGTTACCTTCAAACGGCCCGCCAAACTATCAGATCTCCTCAAATCCATCAAGTCTCTTCCAAATCCCCTCCCACCCCCAGTTGCACACCCACTCCGTGCTTGCGAGCAAGATGCAAAAACTGTCCTATTTTCACCACTCCACCCCTCTCCATCCCACCTTTTAACTCTCTCCCGCCCTTCCCCCACTCCTCATGCACATCTCAGAATGTAATATATCTTCTGACTTGCAAACTCTGCCCGGCATTTTATGTAGGCCAGTGTTCTACACCCCTGAACCTCAGGGAGAACAATCATCGCGCCTCATGTAATCCCTCTTCCCCGTCCGCGGGTCTTCCCATCCCAAAACATGCCTCCCACCACAACACCCCCTTCAACTACTGTAACAATGTTTCCGTTCTAGCATCCCTTCCCCCATCCGATAACCCTATAAAATTGAAAACAATGGAATTGGCATTTATATGGCTGTGTAAAGCCTATCAACATCCGGGTCTCAATGTCGTTCACTAAATGGTGGGTGGGGCTGAGGTGGATGAGAGTGTATTTGTTTCTTGCGTGGTGGTGGGACAATTTATTCATCCGCATGCATTTTGTCATCCATGTCCTGGGTTTTGACTTGTTAAGCCCTTATGATGACTTGGTGAGTTGATGCCTTGGTCATGGATGTTGTGGTATCTGTGGATGACTTGTTAGTTTTCTGTGTCGCTTGTTACCATTTCCGCATCCTCCTTATTCCATCTCCGCTCCCCTCTGGCCACCCTTTCCCCTTCCATAACCCCCTCCATAGTCCCCTCCTTCACCCCTCCCCCACCACCTGTTCTCCCCTCCGCTTTCTCCCCCTCCACATTCCCCTCCTTCACCCCTCCCCCACTATTTGTTTTGCCCCTCTCCCTCGTCCCCTTCTCTCTCTGCACCACGTACCCTTTTCCTCAGTCATATCTTATCTTCCGAAGAAGACGGAGTTCGAGTCCGTCGAAATTATCAATATATTATTGTGAGTGTTCTTTTTATGTGTTCTCGTGCTGTGTGTTACTGTCTAAGATATATATATATATATATATATCTTAGACAGTAACATATATATATATATATATATATATAAAGAGAAGAATTTCGCTAGGTAAGGAGGCTTTCTCAAGGAGGAGGGAGTTGATGACGGGGATGTTGAGTAGGAAGGTTAAGAAAAGACTCGTAAAAACTGATATGGAGCGTGGCTATGTACGGCGCGGAAACCTGGTCGCTGAAGCAGGAGGATAGACGTAGATTGGAGGCATTTGATATGTGGGTGTGGAGAAGAATGTAGAAGGTGAAATAGACCGAAAAGAAAACAAATGAAGAAGTACTGGAGATGGTGGGTGAGGAGAGGGGTTTGTTGAGGGAAATCCTAGTCTCCGTGACCTTGGTGACAGAAGGAAATAACATACTACACAATGAAACACCTGAAGAAGGCATGCCGCAGTAGAACGACCCCACCCGTATTCAAGGACCCGGCGTTTAATCCCTCTTTGAACTCATTTGCACTCAAACTCATGTATATGTGTATGTATTATTAATAGTGGACAGTAATATTAATAATGGATCGAAAGGAATACAAATGAGGAAGTGCTGGAGATGGTGGGTGAGGAGAGAGGTTGGTGGAGAGAAATCCTATGGAGGCAGGAAAAATGAATGAAAAGCGAATTGAGCGGTAGTGGGATGTTGAAAAAGGTAATAGAGGGGAGAATGTTACGTCTATCCTCCTGCTTCTCCACGTTTCCGCACCGTACATATCTACGCTCCATTACAAAGATTTTACGAGTCTTGTTTTAACATCCCTACTCAACATCCCCGTCATCAACTCCCTCCTCCTTGAGAAAGCCTCCTTACCTGGCGCAATTCTTCTCCTTACGTCCCTACCACTTTGACCGTATTAGTCCAAAACACTTCCGAGATATGTAAACTGTTCTACCTGCTTTATTTTTTGCCCGCCTATTTTAATATTTAGCTTAGCCTTTTTCTTTCTGGAAAATCGCATAACCTTTGTTTTATTAATATTGATTCTCATCCCATATTTATCGCACTGAACCTCCAATTCACTCAGCAATGCTTTCAACCCCTTGGCTGACTGAGCAACTAATGCTTGGTCATCAGCAAACCTGACCGATTTTACGAATTCCCCTCCGACTTTCATTCCTACCTCCAGTTCTTCCCATGCCTCTTTAATCATTTCCTCTACATAGACGTTGAACAGTACCGGTTACAATGGGCAACCCTGCCTTACACCTCTTCCCAACACTGCCCACCCGGACTCTCCGCTCCCCACTCGCACCTGAGCAGTCTAAGACATGTACAGGTTGCGGATCAGTCTCCTGTCCCTCCAATCCATTCCTATTTTCTGCAATAAACTCATTAATTTTTCCCGATTCACTCTATCAAACGCTTTTTCGAAATCTGCAAAACAGGCAAAAACGTCCTGATTGTATTCTATATTACTCTCAATTAGTGATATCATTACTGCAATGGCATCACGCGTACCTCTTCCCTTCCTAAACCCAAACTGATCATCCCCTAAGTAATCATTTGCCTTACTCTCTATCCTTTTGTTGATGATCCTGAGAATAACTTTAGCTGCGTGTGATATCAAACTTATTGTTCTGTAATCCTCACATGACGTAGCCTTTGCCTTTTTTGGAATAGAAACGAACTCCGATCTCACAAAATCTTCCGGCCAGATTCCTTCTTCATAGATACTACCAATCAGTCCATATATGGCCTTCTTCCCACCTTTTCCTAACCATTTCAACATTTCTACAGGAATGTTGTCCACCCCCACAGCCTTATTTGCTTTCATCTCCTTCCATCCCCATCTCCTTGTGGTTGCTCGGTGGCATGTATACTTAACAAAGACCAAGTTCGTCGGTTCTGCTTTAATCTCTACGAGTAAAATTCTATCATCCATACCAAAAAAAGGAAAGAAATATTTGTACTTTTCCACAGATTTTATTAGATGGTACAACGCGTTTTACCGACTTGCGGCATCATCAGGTACAAGTTTGCTACACAGACAGTGGCAGAATATATACCCTCAGGACCGAGTGGGGGCGGGGAGGGGCGGAGGTGCCTGAGAGGGGTGGGGGCCCTCAGGTGCGTTGAGGGGTTGTTTTGACCATTTACGGGCTAGTTTCTCGGAGAGGAGTAGGGAGGGGTATGGGAACAATTGCTCATTACAAAGGGTCGTGTTAGGGTTTGCTAAGTGCCTTCTTATCTTTAATTGCTCTAGAGCGTCCATTCTTAATCCTTTTGGGAGTACGTGTAAAATCTCCGGGACAAAGTCACTGCTGTGGTCGAATTCCAGTAAATGCTTGGCGAAGAGAGAGTTGGTTTTCTGATTTTTGTGACACCTCGCGTGTTCCTTGACTCGTACCTTGATGTTCCTACCTGTCTGGCCGACATAAACGCTATTGCAATCGTCGCATTTCAGTTTGTAAATGCCTGATTTGTGAAGATTATCCTGGGTGTCTTTTCCATTGGCCAGGAGTTTGGAGAGGGTTACGGGTGAGTAGAAGACTGCTTTGAGTGAGGTGGGTAGGCAGTTGGAAATTCTATATGAAATTTCCCCAAAAATGGAATGGAGCACCACTTAAAGTCCTTAGATACTGCGGGTTGTGAAACGAAAATATTTTTTAAGGCCATTGATTTTTGTTTTTTCCGCAGTAATGTGTCAACTAGCTTAGGGTTGTAACCATTGTTGGTAGCTATGTTAGTAATTGTGAGGAGTTCCATATTGAAGTTTTTGGGGGAAAGGGGGATGTGTAGGAGGCGGTGAATCATGGAGTGGAGGGCCGCGTGTTTGTGAGAGAAGTGGTGTGCGGAATCATTAGAAATTATGTGGTCTGTATAAGTGGATTTTCTATAAATTTCAAATTCGTGTCTGTTTTCCCTTAATGTAATTGACAAGTCGAGGAAGTTGATAGTGCCATTGAGGTCCTTTTCCATGGAGAAGGAAATATTCCGATGAATTGTGTTCAGGTGATTAAGGAAGGAGTCTAACTGCCGGTTGGTTCCTGTCCGTAGGCATAGAATATCGTCCACGTAACGAAACCAATAACCCACGTTTTTGTTATGCTGATTGTCAGCATTGAAAAGATGTTCTTCTAGAGAATTGAGGAAGATTTCGGCTAGGAAGGGGGACAGTGGGGAACCCATGGCTAACCCATCCGTTTGGCTGTATAGAGTGTCGTTGAAACTAAAATACAAATATTTCTTTCCATTTTTTGGTATGGATATTAAATACTTCCACGAAGTGAAGCCTGAAACAATAGAAAATTCTATCTGTCGCTTGCTCTATGTTGACTACGCTTCTTCCTACCCCTTTATTTAAAATTACGGCAACCCCTCGTTGGCTCTCGTCCCCGCCGCTGTACATTATTCTGTAATGATTACTCCAGTAATCCCCGCTATGCTTCCATCTCACCTCGCAGAGACCTAGAACATCTATATTACCTCTTTCCATCTCTCGCTTAATATTTTCTAATTTGCCTCTTCTCAACATTGTCCTGACGTTCCGGGTTCCTATTCTAACTACTTTCGTCTTCTTCTGAGTCTTCTGTCCTGCTGCAGTCTTCATTTAGAAGGCAAATCGAACATTAGTGCGGCGTCACCCCCCCTTCCTCCGTAGTTTGCACTTTTCCTTCGTTCTCATTTTTTATAAGTAAAGATTCGATTGCAATGGAGCTGTAACATTTCCTGGAAAACCCGTTGGAGTTACGACTCCACAGAACCAACCACCCACTGCAGCTTCGAAGCTGCACCCAACATTCCCTCGTAGTCTCGCCTCTGCATGAAATCATACATCTCTCTCAAAGCATCCCTTCTCTCTTCTCCCCCCGCAGCCATCTCCCCGTCAAGCACATGCTACAGCGAGACCATAAGCACCCTGAGGTACGCCCAGAGGACGAAGCGCATCGTCAACAGTCCCGTGGTCAACGGCGAGGACCCCAACGCCAGGATCATTCGAGAGCTGAGGGCAGAGGTGCGCAAGCTGCGAGGCATGCTCCTCTCTGCACAAATGGTGAGCGCCCTCTCTCTCTGCCCGCGCGCCATCCCTTGCGCGCATGCGTATATGCACTGAAGCTGTAAGAGCGGTGCTGTGGCCTTGCAGCCAAAGATTAGGATGATTGCCCGAGGCTTTGGAGGTATTGCGCACCTGGATCTGAGTCAAGGATATGTGCAGTCACTCATATTCACATTCACATATATAATTATTTATCTACTTTGGTACATATTTATTTTCACATTTAAATAAACAAAGGTACTTGCTCTACCAAATCACGCATCATTGAGTGTTTTGGAGTGAAGCTTCAAATTTTGATATTTATACATACGTTTATTATTCTTGTCCAAAAACTTTACACCACAGATATTATATAATTAAATTTTACATTCTCATACAATTAAAAAATAACAATATTATAGAGTAAAAAGATTTGGTCTTGCTAAGTCTTTTAGGTTTTTCAGCAGGTGCCGATTTTTAATTTAGCGACATGGAACAATTTTTACAATATTCAAAAATAAAAATACTCAAAAGACCAATAATTAGTGTACACCAGTTCCTATATTGCTCTTTCCAAACACATTCATACACTTTCCTACATTATACTTGAGAAACATACCGTCATACACACATATATAGATATCACAATTCATAAGCCTGTCACCTATTATTCTCATTATATTTTTTATACAACCAGTGTCTTAATTGTTTCTTTAGCACCGAAATATTTTCTATGGACTCTATTGGTTGAAGTAGTTGGTAGTTGATCTTGAATTAAGATTGTAGTAGTCGTCCCGTTTAATTCTGTTGTGACTATTTTTACTCGAGTACATCCATGCGAGCGCCAGAACCTTCCAATGGTGGTGTGGAGCGCTCTTTTTTTTATTCTGATGCACTAATCTGCCAATGTGTGGCGAGGAGCTAGAATAATTTCCTCTCTGGCGACGCTTTATTTAGGAGTCTTTTTGACTCGCTCCCTCCAGCCGACTCCAGGGGGCTCCGTAGCGATTCTTCCAGCACGTCCCGTCTCACGCCAATAGTAACACTCCCCCCGTTCCTCCGGAGACCATTTTCTAAAACAGCTCGAGAGGATTTCCTCTCTTCTCTTCCCAATTCCTTAATTAACGAAGTCATCTCCCCCGTGGGCCCCAAATATGTCCTTGCCATACATTTCACATGCGGTGTATCTAAAGCGGAAATCGCCTCTCATTTATTTGTTAGCTCCTTTGCCTACGATACATTTAATGAAACCTTTGCTTTGCTCAAAACTGAGATCAGACAATTAAAAAGATAACACAGGCTAACAGTGGTTTTGGTGCCGGAGCTTTTAATGCTGTTTAAAGAACAATTGGGGTGCTGAATCCAATTATGGCACTAGTTTTTTCCTATCAGCTATAGTTTTCAAGATATAGATATGTTGTTACTTACGTAAAAAAATCTTCTACATGATGATATGGGAATATTATATTAATAATAAAACCCACTAAATATAAAGACTTGATTTATTTCTAGGGCTGTTAAATCACCCACAAACACAACAGAATTTTACAATACAATTGAACACAAATACTAAATTTTTTTACTGTAATAAAACAAATTGAAAAGAAAAAAATACATAAAAATATCACTCAACACATCGAAAGCTTCTTTTGCGCGATTTTCTTGAGTGCACTTTGTTCAAACAGTCTCATTTTAAGCACCAGCAGTAATCTGCCATCATATGGTTATCCCATCTTCCTTGGTAGCGAGCTTCCATTGTCTTTATATCTTGGTGAAATCTTTCACCTTGTTCTTCACTTGTGTCTCCTAAATTTCCAAGAAAATTGTCTAAGTGGCTGTGTAGGTAGTGAACTTTTGTGCTCATATTACATCCAAGTGATTTGAAGTTACTGAGCATAATGTTTACCAGCTAAATATAATTTTCACTTTTGTGATTTCCTAGAAAATTTTTTATGACCTCAACAAATGACATCCAACTAATTTTTTCAATCTCATTCATTGACTCGACAAAAGCAGGATCCTTTGTAAGTTGTCTGATTTGTGGCCCCTCAAAAATACCAGATTTAAATTTTTCAATACTTATATGGGGTATCTTTAGTCTTAAGTAGCCGAAGCATGTTCCATCCTTGTCAAGAGCCTTTACAAATTGCTTCATTAGGTCTAGTTTAATATGTAGAGGCGGTAAGATGATTTTCTCTATTTCAACTAAAGATTCAGCAATGATGTTTTCTTTCCCAACAACCAAGTTTTCTCTCTTAGGCCACTCCTTCTTAATCCAGTGGTTTTGTCTGTCCCTGCTATCTCAGAGGCACAAGAAACAAGGATATTTTGTGTAGCCACTTTGCTGCCCAAGAAGAAAGTTCACCATTTTTAAATCTACACAAATCACCCAGCGATGTTCCTGGTATTTTATCTTCTGTAAGACCAATGCTATTGTATCGTATTCTTCTTTCATTTTAGTTGAATGAGCGATTGGTATTGCGCCAAACCTGTTACCATTGTGAAGAAGTACACATTTTAAACTACGCTTGGAGCTATCAATAAACAAACGCCAATCACTAGCATCACATTGTGATAGTAGTCCCATTTTTTCCAAAAGACCCTTAACGTCTAAACAAAATGTAAGATTGTCTTCTTGAGTAAAGAAGGGTAGCATATCCTTTTCCCTTGTGCGATAAAAACTTATTTTTGTACCGGGTTGCAGTAAATTCTTTTCATGCAGTCTTGATGCTAGTAGTTCGGATGCTTCCTTCGATAAGTTCAGTTCTCTAGCAAGATCGCTTAGTTCATCTTGATTAAATAGTTGAGGAATTGTTGATACCCCCTCGTAGTCACTGCCACTATCGTCAAGAGAATGAGAAATGTTTTCAAATAACTCAAATTCTTCCTTAGATGTATCTGGTGACGTCTGAAATATTGGGATCGGTATTTCTTATGAATGGGGTACCGGGCGTCTAGCTGAAGGCAAATCTGGATATGTCCAATTGTGGCGATTTTTTCGATTAATTCCCGAAACATTTACTATGCAAAAATAAGTCGTCAATATGGTTCACAGGTTCTCTGCACACCATTGGCATACCAAATTTTAGAATTTTCCTTTGTCCTGTTGTCCATTGCCGCAGATGTTCAGTACATGTTTTACACACAAAATGCGGTGCCCATGTTTTATCTTGGTCACCAAGCATAACCCCAAAATATCCCAAGTATGCATGTTTCACAAAGTCTGTAATAGTTTTCCTATTTTGTTTTACCATATATTCCCCACAAACGTAACAAAACCCATGAGGATCATTAACACAGCATCTTTGAATTGAGCTTTTTTTTAGATGATGTTTTACAAAAAGTTACACTTTGAAGTAAAGTCCGTCCACCTGCTCCGAATAGCCAAGGGCAACTAATGAAACAAAAATGGCTGTCAAGAGAACAGAAAACGTGGATGCCATCTTACGGATACCTTATGAACTAATTTCGCCATCTTTTACCGAAGTCGATACACACGATTTTTGTTTTTTAATCTCATTGGCTTACAATATAGAAATATACATAAAACTTATTGACAGTTTATTGAAAATAAAAGGAACACCACAGAGTGGTTATAAATTAGTATACTTATAGATTTATTTAACTTTGAAAATTATTTTCCGGAATATATCAAATATTAAAACAACTAATCGTAAGATGTGCCATATCTAAAAAAGTAGAGCTGTTAAATAAAAACGGATTTCATATTTGGATTCAGCTCTACAAATATAGTTAAAATCAGCACAAAGATTCCCGGCACCAAAAAAAAAAATTTTTGTAGGCCTGTGTAATTGCACTCATTTCCAATATCCTTGCATAGTTAGTGTATTAAGTACATGCGTGGAGTATAAGTACAGTTCAAATGTGGAATAACAATCGATGAAGAGAAAATGAAAGCAGGGGCATCTACAATATGTAGGATGAGTTAGGACAGAGACATAAGGTTTGGGGGATCAATAACTCGAAAGAAGACAGAAATTCACTTGTCTAGGATGTTTTCAGGCAAATTTGTGAAAAGTAGTAACGAAAAAAAAAAAAGAAAAAATGCGTAAGATAATAAGGTTTCTACAAATATTTTGAGGTTGAAGGCAGATACTTTAGTCAAAATTAAAGAAATTCTTTGCCAAAACTGAAGTGGAAAAGTGTACCGTACATCTTCAAAAAATGGTCGTTGAGGCAAGAGGATTAGCGCAGTTTGGAAATTTTCTGAACAACAGAGTTTTGTATAATAATGGATAAAATATAATGTGTGGAAAGGAAAACAAACGACGAAGTTCTATGCGCGGTATGAGGGGACTGTTGCGAGAAATTGTTAAGTGGCCGGGCACAAGTTGTGGGTGGATACGGAATGCTAAGCATTGATACTTTGAGATGTAGAGTAGGGGAGCGTCGTTCAAATGAGAAATAGACGGAGGAAGAGAGAATCGGAGTCAATGGAGGCGATGAAGGTTGACTTCGTGGTGTAAACATTGTTTATTGTTATGTGGTATGCCGTTGTCGTGGTATGGAGAACCCGAGAGATGGACCCTTCATTAGTCTCTGCAGGGATTAAGAACGGGTCCAGGACAATGGAGATGTATTGCGATCGCGGGAGTTCGTCGAAAAATGTGGTCGTTCACTTCAAACTCCAACTAATCCCAACTTTCAGGTACATGGCGTACATTCGTCTCGATTGCCGTACGAGAGGACGGGGGAAAGGACATCCACGAAGAAAGAGGATGAATTCCGATCCACATTCCAGTCCACGAACCAACCTCATACCTCAACAATCGAACGCAGATAGAAATCACGGTTGACGATGTGAGTTGGAACCGATCGTATACCAATGCAACGAAAAAGTAAGAGAGAGAGAGAGAGATGTTAGATGGCATATACGTAGACGTTAGGTAGCTTTGGTTAGGCCACTTTTGGAATGCGCCGAAAGTGTCTCATACCCTAGGGTGAACCCCTAAATTTCACCTTTTTGGGGAGTCAGACTGAAAACTCAAAAAAATTAGTTGAAAATTCCTACGAGAAGAGAGTAAGCGTGACGGGAATGTCGGAGAAATTAGTTTGGGATCTCCTTGTTTCACGAAGAGAAGAGGCGCGATTAAGGCTTCTAGGAATGTTCAGGACACCAGAGTTTGCTTACGGCACCAAGGGAATTATTATTGCACCAAATAATATTGGTTGGTTCGACCACGGGGATAAAATAAGTGAAGGAATGACGCTGTCACAAGCAAATACCTGCACTCATCTGCATCCTACCGCATTATTAAAAATCAAATTAGCGCCCGAATATTTATTTTATTTTTTCATTTTAAAACATTATTCACGCACAGCAGTAGCACCAATTTACAGTGAAAAATATAAAAAGCACATGAAAGAGGACAAAAAGACAATAACAGCATAACAATAACAACGAGAACAGAGCATGGACCGGGGAAATATTTAATTTGTTGAAAGGTGGACTGGTAGTAGCTTGGGTGGTGAAATAGTTACATGGTAAATGAAAAGGATGGACAGTGTGAGGGAGTGAATTTAGAAGGGAGGAGAGGCGAAATAAAGGTGAGTGCCTAGTAGTGAGAGACATCCTAAGAATAGGCAGGTGGAGTAGGGAGTGGGTGGATCGAGTTGGTATCCTGAAGTTGAAGAGAGAGAGAGAGAGAGAGAGCAGTTCAGGGCAATCAATAGTCCAATTTAGGGTGTTGTGGAATGCTAATATATATAATACTTTTTACGATTAACATTTAATGATTTAATTAAGCACACCAATTGTCGCACAATGCATATAGGGATGCCCGTGTGTATTAGGAAATGAGCCTACATGTATGCAAGTGTATATCTAAAGCAATAAGTCTTCACGTACGGCTGGTGCCCTAACAACCCCCACCACACGCCTTTGTAGCGGCTTGTGAGGTATTGTGAACATATACAGGTAGAATACCTGTATACACGTAGATGATAGCAGGCTTTAAGGGCTGTAGTCATTGAATATCCGTGTCGTCATTCCCATGAGTCTGCTGTCAGTCTCCGGGGTACGTAGTATTCTGGGAAGGAGAACATGGCATCCATTGCACATATAGCAGGCCCTTGGGGCCAGGATTGTTGAACGCCGCTCACCAAGACGCTGGAATGTCTCGCCGTAATTGAATTAAATGACGAATGCCTTCACCTCGCCCCACATTCAGTGCTCCGGTGATAGCTCGCTGAATTTGTATGAAATAGCTTCGGGATCAAAAGCGTCCGCGCTCTTATCAACCGTTTCCTCGCAGGCGGAGTCGCTGCATTGCCGCCAGCCGGACGGAGGCACCGCGGCGGGAGACAAGGAGGCGGAGGAGGGGTGGCGGGGGCCCGGGCTCCAGCCCACGCCGCCTCTCGACGCGGCCGCCGACGGCGAGCCCTTCTACCTGCAGGTGAGTGCAGAGTGTGCGGGAGTGCAGGGCCATACTCCACGGCGTCGGCGCAACCGCTCGTGGATTCCCCGTGCAAACTCGTGCCGTGCTTTGGTTTGCCATTTGGAAACTGTGAGTGGGGATCAGAGTGGAAAAGCAAGGGCCGTGATGCCGCAAAATGTCCTGAAATTCACGGTCATTCTCTAAGCCAAGTATGTAATGTATGGGTTAGGTAGAAGAAGGGACTATTTAGTCTCAACCTCGCCCAATTAAGTCTATAATAAATAAATAAATAAGCCAAGGCCTAATGCATTGTCCTTGGCGGGGCTCCGAGAGAGGCACGTGAGAAACAAAGTGGAATTGATGCTTAATTTAGTCGCCATGTTTATTTAACCATATTCTGTAATAATGAAATAATGTGCATATATTTTTATTTTATAATTATGTTGGCGTTGGTTCCTTGGGTAAATTGGGGCAATGGGTGAACGCTGGTTCCTTTTTGCAGGCAGTTAGTTTCTTTTTTGAAAGCATCCTATCCAGGGTTAGTTGGAAATCACGGCTGAAACCATTAAATATTATGTAAACGTAGCATTTTTCAGTTACATGGAATACTAGAAAAGAAACATGCAAATTCCAATAACCCAGCCGTATTATTTTTGAAGGGAAATGAAAAGTAGACATGGTGAAAACAATAGTATATCGCGTGGAATCCATTTGTTTGGTTTAACTTTTACTGACCTTGTTATTTGCAACGGGGAGGAGGAATAGGTCTCGCTGGACACACTTGCTAGTCATTCCTCTCTATCTCACACATACCTCGATGGTCTTTTGTATGCAGCGTTAAAAAAGACTGCCCTCATTGAGAGTGGAAGAATGGAGTTGTGTACGTTTCAGCCGCGGCACCCTATCGGGGTCGCTTCAGGGATCGTCCCTGCGAATCGTAGAGTGTTGCCAATCGCCTGCTCGCTAGCCGATTGGGGCGGGCGCTCAGAATGGGCCTCAGAAGAGTCGCGGGGTACACCCTCACGCTCTGCGACTGTTGATACATCCATCGGCTCTCGGAGCAAGGAGCACGTCACCAAAGTTCTGGATCACTCCATGGCAACCGCCAGCGAAGGGTCGAGATGAGGAGTGCGGTGAGGGTTGCCGGAAGAGGGGGTTCCCCCGATAGACAAGCGGCTCATCGCCTCGAACGGCGCCTTCCAAAGGCAGCTCGAGTGCTCGCTCAACGTCGTCCAGCTATGAGTTCACTTCACCTCGAACGAGTCAAGAACATAAGAAAACATCGTTGCCCGGGCTTGTTACTCTCGTGGCGGCTAAAGACAGTGACTGCTTCCGCCTCTATCGTTTTCCAGTGAATTACCTTTGGACTTATTTCTCGAAGCAACTCTGACATACCACCAAAATGCTTTTGGATTCTCGTTTAAATTGTTAATTTATTATGTCTTGTGTACTAGCTTAACGCTTTTCGACGATCCTTTCCGGCATTCGTGCTATATATCTTATAATGGTTAATATTTCATTCGTGGCCAGAGATATCTTTCCGTATTTTTTTCAACTTTACGTGATATAGCCCGAACGATTTCCTAACTTCCGCGTTTCACCATCTTGGTTTCGTGTTATCTTTTATAAATTTACTTGGACTGAATCTGTTGACTGTTTAGCACATGATGTCAAGAAAGTGAATCTTCGGATTCTCAGCATTTTGGTATTTACTATCTTTCTTAAAATGAACAAAGAAAATCTCTGACGAGCAATTTAAGTTATTATAGTCCCTGTATTTAAAATTATTAAAATCTCTTTTGAAAATTAACCACTCTTTGGTTCGCTAATGCCTTCAAGAGTGTCTATATTTAAGTCCATCTTGGGTGCGTCCAATCGATAAATGGGAAATTGAAATCTTTACTGATGATTACGCCTCGATCGTTGCTCTGGGTTGAGAAAAATTTCATGTACACGTCTACTTCTAGTAATTAATTAAGTCTGTCGTCCGGTGGTCTCTAAAATGCGCTTACATTAGGTGGGTGTTATTGTTAGTATTATTCTGTAAGATAAGCCTCAAATTGAGTAGCTCCAGGCGTGATGTGGTTGAAGTCGAACGGAAGTGCTACGATCTATTATTCATTATATAAACCTCGTTGCAATCAGGCATTTGTCGTGGTGGCAACGGTCAAGTTTGGTCAACGGCCACCCTTACAATGAACATGTATATATACACAGACACAAGAAGAACAGATATGAGACAAAATGCCCTTATATATACAATGGCACTTGTAGATTACCAACCGTGTCTTTACCACTTTACACAAGGGATAGGTTCACACACCATACCTCGTGCAACGCTCTGTCCATCGCCGCTTCTTTTATATTGAGGGCTTTTAATTGAACACCGAAGCCTTTGAAGACAGTTGTCTGAAACTATCACAGCCCTGCGGATGCAAGAGTTCTTAGCAGCAATAAAAACCTCACCAGCGATACTAATTTGTTATTTCTTTTAACTGAAAAGGATTTTGTGAATTTTCACCGTCAATAATTTCAGTGAATGACGAGCTTTCAGTTCAAATAATTATATCTGCGTTTGTATTTTGAATAAGGTGAATAGGATTGTTGAAACAGGAATCGATCATAAGAACATGAAAGTAATGAGCAGGTGAGCCAAGTCAAGCATTAAAAGTTGAAGGGACTAGAGCAGGTGGAGCGATTCATGTATTTCGGCAGTATTTTTGAAGGGAAAAAAGGGTCATCGTAATGGGGGCATTAGGAGAAGAGTTGCGTTGACAAAGGAGGCATTTTGAAGAAGAGAATTGATGATGGGCCCGATAGATAAAGATGCGATGGAGAGATTAATATGGACATTAATGTGGAGCGCACCGCTTAATGGTTCCTAAAATTGGCCTCTTTTGGTCATGAGGATGAGCGTAGATTGGAGGCTTTCGAGATATGGGCGTGGTGAGGAGTCGAGGAACTCAGTTGGAAGACGGCGGCGGTGGTTTTAAATGTGGTGGGCGAGGGGGGAAGCGAAATCCGAAAAAAGGCCGAAGGGAGGAGAGGACTTATATTAAGGGGTGGAGGGGGTGTTTCTGAGGGTCACGATAAGAGGGAGAATAGTGTTTGGGAAGAGGTGAAAGGTAAGAGAGGAAGGAAGAGCGCTAAGGCTTTTTTGGACGTGGTTTGAATGCAGGCAGGACTGAGGAGAGAAATGACGGAGGTTGAACAGAGCAACGACACGGGGAAGAGAGTGGAGATATTCGCCGAGGGACGACCCCCCTTTCAATACACACGCTGTGTCTCAGTTCCATTAGGACCGTGACTATGAAAATTAAAAGCCATGTGTTGCGTTTAAAAATAATCGCTCTATTTATTCGAAATAGTCTCTTTCTGTATCCTACGCCGCTGAAATCGATTTAAAAGTGTTTTGAAACAGTTACTGTAGTCTTTTTTTTGGAATTGCATTTAGTACTGCAGTACAATATTCTTGGACGTCCTTAATGGCATCTTAACGGTGTCCTTACATTGCCAACTTCAATTTGGGGAGCAGCCAAAAGTCTGCTGGGGTCGAATACGGCGAGTGATCCACGGCTTTGGTCCCCTCTTGCCAACAAATCGCGCGCGATCTTCGCTTTGGGGCCTGGAGCGTCGTCATGGAGGAGCGATCAAGGAGCCTTCCTCTCGGCAAACCTGTTCAAACTCGATGAATCCTTGCCCACAAACTGTGGAGGACGCCGAGATAATATTGAGAATTGACGGTTTGCCTTTCTCGTGCAAACTCACTGCGAATAAAACTGTTAGCATTGTCTTCACACGACTCTTCTGCATTCGCTCTTTCTTGGGTTTCGTCTTCTTTTGGCTCAACCTCACTACACTACCGCTTTGTAAGACGCTCTTACTGGATGCACAAACCTGTCTCGTTTCCAGTTACAATCGATTTCGTGAAATTAATATTACCTTTGGCTGCCTTTAACAGGTCTTAGAAGTGTTCCACTCCACCAAACTTGATGCTGCCTCGCTGCTATACTGCCATTTTCTGACGAATCTTAGTCACTTACTGCTGCATTCGCGGCCAGAGCATCGCTGCAGCGATGCTAGCGCTCCGAAATTCTGTACAGGTGTTGCTGGAACTTTAATGATCGTGAATGATGTCATTTTTTTTTAAATAATCCATGTATTTTAATGCTCATTCCTAATGTAGCCGGGACACACTGTGTAAGTGGGTCGCCTGGAAAGTGAAAAGAGGTCGGAGGCGCCGCGTTGCAGGTCACGTGTCCCCGCCCCCTCGATGTGGCTGCCTTTCGGAAGTAAGGCGCTGGCCCGGGTCGGGATTCGAATTGACCAATTGGATGAGGAGCAGTTTGCCGGGGGCAAGAAACCCTCCAAGGGCACCTCTCGGCTCGTCCTTCCACCCTCCCGCCCTTGCTGTTCACTCACGTGAATTCTCCCCTGCGACACGTGCCCTTCGTGGTCAACGCAGGTGGGGTCCATTGGAGTCATAAATTGGAGAGGATGGAACTCTTTGAGTTTACTCCTCTGCAAATTCACCACCCGTGCGGTAATGTTTGTTAAAGAGCCGCGTTTTCATCGGAGGAGTCGCCCTCTGGTGAGGCGCAAATGCGAGAATGTCGCAGTCATGACGCCGCCCAAAGGGGAACTCGAGGAAATGGATCGCTGGACAATGCAATGGCCACTACGCATTTCCAGGTTCTCATCGTCCCCCCTGCTGGCTGGAATTCGCCGGCCGAGAAGTTCATTTAATCAGGATCGAAGGCAATCAGGCAATCCTCGGAAGGAAACGATCTTTAATCTATATTTCTAGTCAATTTGGAACGTAACGTGTTTATTTAATTTGGAAAAAATTAAAACAAGCCTTGACGCGTGAAAATGTAATTCTTCCTGCGAAAGTAGATCCTCAATAGAATAATTTAGAAGTTGGTGCCAATGCAACGCAAGAGGAGAGAGAGAGAGACTAAATTCAACAGTTGGCACTTCTTATACCTTGTTTAGAGAAATATTCGTCATGTTCCACAAAGAGACATTGTTCTCTACGGGAAATGGACACTTTTTGACATAAGGGTATTCTTTGGAGCAAAATATTTTTGCTCGGTTAACTTGAGGGTTAAATTCAAAAGTTAATTCTTACTTAGTTGAAGCTAATATAAATTTGACTGTTGAAGCGTTGACCTTTAGAAATTCCACCTTAGCTGTGGATGGCTGAAATAGTCAGGTAAACTTTCATATATTTTCATTTATCGGCACGACAATTGTTTCGACGTTTAAGCGCCATCGTTGAAGGTGGCGTGACTCTGTATGACGACGTCACACGTCGAAGCATGTGACGTGCCGATCAATCCAATTGTGCAAAATGCGAGCTTTTAAATGGTTATTTTACCTGTTCGCACTTAAGATGGAATCAATACTTTTGGGATTTAACTTTCAAATCAGATAGAAGCGCACTTACTTACTCGTAGCTAATTACTCTTTGACTTGAGAAGTGGAATTCCCCAACTCTGCCTGTCAAACACCGACCTCAATGGCTTTCACTGCCCTCTGTGGTTGGTCACCTCACATTCCCTCCTCCTCCCCTCGGGACTCTATCCTTCGGCCAATTCAGTGTCGCCCTCTGGAGGAAAATGCTGTCTTAAGTAACAGGACCACGGAACCTCCTAACACGCTTCTTGCTGATTAAAAAAAGTGAAAGTTGACCTGGCGGATTCATGTTTCCACAGTTAAGACCCAGTTAATGTAATCCAGCTTCAAATTATAACTTACTCAACTTAGCATGCACAACATTAAACTCGAGGGTAACTTTCCCGCGTCCGCCTATTCAACTCCATGCTCCCCCACGTGACTGATCGCTGTGTTTCCTCAGCCACCCCCCTCCCCCTTGAAACTTCCCGTGGCGCCAATCCTGGGCCGCGAGCCAAACGAGCGGACTCGGTGCTCTCCTCTTCCTCGGCTGATGATAGCACTCGCGAAGGTGGACCCCTCCGCGCCTCCCCCCCTTTTCCGAGCCTGGGGGCCGCGGAGTGGAGGGGAAGGTCGCCGCCGAGAGCGTCGGGGCGCCAGGGGCCTCGGGGCCATGCTGCTCACTCCTCTTTCTCCCTCTCTCTCTCGGCTGACGCCCGCGGCGCAGGGCTGCCAACGTGAGGTCACCGGGACGTCGGGGGCGGCCGGGAACTGCGACGACAGCAGCGACGGGGACGACACGCCGACCGCTTCGTTGACTGAACCCCCTCCAGGAGGCGCCACAAGGTAAGCAAAAATTGAGGAGGAATAATGATCCCGTTAGAAAATATTTTATCGACTTCTCCGAGTTGATTTATCTCTCACATTTTTGGGAAGTTTTGACAGTACTCTCTGATTATGTCCCCAGCAGAGGACGCAAAACGTTCGGGTAAAATAATAAAAGAGCATGGAAAGCGGAAAAACGTTCAACAATGAATTATACACGTATGTGGGAATCAGATAAGAAGCAAAAGTATGGCAATACTCAGGTAAGAAAGTTGTGTTTGTCTTGGAGGTCTGTAGCCGTTTCAGAGAATGACACGCGATAACTTTCTCTCTCTCTGGTCCAGCGTTGACTCTTGTGATCATCAATCATTCGACACACCTCGAAGGGTTCTTCGAAAAGATTTGCTGGCGATTCTTCAGAGGGACAATTCCGGTTGCTAGTTACAACTTGATAAATCTCCTTATCGTGCGTCAACTGTCGGCGGAGTTAAATAATATAGAAATCATAAAGAGACAGGCAAAATGGATGGGTACTGATTGGCAATGGGATGTTGAAGACTTTAAAAGAGGTGAGAATGTTAGGCAAACGAGGAAAGGGCAGGAACAGGATAGAGATGTTGGACGTGATGAAGGGCGGAAGGAATTACACACAGATGAAGATAGGGGGGTAGGATGTTGGGTTGCGTTTTGTTAGGAGAAACAAAAAAATTATTTAGTAGTTGTGTCCATCCGAAAACCTACCTTAACCTGTAGATTACCAATAATAATTATAATAATAATCTGCTCTTATCGAATGCCAAAACTACTTTGCGATTTTCCAAAGTATTTGAATTCAAGTAGAGCGAAGTAAGGAAATTTAGTGCGTGCTGTAATGTTGGTTATAGTATTTAATCAATTTGACTCATTCGACCAGGGACTCTGGCATTCGGTCTGGCACGCGAGGGGTTGGTGGTCTGTATGTTGGCGTTCCCTCCACGGACGGAGTGACTGGTGAGGAGGGGCGAGCGCAAGCCCTACTCCTCATCGGAGGACGAGGCATCAATGACGATTCAAGCTGTGCCTAAACTGTGTAGGCATGTGGGTCTTTAAGGCCTTTCAGTTGTTCAAATACAAGCCTCCTAATTGAAAGACGGCTGGAGTTGGACACCTTGCGCAGTAGTTCGGACATCTTTGTAACTAAGAATAAGAATTAACGGAGGATGTTCGACTATAAATAAATGTTAATATTGTGACACTGGGATTGAGGTAGCTTGTGCGCGACTTGGTTTTTGCGATATACGAGGGTAATCCAGAAAGTAACCGCCGTTTTGAAATAAAAATTAAACCAGTGAAGATAGAACAATTTTATTATATACATCTTAAAACTAAAACTTTACCTTATTTTTCCACATAGTCGCAAAATCGGTTCAAGCACTTGTATCTTTTAGCTCTCAGTGCAATCCCCTCTTCATAAACATCTGCCGCCTGTGAATGAGGCCAACCTGTTACGACGTTTTGAAGCTCATCGTCATTGTCGCACCGATGAGACGCAAGCCTCGACGGAATCAGGTGAAAATCACTTGGAGCCAAGTCCGGGCTATACGGGGATGTCCAAAAATGTACCACTTGAACTTTTCCAAAAGTTCACTTGTTCTTCGAGTTTTGTGAGGCCGAGCGTTGTCATGCACAAACACAACACGAGATGTCAGGAGGCCACGACGCTTTTTTTGGATTACTCTTCTTAGCCGTTTTGATATTTCGCAATAAACTTCAGAAGTAAAGGTCGTGCCACGTTCCATAAATTCGACGAGCAAAATCCCCTTTGAATCCCAGAAAACCGTAGCCATGACCTTCTTTGCTGACAACGTTTGACGGGCTTTCTTTGGTTGCTTGGAGAAGCGGTATGACCACATTGCATTGATTGCTGTTCTGTCTCAGCATTCACGTAGGCCACCCAAGTCTCGTCGCCAGTAACGATTCTGTTTCAATATTCCGCTCCTTCCAAGTCGTACCGAGAAAGAAAGTCAATGGCAGTCGACATTCTTTTTGTCTTGTGGTCGTCGGTGAGCAGTTTTGGTACCCAACGAGCACAAAACCTGTGGTAGCCTAGTTTTTCTGTCACTAATAAATGTACGAGACTTCGAGAAACTAGAGGAAAGTGATCAGAAAGATACGAGAACGTGAATCGACGATTTTCACGAACCTTTTCGTTCACTTTGTTCAGTGGGTCATCACTGACGAGACACTCCTTTCTTCGTCGTGAATGCTTTTCCTTTCATTTTTAAAAACCGTACCCACTGACGGACTACACCTTCACTCATAATGTTTGGGCCATAAACCGCACAAGATTCACGATGAATTTCGGCTGGTGAGTGATTCATTTGCCCAAAGAAATCGTATTACACCACGCACTTCACACTTGGCGGGAGTTTCCATTATGGCACTCATGTTTTTAGGCTATAACTGGACAATGCGAGAACGTACGATTCTCCGCCTAGCTCAGTTAGAAGCGTACTAATCTACTGCGCACGCCGATGTCAATATGGCGGCGCTACACACAAACGGCGGTTAATTCCTGGGTTATCCTCGTATATACCACTTTACAAATTATTTGGTAGTTTTTACTTAAATTTTTCTATATCTTTCTTTTGGTTTAGTCATTGTGGCGGTTTTTACGACTAGTTTCGTATTTATTTTCTTCCATCAGATTATATATACACTGCGTAGGTTATCTATTTTTTTCGATTTTGCTTAAATTTATTGGTTCAGATAGTATTTATTTCATGCTAGTAATCTTCGATATTTAACTTTATTGTGTAGTATTTTACTCTCCTGGGCAATTTTTCGGTTATCATAAATTGTTTTAAGATATGTTTTGGGTTGTGTGTAATTTATTAACCCTAACTTTTATCCCTATTTTATTACAAGGTAATCAAAGCGGGTAAGGTAGGCTTTTGGATGGACACTACTACCTAACTAAATATTTTCTGACTCCTAACAAAACCCAATCCAGCAACCTAATCTACATCAGGTCCCTCTTCATCTCTGTGTACTTCTTGCCTCCCTTCATCCCGTCCAACATCCCTATCCTGTTCATGCCCTTTCCTCGCTTGCCCAAAATTCTCCCCTCTATTACCTTCTTCAACATTCCACTACCGCTCAATACGCCTTTCATCCATTCTTCCTGCCTCTATAGGATTTCTCTCAACAAACCCCTCTCCTCACCCACCATCTCCAGTACTTCCTCATTTGTTTTCCTTTCGGTCCATTTCACCTTCTCCATTCTTCTCCACACCCACATTTCAAAAGCCTCCAATCTACGTCTATCCTTCTGCTTCAGCGACCACGTTTCCGCGCCATACATAGCCACGCTCCATATCAGAGTTGTTACGAGTCTTGTCTTAACCTCCCTACTCAACGTCCCCGTCATCAACCCCCTTCTTCTTGAGAAAGCCTCCTTGCCTACCGCAATTCTTCTCCTTACGTCCCTACTACTTTGACCGCGTTGGTCCGAGATATGTAAACTGTTCAACCTGCTCTATTTTTTCCCCGCCTATTTTAATATTTAGCTTAGCCTTTTTATTTCTGGAAAATCGCATAACCTTTGTTTTATTAATACTGATTCTCATCCCATATTTATCGCACTGAACCTCCAATTCACTCAGCAATGCTTGCAACCCCTTGGCTGACTGAGCAACTAATGCTTGGTCATCAGCAAACCTAACCGATTTCACGAATTCCCCTCCGACTTTCATTCCTACCTCCAGTTCCTCCCATGCCTCTTTAATCATTTCCTCCACATATACGTTGAACAGCACCGGTGGCAATGGGCAACCCTGCCTTACACCTCTTCCTAACACTGCCCACCCGGACTCTCCGTTCCCCACTCGCACCTGAGCAGTCTGAGACATGTACAGGTTGCGGATCAGTCTCCTGTCCCTCCAGTCCATTCCTATTTTCTGCAATACACACATTAATCTTTCCCAATTCACTCTATCAAACGCTTTTTCGAAACTACGAAACGGGCAAATACATCCCGATTGTATTCTATATTCCTCTCGATTAGTGATCTCATTACTGCAATGGCATCGCGCGTACCTCTCCCCTTTCTAAACCCAAACTGATCGTCCCCTATGTAATCATTTGCCTTACTCTCTATCCTTGTGTTGATAATCCTGAGAGTAACCTTAGCTGCGTGGGATATTAAGCCTATTGTTCTGTAATCCTCACATGATGTAGCCTTTACCTTTTTCGGAATAGGAACTAACACTGATTTCACAAAATCTTCCGGCCAGATTCCTTCCTCATAGATACTACGAATCAGTCCATATAGAGTCTCCTTCCCACATTTTCCTGAACATTTCAGCAGTTCGACTCGGATGTTATCCACCCCCACGGCCTTATTTGGTTTCATCTCCCTTAATGCCCTTTCTATCTCATTGTCCAGTATTACTAAACTATCTTCCTCTTCAGCAAGTTCTATTTATATGTATTCCCATCCCTTTCCCTTTTATATATTTCCATGCGAATGAATATTTGTTCGCCGTATGGCGGGATTTCGTGTTTGAATGTACGAGAAGCCAAAAGTAGTATCATTCTTTGTAATCTGACAAAGCAAAGGTTAATTTTTTTATTGTATATGCTCGTGAATAAATTTGAATGACGTCTGTTTAGCAGTGATTTTGACGATGTATTATTACCCCCAGTGTACAACGGTAGGAGAGATCATGCTAATTAAATTGGAGGGATCAAGGGTAGAACGGATAGATTTAAGATGTCATTTTTTCCGCGGACGATAGGGGAACAGAATGACATTGTCCGACCGCGGTAGAGTTAAAAATAGTCGGGTAAATATGATTCCGGTGTGCATTCACTCCCTGTCACACACCCTAGCAGGGGCTTGCAGGGTACTAAAAATATCCCAGTGTAATAAACTAAATTAGACCAACTGTCAATGTGAAAGGACAATTCGTTGTCTCGGGCGTGACTTCATGGAATCGACTTAACATAATGAAAATTTCAGTCATTATGTGAAAGGACAACTTCCACAATATTGAGAGGACAGTGAATAATGCCTTTGGTCTAATGAATAATATTTGGTAGCACTTTTCCACTTGACAAGTATCAAGTGGAAAAGCGCTGCATTCATCGTGTTCCACCACATCACGGAACCGCCTGAAGCCACTCAATTTGCCTTTGGTCAAATAGAATGCATTCATGTGTTCGCACGATTCCGAAATTCATTGTATATGCTGTCACTTTTTTATTACTTTAAAATTTTACCCAATACTTGTTCATAAATTGAAGGGGAGCAATTGCGTGAAATAAAAAGGGCAATGATTCCCGATGCGTGTGGGAGCGAGGTCGATGACTGGGAGGCCCCGGTTTCGGAATCCCACGCTGAAGTTAACGAGGGTGGCGCCACTGGTAAGGGAACGCATGCAGGTCGGACATCGCAGCGAATGATATTCGAAATTGCAAAATATTTTCGTGGCAATCGTCCCAATTGGCCGACCGGTTTACCGCACGCGAATGATCTTGAGGCACTCGAAGATAAAGTGGCCGCCAATTTTCCATCGCGCTCCACGACCCCTCCACTCGCACGCTCGCCCGTTGTTTACGTAGTAGGAGACCCTAACTTGTCTGTCCTTTTGTGATTTTAGGTATCCGGCCCGTAGAGGGGAGATGGGGGAGGGGAGCTGGGGGGTAGAGCGGCGTCAGTTGGCGGACCTCTTCATTCATTCTCGAGAACACGCCACTCACCCCTTGTTCCGCGACGTCATAACCTTTACCTTTTAAACCTCTACATGGGCGAATGGCGGGTGGTGTACTAGGCATTGGTTGTATTTGATGATGTCACCACCCAAGGCAAAAATACGTATAATGTGATGGCATTTTACTTTCGAGTAGTAAAATGGGTATTGCATAAGTACTGCATTGCTACTACACTGCAAGCCACTGCTAGGGTATGTGGCAGGGGGTGAATACACCCCAGATTAATCTTGACCTGAATATAACTGTAGCGCGGTCGGGCAATGTAATTTTGTTCCCTTATCGTTCGTGGAAAAAATGACTTCTTTAATCTCTCTCTTCTCCACTCTATCTCTCTAATTTTTCTGACACAATCTCGCCTACCGTAGTAAGAAGAGGGTAATTATACATTTTCAACATCACTGCTGAAGAACCTTCTTTTCAATTTATGCAAAAGCTTTAATCTGTAATTTAACCGTCTTTTCACGGGTGATTTCCAGCCTAGCTGCTCTAATATTTTGGATACGCTACTTTCAGACTTATTTCCCTCACATCCATTTCGTGCAAGATCATTGAACATATAGTTGCTAGTTCTATCGTAAGACACCTCGATAATCAGGAGTTATCAATGAAAAGTCAGCACGGTTTCCGAAAGGGTACATCTTGCGAGACACAACTTGCACTTTTGGTTCATGATATCCTTATTTCGGGAGAGAGCAATGTTCCAGTGGACGTGATTTTTCTAGATTTTAAAAAAGCCTTCGAGAAAGTACCTCATAGTAAACTACTCGCAAAGCTAGAAGCATGCGTCATAGATGTCCTGGGTTGGATTAAAGACTTCTTGAACGGTCGGGTTCAAAGAGAAGTGATAGATGGAGTTTGCTCAAATGCAGTAGAAGCTACTTCGGGTCTTCCTCAGGGAAGTATCATCGGGCCTCTTTTATTCGTACTTTACGTTAACAACATTTACCCCATAGCCACTGGTAAGACACGTTTACTTGGCGACGATTCAGAGGTTTACCGTGATATCCGTGATCCTGAGGACGCAGCATCTTTGTCAGATGACCTTAATGCCGTACAACGCTGGTGCGACACTTGGCAATTAGCATTGAACTTTAAAAAGTTCGTAGTCATATATTTTAGGAAAAAGAGTGATTCTGACCGAAACACCTACTGCATTGGGAACACCGAAATGGAATTCGTAGACTGGATTTAAAACTTAGGCGTTACCCTCACTCACGAACTCTCCTGGGTGAAACACATACTCAGGGGGAATTTGTGGAAACCCTAACAAAAGGTTAGGATTTATTAGAAAGAGTACTAGGTAACGTGACTGCGGGAGATGCTGGAGTTCTTGCGGGAGTTATGCGGGAGTTCTTGGAATCTTATATAGGGAGTTATTTTTTTGTGTTATTTAAATCTGTACCGAGATAAAATACTACAACTATGTCCTTTCCACTCTCATGTTTTACTTCTTGGAATTGTTTGATGAGCATAATGTCTCAAAAGGGCTTGTAATATTCCACAGTCTAAACCTGTGTAGAATTACAAGCTCATTTAATATGTACTACAATTATGCTCCAGTGAATTGTCGCTTAGTATTTTGAAATGAATCTTCAATTTGTACAAGCAGTAATAAAGTGTAAATAGGTCGGCAGTGGTGGTGTTAGCTTAGTGGGTGGAGCGCTGAGCTACTGACAGTAGGGCTGGGAGGGTTCTGTTCCGGATACACCCCTTCAACCAAACTCCAAGTGTGATCTCTCGAATTCCAGGTGTTACATTTATTAAGGAAATGGCTTCCCCATACTACCCTCCGCGGGCGTGAATTTCACATGCCATATAGTGTTCCGTGTACTCTACCCCAAACTTGGAACATCAGCCTTCGGTTTGATTACATCGGTTTTTTAAGCAATGAATCAATGCAATAAATCTGAATAATGCATGCGTAATGCTTTCCGATTGTAATGAAATTGCAAGATTAAATAAGCCATAAAACAACCAATTTTAAGAATAATTTCTCACATCTACATCGATGTAGACTTCGCATGCGACTCCTAGTATGCCTTGGATATTGTGGGCATCCTTAGTCGATCGTAAAGCGATGAAGTCGAGATCCGCGCATGCGCGTCGCCGCCTTCCTTCCTCCCACAATCGGCAGCGCCGTCCTCACACGATCGTCACAGTTCTCGAGGGCCCATGTGCTTGGGCAACTCAACCTGTTGCCTCGACATGTTTTATTTGTTCCCCACCGACGAAGCCTCCCCAGGCAAACGTGAATCGTGCTAAGCTACCGCTCGAGTAGATTTGAATTGACACCTTTAACATTGAAACTCTATTTCGCGAAATCAGTACGGAATTAATGTGTCGCAGTGAAGATGACCATAAACCCATGGGATAAGATATGAATATGACCAAGTATGTGCATATTTGTAGGGACTGACTTTTTCTCTACGTGGGTAAATAGTCGCGCTGGTGACCTTCAGCATCTCTCGAAGTCACCCGCGCATTAAGTTCATCGACGAGCGTAGCCCCTGCTCCCTCCCCAAGGGAATCGCTTGGTTTGACCGCGGAGCGCCACAACGCTTGTGCGTCTCGGCGTTCGTCAAGCCCTTCTCAGCATTCCAGGGGTGGTGGCCCTGGAGTGTCTTCCGGTCGATTGCCGCCTTCCCTCCCCGCATGAAGCGAGAGGCTTCCCTCGAAATCGCCGGCGATATACACGGCGGCGCCCGCGGGATTAGCGCGTGCCTCTATGGCTTCCACCCAACCTTCCCCGTCCCTGCCCTCCAGCTCTTGCTTCGGGGTGGCACCGCTCCGAAATCCATGCCGCGCCTCAATTATCTCGGTGGCTGCGGCCTGTCGTTGCTGACCAGTTCAGCCATCTCAGAGACAGGAGTCTGATGACGGTGGTTTCCGGTGGTTGCTAGTCAATATGTCAAAACGCGGCGGTTAGGTAAGGAGGTTTGTTTTTCGTCATAACATAATACCCTGTAAGTCACCGTTAGGGTGTACAGCAAGATGTAAAAACACACCAGGGTACTTTTGAACCAAAATGCTCTTCCCCCCTGTCGCGGTCGCTTAAGGTTGTTCCGATCCCTAATCGCTCGTGGGAAAAATGGCATCTTAAATCTATCCCATAATATTGGATCGTAGTCTTCCGTGGCGTTCAGGATTCGTGGATGTCTCCATTTTTCGGGTTCCCGCCTTGTTGGTAGTCATGCTTGACGACAGTTTCGCCTGGATTCCACCAGGCGTCTTCAGGTCGAAGTGCCGATATAATTTTGGCTGCGCTTATATAGCCCTCGCTCTCTCGCTGCTGCGTTGTGATTGGCTGGTTTCTGGAACACTCTCTTCCAGGCGTTTGTCAGGTGGTAACCGTCTTCCCGGTTGAAAGGTACTATCCTCGGCTGATTAAAGAATCAATTGAGATCACAAAAACGCCGAGAAATTTCAACCGGGAAGACGGTTACCACCTGACAAACGCCTGGAAGAGAGTGTTCCAGAAACCAGCCAATCACAACGCAGCAGCGAGAGAGCGAGGGCTATATAAGCGCAGCCTCGACCACCGCCATCCTCAGCACCGTGGGAGGCCTTCTCCGTCGTCGCCCAGTCCGGAAATCGCAGTCCCCAGCACGGGTGATCTCGGGCCAACTGCAAATGTACTACCCCGACATCGCCCTGCCACCGCACCGGGTCCGCACAATTCTACCCTTTCCCCCATGCCTGCTCCCGGACCCGGACCTGCCTTCTATTTCGTCCACCTCGCCGCAAGCCGAGAAGACTTCAGTCTGCGGAAAACCGGGAAGAGCCGCGAGAAACCGGAGACATTACAGTGAGAGTGCCGTAGTGAAAGTGCCACAGTGACAAGCGACCTAGAAGACAAGGACAAATATTTGCGTTTCCTATTTGACTGTTTTAATGTTGCTCCCTCTGTTTTTCTGTGTCGGTGGTCTGGCGGAGGTTTTGCGGGTTTCCCTCCGCCCGTGGGCAAATGCCAGGCCAATACCGCTCCCGAAGAAAAGATTTTTTATTTCCGCCATCGCCTCCATTGTGATTTGTCATATCTGTTGCTTTCCACCCCGAAGAGGAGCTTCTCCTAAAACGGGGTTTCCGTATTTTATGTATTCACTTCTGCATATTGTATTGCCATTTCTCTGTATCAATCCGTACGGAAATAAAAACATTTAAAACGAAACGAAACTGAAGACGCCTGGTGGAATCCAGGCGAAACTGTCGTCAAGCATGACTACCAACGCGGCGGGAACCCGAAAAATGGAGACTATCCCATAATACACATATAATATTTCTGTTAATTGAATGAGCATCAAGTCATTAATTATATGTTATTCATTCACAAGGGAATAGAGATAAGGAAAAGGGATAGGAACATATATAAAGGATGAACACAGGAGAGGTGGGTAAGGCGGAATCAGGCCAAATCACTAGCGTAATAATATTTCTTCGACCGAGATTTGAACACCGTATCTTCCACTTGCCGGGCGGATGCTCTAACCAGTTGAGTTATCGAGGAAATTCAATTTTCCTTGAGATTTTGCCAATCCCACCTCTCCTGTGTTCGTCCTATATAGATATATATATATATATATATATATATATATATATATATATATATATATATATATATAACTTTTGGACGGCACAATAGAACACAGAATAAAACAGATAACACGTAAAAGGACACTCACACTGTAGATGATTTAAGCTTTCGGCCCACTCCGAGGCCTTCTTCAGGTCAGACTGAGAGGTTTTGAGGGAAGAGTGCCTGGGGAGGGGAGGGGGGGCGGAAGGTTTAGGGACTGTTGGGAAAGTTATTAAAGATGGCGGTTAAGGGTGGGAATTTTAAAGGATCGGAAATATAGGATGTATGCGGATTCGCGAGTTCTCACCTCTATGTTGGTGGCTGAATCGGGTAGGGATTCTAGAACTGTTAGGGAAAAGCATTCGTCAAATAATAGGTTGTGTGAACTTGCGTGTAAAGGGATAGGAAGAGAAGAGAGTGAAGCAGAATTACATGAGTAACGGTGATTGTTCATTCGGATGGATAAGGGCCACCAACCCTTTGACACCCCGCCCTGACAAATTTCCACATATTTCCCCTACCTGCAATCGCCCCCGATGTAAAACATGTATCCTAATCAGATCTGCTCCCCTCTCCCCACATCCCCTCATTGTCCCTTCACCCCGTTCCCACGCTAATTGCCTCTCAAAAAATATTATCTATCTTTTGTCGTGCAAACAATGCACCTCATTCTACATAGGCGAATGCATTACCCCCTTATCCATCCGAATGAACAATCACCGTGACTCATGTAATTCTGCTTCACTCTCTTCTCTTCCTATTCCTTTACACGCAAGTTCACACAACCTATCATTTGACGAATTCTTTTCCCTAACAGTTCTAGAATCCCTACCCGATTCAGCCACCAACATAGAGGTGAGAACTCGCGAATCCGCATACATCCTATATTTCCGATCCTTTAAAATTCCCACCCTTAACCGCCATCTTTAATAACTTTCCCAACAGTCCCTAAACCTTCCGCCCCCCCTCCCCTCCCCAGGCACTCTTCCCTCAAAACCTCTCAGTCTGACCTGAAGAAGGCCTCGGAGTGGGCCGAAAGCTTAAATCATCTACAGTGTGAGTGTCCTTTTACGTGTTATCTGTTTTATTCTGTGTTCTATTGTGCCGTCCAAAAGTTATATTGCTCTCGTGAGTACTTCCGCATCATCTATATATATATTTTTTTTGGTAATCTACCGGTTAAGGTAGGTTTTTGGATGGACACAACTATCAAATAAACATTTTGTAACTCCCCACCTAGCAAACTAATCTATATCAGGTCCCTCTTCATCTCGGTGTACTTCTTTCCTCCCTTCATCCCGTCCAACATCCCTATCCTGTTCCTACCCTTACCACGCTTGCCCAACATTCTCCCCTCTATTACCCTCTTCAACATTCCACTACCTCTCAATACGCCTTTCATCCATTTTTCCTGCCTCCATAGGATTTCTCTCCCCCACCATTTCTAGTACTTCCTCATTTGTTTTCCTTTCGGTCCATTTCACCTTCACCATTCTTCTCCACACCCACATTTCAAAAGCCTCTAATCTACGTCTATCCTCCTGCTTCAGCGACCACGTTTCCGCGCCGTACATAGCTACGCTCCATATCAGAGTTTTTACGAGTCTTGTCTTAACATCCCTACTCAACGTCCCCGTCATCAACTCCCTCCTCTTTGAGAAAGCCTCCTTGCCTAGCGCAATTCTTCTCCTTACGTCCCTACCACTTTGACCGTGTTGGTCCAAAACACTTCCGAGATATGTAAACTGCTCTACCTGCTCTATTCTTTCCCCGCCTATTTTAATATTTAGCTTAGCCTTTTTCTTTCTAGAAAATCGCATAACCTTTGTTTTATTAATATTGATTCTCATCCCATATTTATCGCACTGAACCTCCAATTCACTCGACAATGCTTGCAACCCCTTGGCTGACTGAGCAACTAATGCTTGGTCATCAGGAAACCTAACCGATTTTACGAATTCCCCTCCGACTTTCATTCCTACCTCCAGTTCTTCCCATGCCTCTTTAATCATTTCCTCTACATATACGTTGAACAGTACCGGTGACAATGGGCAACCCTGCCTTACACCTCTTCCTAACACTGCCCATCCGGACTCTCCGTTCCCCACTCGCACCTGAGCAGTCTGAGACATGTACAGGTTGCGGATCAGTCTCCTGTCCCTCCAATCCATTCCTATTTTCTGCAATACACGCATTAATTTTTCCCAATTCACTCTATCAAACGCTTTTTCGAAATCTACAAAACAGGCAAAAACGTCCTGATTGTATTCTATATTTCTCTCGACTAGTGATCTCATTACTGCAATGGCATCACGCGTACCTCTTCCTTTCCTGAACCCAAACTGATCATCCCCTAAGTAATCATTTGCCTTACTCTCTATCCTTTTGTTGATGATCCTGAGAATAACTTTAGCTGCGTGGGATATCAAACTTATTGTTCTGTAATCCTCACATGACGAAGCCTTTGCCTTTTTTGGAATAGGAACTAACACCGATCTCACAAAATCTTCCGGCCAGATTCCTTCCTCATAGATACTACGAATCAGTCCATATATGGCCTTCTTCCCACCTTTCCCTAACCATTTCAACATTTCTACAGGAATATTGTCCACCCCCACAGCCTTGTTTGCTTTCAACTCCTTTAATGCCCTTTCTATTTCATCGTCGAGTATGCCTGGACCTAAGCTATCTTCTTCTACCTCATGTTCCTTTTCTATGTCTAACCTTGTCGGCCTAAGTTCTTTACCATACAGTGTTTCTATATATTCCTTCCATCTCTCTTGGATTTTTCCTGGTTCAACTATTATCTTACCCCATTTATCTTTAACTGTTAGCACAGATCTTGCCTTCTTACTTCCCGATAATAACTTAACCTTGCTGTATAGAGCACCAATTTCACCCTTCTTCTGTAGACTTTCCATATCCTCGCATTGCGTGTTCCACCATTCTTCTTTTGCTTTATTTGTGGCCCTTCTCAATTTATTGTTTAACTCTTTGTACTTCATTTTGCCTAACTCTGTGTTTACATTTTTCCATCTTCTTCTCTCGTCCATCTTTGCAATCATCTCATCCGTTATCCATGGTTTCCTTATCCTTTTCCCGTTAACGGTTCCTATAGTGTCTTTAGCGGCTTCCAATATCCCTTTCTTGATACATTCCCATTTTTCTTCGATAGCACTCAGTTCTTTACCGTCATCCATCATTTTCTCTACAGCCTCCTGATACTCCTTCTTCGTTAATTCATTTACTGCTTCTAAATTCCATTTTTTAACCCGCCGCCCTTGCCTTATCTTCTTGAAACGAACATTACATTTCATAACAACTAAATTGTGGTCAGAGTCCGCGTCCGCTCCTGGGAAACTGTGCGAATTTATCACACTGTTCCTAAACCTGTGCCTAACCATAATATAATCTAACTGATACCTTTCTGAGTCACCTGGCATTTTCCATGTATACCTACGCCTTTTGTGGTGTCTAAACCATGTGTTGGTGATGACTAACCCCTGTCTCCTGCAGAATTCAATTGCTTTCTCTCCGCGTTCATTCCTCGTGCCTAACCCATAGTCCCCCACCTCACCACCATCTCTTCCTTCGCCTACCGTCGCATTCCAATCCCCCATCACTATTAAATGTTTCCCTGCAGGAACACTCGCGATGATATCCTCTAACTCATCATACATTCTATCGACTTCTTCCTCCTTGTGGTTACTCGGTGGCATGTATACCTGAATAATGACCAAGTTCGTCGGCTCTGCTTTAATCTCTACGAGTAAAATTCTATCTGCCGCTTGCTCTATGTTGACTACGCTTCTTCCCACCCCTTTATTTAAAATTACGGCAACCCCTCGTTGGCTCTCGTCCCCGCCGCTGTATATTACTCTATAATTGTCACTCCAGTAATCCCCGCTATCCTTCCATCTCACCTCGCAGAGGCCTAAAACATCTATGTTACCTCTTTCCATCTCTCGCTTAATATTTTCTAATTTGCCTCTCCTCAACATTGTCCTGACGTTCCAGGTTCCTATTCTTACTACTTTCGCCTTCTTCTGAGTCTTCTGTCCTGCTGAAGTTATTTCTTCCCTGCAAGGGTTTCGTGGGATGACGACCGCGGAAGCCTTGCCTCTCCCGCTGCCGGGCAGGACACACGGCCTCTTGGGCCGAGTCCCGTAGTTGCCAGGACTCATATTATCTACAGTGCCCATCATAATATTCTTGGGTTTCATAATTGAGGTGGTTTCCCGTTGCCTTCCTCAATAGTGTTTTTAACGTGACACCATCACTTAATGGCCGCCCCACTGGGGTCAGACGCCATTGCAGCCGCCTCACTGAGGAACAGACGCTGACCTATCTGGCATGGGTGACCCTTCCAGGAGTAATTATTATTACTCCCGCCAGCACAGCTCTAGGGGTCATCGGAACACACAAGCCCTTCCACCACGACAAGGTTGTAGTCCATGGGAGGGTCTATATATATATATATATATATATATATATATATATATATATATATATATATATATATATATATACACTTTTTTGGAAAACCCACAAACGTGTAATGTAAATTCACTGATAGTCATAACAAACACAGAAACCGAAACACAAAAGAGGAAAAACTCACTGGTTCTCGAAATTCGAGAATCAGTGAGTTTTTCCTCTTTTGTGTTTTGTACTATATATATATATATATATATATATATATATATATATATATATATATATATATATATATATATATATATATATATATATATAAACACACAAACACTAACACAAAAAACACTACACACATAGAAACATAAAAGAAGGACACTTACATTGGATATTTACGTTTCGACGGCACGGCCGTCGTCATCAGAATGCCCTTCTTGTCATCAGAATGGGCATTCCGATGACGACGGCCGTGCCGTCGAAACGTAAATATCCAATGTAAGTGTCCTTCTTTTATGTTTCTATGTGTGTAGTGTTTTTTGTGTTAGTGTTTGTGTGTTTGTGCGTCGCCGGAGAGCGTCTTTTCCAAGTTTATACATATATATATATATATATATATTTATTTATTTATATTTATTTATTTATTTATATATAAGGAAATGGGAAAGAGACACACATAAAGGACGAACACAGGAGAGGTGAGGAGGGCCGAATCAAGCAGACCGCTAATATAAAAATATTTTCTTCGACCGGGACTTGAACACCGGATCTTTCCACTTGCTGGGCGGATGCTTTAACCACTTGAGCTATCGAGAAGATGTACTTTACACTGAAATCTGACATTTTATAAAGCGCCAAAGTGCTCCGATTCATTAGCCAAGAGATGGCGTTAGGGAGCTATTACATCCACCAAAAGAGAAATAGACAAACGCAAGGGGAGAATGGACAGTAGGTTAGCATGCATACAAAATAATAAAGGTTAGGAACGGTGCGTTTCATGGCACGCATGCCAGAAGAAGAGACCAGCCACATTGGCCAAACACACATTCAAACACGAAATCACTCCATACGGCGACCAAATATTCATTCATATAGAAAAAGAGATAAAGAAAGGGGAAAGGAGCAGACATAAAAGACGAGCACAGTAGAGGTGGGGAAGGCAGGCAGGGCAGAAGTTACAGGAGAGGCGATATATAATGTTTTCAGAGGTGCAGATGGCTATGGGTTGGGAGTTGGTAATCTTCCCCGCCCCTGTCCGCACCATGCAACCGCCCACGCTGTAAATGCTGCCATCTCCTAAGACCTTCCACGTCACTTATTACCAACTCCCAACGCATAACCACCGATATTTCCCTTCCCCCACCTTGTCCGCTTCTTATGGGTCCCTTACGTGTCCTCCCCTCACCCTTTTCCTCCACATGTCCTCTCCCCTCTTCCCCGACAACGACATTCTGATGACAACGGCGGGGCCGTCGAAACGTCAAAACATACTATGAAAGTCCTTCTTTTATGTTTCTGTGTGTTGAATATTTTGTACCCGAGTGTTTGTGTGTCGCCGGATAGCGTCAATTTCAATACCTTAAACAATATTTTCGTCAACGTCTATACCTTCATTTTAACAGCTGCCACCCCTACCACACCAAACGCTCCCTCAACAACCTTCACCATTCCCTCCTCCAACGGGGATACCCAGATTCTCTCCTTCACAAAAAAATCCTAAAACAATCCTACACCCCCAATCCTCCCTCAACTACAGAATCCCACCCTCTCTCAATATGCACCACCTACTTCCCTGGCATCCGGTCCCTTAAATTCATTCTCAAAGACCTGTACCCCATCCTCAAAAATCACAACGTTTCGTCCAACCTTCTTCCCAAATACCCTTCTGTAACCTTCAAACGGCCCGCCAAACTATCAGATCTCCTCAAATCCACCAAGCCTCTTTCCAAATCCCCTCCCACCTCCAGAATCACACCCACTCCGTGCTTGCGAGCAAGATGCAAAACTTGTCCTATTTTCACCACTCCACCCCTCTCCATCCCACCTTTTAACTCTCTCCCGCCCTTTCCCCACTCCTCATGCATATCTCAGAATGTAATCTATCTTCTGACTTGCAAACTCTGCCCGGCATTTTATATAGGCCAGTGCTCTACACCCCTGAACCTCAGGGTGAACAATCATCGCGCCTCATGTAATCCCTCTTCCCCGTCCGCGGGTCTTCCCATCCCAAAACATGCCTCCCACCACAACACCCCTTCAACCTCTGTTAAAATGTTTCCGTTCTAACATCCCTTCCCCCATCCGATAACCCTATAAAATTAAAAACAATGGAATTGGCATTCATATGGCTGTGTAAAGCCTATCAACATCCGTGTCTCAATGTCGTTCACTAAATGGGTGGGGGGGCTGGGGTAGATGGGAGTGGATTGGTTTTGTATAACCGCCTCCTTCACCCCTCCCCCTCTACCTGTTTTTCCCCCTTCCCTTGTCCCCTTCTCTCTCTGCACCACATACCCATACACCTCAATCCTATCTTATTTCCGAAGAAGACGGAGTTCGAGTCCGTCGAAATTATCAAGGTATTATTGTGAGTTTTCCTTTTATGTGTTCTCGTACTGTGTGTTGCTGTCTAAGTTTTTTATTCAACACTTCCGTGTTACTTCGAAGAAATCATATAGTTATATATATCGACTCAAAAATAGTCACGCACACATACATATTCTTACACACACTCACACATGCAAATCGAACGAGAAAAAAATGTGAAAAGCAGAGCAAAGCCTGCGTTTCACTAGGGATATAAGGGATAGGTATTATTACGCAGTGAATGAATTCCTCTCGGATCT